>CM061044.1:27580105-28110782 GCA_030762985.1 Adelphocoris suturalis | reverse complement strand
ATTTTTCTTGCTTGGAGGTAAAAAATTAGAACATGTTGTAATTTTCCCAAGTGAGTTCAAAAATGCTCCGCCAGGATGCGCAATGGTCAAAAACGCTGACCTTGGAAAAAAGCACTTCAACTTCTTCACGTTTAGGCATTAAAAATGCCGAAAAAATGCGAAAATAATGCTAGTGTGATACGGCCTTTAGCAGGTTTATCTGGGAATTCCATTGGCCACCAGCTTCGACAAAGGACTTCCAGCAAAATACGGTTGGGATACTATGTGGCTTGTCGAGTCTCACTATAGTACTTCTACTCATCCCTGGCATTTGGTGGAAACTCTTCACGGAACTACCTGGAACTAAATATACCATTCACTCATAAGAGGATCATAGCACAGTTGTGCCTCTCCGGGAAGTACAGTGCTTCTATCACTATACACGGCTACAGATACTGTTTCAGGCCTTTAGAGGTGTGTACCATATGCAACTCTGGGATGGTAGAGGACCTATATCATATATTGGTTGTTTGCCCCATCTACTGTTCAGCAAGGAACCACTTTGTGCCATTCGTGAATGGATTAACTGTGGAGAACTTTCACCAGGCCGTCTTCACCGCCATAGATACCCAAAAATCAATGTCCCTGTTCAAGTTTTTTAGGGAAATTTTCTGTCTAAGAGCTTTTTGTTTTTTCGAGTAACTCTCTTTGAACATTTTTGCATATATTATATTATGTTAATTAAAAAATTTTATATTTGAATTATTACATTAATTGCAATGATGCAATGAAGTAGTACAATATCCACTGTTATTTCCTCTCTTATGTACATTGATGTTTTTGCTATGCACAAGTTGATTTTGGATTGGTTTAAACCGGTGCCAGTTCACCCTTGGTATATACAGAACCACCTACCACCTACCTTGGTGGTAAAAAAAAAAAAAAAAGTTCTGGGATTTCTGGTCCCCATTGTGTTTTTGCTTCCTCGGTATGTCAGGATGACCCTCCTAAATTTTTAGCAAAAAATATTAATCCTAACCACTTTACCTGGGTCGATTTTTGCCAGTTATCGACCGCTATCGTAAACCAATCTTTAAATTGGTGCCGAGGTGATGATTTGAAGGACGGATTTCAATTTTTTTGGGTCAATTTATAGGTTTTCGCATGCGCTGAACACGATAAACTTATTTATTTTACGCTCCGTCCACTAGTTATCCCGTAAACTAGCAGAGGGCGCTGCTTAAAAATAAGTAAAAATTGAAAATTTCACCGAAAATGCTGTCGCCTGGTTAAGAATTGTACTAGAAACATGCTTTAAAGGTCGGATAATATGCTTTGGCATGTTCTGAACATGATCTCTTTTTTTACTATACTTTTCGCCGATGATTGCTCCGTTTATTGGCCATAAAACTCAAATTGATAGTAGGGTAATAGACAAATTCATCCCAATTTAACCGGAAATGATGTCGCGTTGATAATTTAAGGTCCCGAAATACCTTGTGTCGATAAAATTGGGTATTTTCCAGGATAACTCGGTACAAAGCCGTTGGTAATTTGGCAAGGACTTGAACCGGCATTGTACTTATTTGCCCAATATAGCGGCAAAATGGAGAAAATAGCTAAATTTCCCCATTTTTCTGTAAAATTACTTAGTTTCTATCGGTTTTCCGGAAACAAATTCGTAGTTCTGAATTGTATGGACTGTGATTGGATCGTTTGAGCGTAGGGTTAGCTATTGTCAGCGGTACCGTTCACGTATAAAAGCTTGTACAATGGTATCGGGTCGCTAAGCGAATAAGTACAATGCCGGTTCAAGTCTTTGCCAAACTACCAACGGCTTTGAACCGAGTATCCTGGAAAATACCAAATTTTATCGACACAAGGTATTTCGGGACCTTAAATTATCAACGCGACATAATTTCCGGTTAAATTAGGATGAATTTGTCTATTACCCTACTATTAATTTGAGGTTTATGGCCAATAAACGGAGCAATCATCGCCGGAAAAGTATAGTAAAAAACGGAATCATGTTCAGAACATGCCAAAGCATATTATCCGACCATAGTAGCATGTTTCTAGTACAATTCTTAACCAGGCGACAGCATTTTCGGTGAAATTTTCGATTTTTACTTATCTTCAAGCAGCGCTCTCCGCCAGTTTACGGGATAACTAGTAGACGGAGCGTAAAATAAATAAGTTCACCGTGTTCAGCGCATGCAAAAACCTATAAATTGACCCAAAAAAATTGAAATCCGTCCTTCAAATCATCACCTCGGCACCTATTTAGAGGTTGGTTTACGGTAGCGGTCGATAACTGGCAAAAATCGACCAAGGTAAAGTGGTTAGGATTAATATTTTTTGCTAAACATTTAGGAGGGTCATCCTGACATACCGAGGAAGCAATAACACAATGGGGGGCCAGAAATCCCAGAACTTTTTTTTTTTTTTTTTTTTTGAACCACCCTAATACAGAGCTATATAGCTCAGATATACATTATATATCTATCTACCTACAGACAAAACAAACACTCTACCTAAGGACCATCGTAGGTGCTCCATGGTTTCTACGCAACACTATACTCCATAGCGATTTACACGTTCCCTGTTAGAAGAACTTATCAAGACCCGTTACAGCAGACTACATGCATTAATGACAACTCACAGAAATCGAATGAGTACACACTACAGCAACACGTATTCCTGCGCCACAAGTGACACGACTGAAGAGAAAACGACATGGACTTGTTGGACACACGTGACATCTAACTACAGAAGAAAATGACTTTTCCATTTACGAGTATAATTGGAGGGCAGCCAATGGGCATGTTGCTCCTTCAAGTTTCATGTTAATTTGAAAGTTCCCATTCCATTCAAATCACTTATACCAACTGAGATGTATAATATTGATTTGCAAAAAAATGAAGTAATCTTTCCTTTAAAAAGAAAAGTACTCTGTTGTTCTTACGATATCAGATGTACCTGATAGTAGATTTTACTTTTTAAATTTCGTTAGGAATGTGGTCTGCGGATCTAACTAATAGGATGCTCGCTATTTTACTAACTTTACTGCTGGTAACCTTATAGGGAACTAGTCGGTTACCCGTGCGTTGCACGGGGCCAACTGTACGGGTTATTCGGTGCATAGACTGCTGAAATAAACATATCCAGACTGTGCTCGTAACTACGGAGGCTGCTTGTCAAATTACAGCATAAAAGTAGCAAAATCAGGCCCGGACTGATCAGGAAAAAGCCCATAATTTCAATCAGCTCTTATTGTCCATCAGTCGTATTGAGTTTAAAAATTTTAAAGAGTTCAAAATTTCAACTTCCTAGAGTGAACAGGAGAGAATGTAGCTCACTCAGCAGATCAAAAAGGAGACCACCATTCCAACCGTCTCTTAATGACCCAGAGAGTCTCCCTTCCTTGGGTTAACAGGAGAGAATTTTGCTCACTCAGCTGATTTGGAAAGAGTCCATTGTTTCAATCGTCTCTTAACGACCCAAAGAGTCGCCCTGTCAAACTTCAACTTCCTAGGGTAAACAGAAGAGAATTTATTCAGTTCCAAGGGATCTGCCCGATTTAGTTCAATCGTGGAAGGTGGGTGGGTATACGATTGAAAAATGTGTCCTAAGAATTTTATGCTGATTGGTTGAGTAACAACTACTTCGTATGCGTTAAACTAAAACTAGCTGTAACGCAAGAAACTTCGAGACTTCTATATATGCTAGCCGGTTACCCGTGCGTTGCATGGACCCACCAGTACGGGTTATTTGGTGCATAAACTACTAAAATAACCATATCCAGACTGTGTTCGTTACTAAGTAGGCTGCATGCCAAATAACAGCATAAAAGTAGCAAAATCAGGCCCGGACTGATCAGAAAAGAGCCCATAATTTTAATCGTCTTTTAATGATCCAGAGTGTCTCCCTATCAAATATCAACTTCTCGGGGTTATCAGGAGAGAATTTAGCTCACCCAGCTGATCATAAAGGAGCCTGTCGTTTCAATAGCCTTATCATGACCCTGAAAATCTCCCTATCAAATTTCAACTTCCTAGGGTGAACAAGAGAGAATTTAGCTCACTCTGCTGATCGTGAAGGAGCCCATCGTTTTAATCGTCTTTTCATGACCCTGAAAATCTCCCTATCAAATTTCAACTTCCTAATGCTAAGAGGATAGAATTTAGCTCACTCAGCTGATTAGGAAAGATCCCGTAATTGTAATCGTCTCTTAACATCCCAAAGAGTCGCCATTTCAAATTTCAACTTCCTAGGGTGAACAAGAGAGAATTTAGCTCACTCTGCTGATCGTGAAGGAGCCCATCGTTTTAATCGTCTTTTCATGACCCTGAAAATCTCCCTATCAAATTTCAAATCCAACAAGAGAGAATTTATATATTTTTTTTCCCGAAATTTTAAGATATATAACAGAATTATAGTTTATGTTATAATATTATTAATCATTTTGTTATAGTGAATATATTTTATTCAATTAAAAATATCTGGTTGTTTGAGAATTAAGTTTAATTTATGATTAATTTATGATAATTTATGATTAAAATTTATTAGTTTTTTTAATCAAAAATTGATTAGGATAATCTAATCAATATTTCTAAAATACTTTATATTTAGCTCACTCAGCTGATCGAAATCGTCAAAACCAAACACGCGCGAGGAAAGGCCCCGAACTGCGTGTTGGCAACCATAATAAAATTTCTGGAGCCAAACAAATCGGGTTTTCGTCCTGCTGTTAGCACGAAATATCGAATTCCCGTCCATCACCTATCAATAATGCAGCCCATGCTTCACTCGGAACACCCATACAGCAACCCGTCAAGGCTTCCCTATTATCACGAATCTCCACCGCTAAGAAACAGCCTATTACCATAAAAGTTCGGGAAGTAAATAAAATCTGGTACATGGAATATACAAATATACAAACATACTTACATATTACATAGATAGATAGAAACAAACTTACATAGATAGAACAAACTAGAAACAAACATACTTACATATTACATAGATAGATAGAAACAAACTGTGAGTTTTACATATAAGGATAATGTGAACAAGAAACCTCAAACATAATCGCCTTCAATCCTTTCCTCCCGATTTATGATTTTGAGCTGAACGGTCGAGAGACGATCTTGAGGTCAACTTCACAAATTCCGATACACTGGACTACCCTATTATGATGGTTGTTATACGTATCTATCATATCTCGTCGGTACAGTAATGATAGGAGTCAGACTCCCATTTCCTAATAGTAAACCAGCGAATTGTAGCTTTCGAAATCCGTCGCTTTGTAACCTGGGCCCAATAAGCTGGACTGAGCGCTACAAATGAGGCGAGTAGGAGTTTATTGTCGATGAGCTGTTTGTCCTTGAGGCACCGCCGCGCGCCGTATCCATTGGCCTTCCATCGCACAATGGCATAGAACGAGGAAGTTACTCGCCAAAAATATTAAAAAAGCTGCCGAAGGTATCAACCTCCAAATCTATTTATGGAATTTTAGACTTAGAATTCGGACTTGAATCCGAGAGTTGGGGGTGGAAATGTCAAGTTCCTTGAGTTGAATAGAACATAATAAGTCTCTCATAACAGGTCATTTTTCATATGCATACTGGAACGGTTTATGATTTCGAGTCTACCAAGGTAGCGAATGTTTTCATAGAATCAGTAGAATGAAAACATAATTAAATAAGTAGCCCAGTGCTCACGAAGTGAGTCACATGTTATCACATTTTCTTGTAAGTAGATCCGCGTGCATTATACGCTTCCTGCGTTGAATAGAAGTCAAAATGGCCTTGGACCTCACTCAGCTGATCGATGACCTTTCATGCGTCTTCAATATTCTCCCTTGAGCCTCCCTCTCAAATGTCAGCTTCATGTGTTGAATAGGAAGCAAAATGGCTTTTGAGCTCACTCAGCTGACCGATGACTTCTACGCGACTCCAGTATTCTCCCTTGACCCTCCCTCTCAAATTCCAGCTTCCTGCGTCGAATAGGAGCCAAAATGGCCTTGGAGCTCACTCAGCTGATCGATGACGGCCCCTGATTTATCCTCGCCATGTTACAGATTACATCCATACCAAGTTTCATCAAAATCGGATGTCGGGATGTGGCATTTAAAACGATTTAAGAGGAGGACTTACATACATACATTCATACATACATAAATCAACGGACAAAGCGAACACAATGGCTTATTTTTCCTTTTTTTAAGAAAACTGCGCTAGAACGAAAAAAAAAAAAAAAAAAAAATTCAAAACTTAATTTTTTTTTTCTATTTGCATTTTGCGTTTTAAACCATTCAGAACTATGCACTTTAGTCTTATTTCGAAAACATGCAATATCAAGGATTTTAATTTCGGTGGTACAACTTACTCCATCGAATAATTGCGAAATATCGTTTGCTGAAAGGAGTTTTGAGCTAAACCCAACAGCACCAAATTATTTCTGCCCTTTAAAGGGTTTTTTTACGGGTACCTAACATATCCAGTTGCAAGTGTGGTGATTATGTACCTACCACAGGATGCAATTGTGCTGCCAGGGTATCTTGGACATAATAATCTATATCATAATAATTCAATTTGGAACGGGGTTTCTCTAGAAGTTGGGATTGTGCGGTTAAGCTCCTAGACGGTCCTCTATAACTATCATTGCCATCTGATGAATAATAGCCAGTGCGCATGTGCAAAAGTTGTTTTTTATAACGTCGATTTCTCTCATGTACTGATCCGATTTTGTTCAAATTCAGGAGGTAGCATGTACGAGTATGATCCTGGAAGATGCCCTACTTGAATTTTATTGAAATTGGTTAACAACTATTGAGCATGCGCAAAACAGAAGTCGATTATCAAACGTGAAACTACGAAACTAATGGACCGATTTTGATGATATTTTCAGGAATTTTGAGGATTAGATCCTAGATGGTCTCTCATATTTAGGACGTCCTTCTGAAGTTAGGTCATATAGGCAAGGCTTCTTATGTAAGAGGAACTACCTATTGGAATTGAACCAGAGGAGTGAGGGACAACTCAAGCACGAGGAGAATAATAACTACTGTATGTAAACAAAACATGAATTAGGTGCATGTATGTTCGTGTGTATAATGTGTACCCTGGCCACAATTCTCAAACGATTTTCGTGATATTTTTTCTTTGTTCGATCTCAATTTTAATCTAATTATGTAATAAACCTTGAAAATTTCGGATTTGATGTCGTGATGGGGTTGGGGAGAGTAATTACCGATTCTTTCAAGGGCTGCCCAAGCTACGATTCTCGACCGGTTTTCGTGATTCTTATTTTGTTCAATTAAGAATTCGGTCTTATTTTGGAAAATGTGTCTGAAGCTTCAAATTTCATTATGGAAAGGGGGTTAACTAATAAATCGTGATGTTTTCCGTATTCTGAATTCAGTGTCTTTTTTTGTTTGATCCAGATTTTAGTCCAGTTAAGCAAAAAACTTGAAACTTTAAGTTTTGAAACTATTGGAAATTTCAAAATTAACTATCGGTGGAGGGTGTAAATCGATCGGATAATTGAGATAAATCATTGTTTCCGTTTTTTCCCCTTTTTAAAAAATATATTTATTTTTGGTTTAGATGTGCTTAGAATTGGGGATTTTATTGTGTTGATGGATTTTGGTGAGGAGATGAGATGAAAATGTAACATGTAACAGATACATGTAAAGTTATAATGGAGCGGTTATGTCTAGTACAATCACGTTCTCCCCAAAATTATTTACGATTCACTCATATCTAGGGACGTCCCTGTAATGCATGAAATACTTACCAATAATGTATAACATAAAGTTTGATTATCGCTCTAACCTAAACATTCTTGTGTTTCTGATTGTGTCCGAAGTGAGCGGGGTAATGCTCGACCGAGGAAGAATCATTTCTCGTTGGCTTGAAGGCAAAATACAGATAAAATAAAGATGTGAGCAATAAGATAATAGAATTCTTATCTAATCCGGTCGCAAATAACGGGCACACAGAAAAAAATGATTCAGTGAAGAACAAATTATGCGATCCTATCCAAGAACAAAATATATACCCTTGGTTGATGAGCTACTGACAATGGTAAACTTTTTCACTTTAAATGAACAACAAGTTTGGTATGCCTATCCTATTTCGCTTATGCGGACTTAGGTGGTTTCTGATTTTACGAATTTCACCTACTTCTGGTCGTATTGCACCTATTGCATCTTTACGAAATACTTTCGCCGAGATCTTACATTATCCAAGGTAATGTTTGTGACAATCTACCGATTGTCGTGGTCAAAATTCTTGGGATTCTGT
The DNA here is from genome assembly GCA_030762985.1 of Adelphocoris suturalis. Taxonomy (NCBI): domain Eukaryota; kingdom Metazoa; phylum Arthropoda; class Insecta; order Hemiptera; family Miridae; genus Adelphocoris; species Adelphocoris suturalis. Next base: position 28,102,494 of record CM061044.1, on the reverse strand, counting down.
AGTATATTTCAATCTTTCGATTTAATTTTGGACATCAGGTGAAATAAGTAGAACAAGATTTCAGCCACTGAGATAATTTATTACGCTTTTCTTTATGTCTCTTCAAAAGAACGGCAATCAGGTTTTTTTTTCCTATCTAGCCTGTCGGTTGATTAGTTTCTTATATTCACTTCTTTTAAAGATGAAAGAAATACCGCAGGGGAGAGAGAGGTGTGCGGAGTAGCAATGGATTAGTTATTAGTAAAAACAATGGGAGCTTTTATTATATTATTGCTATTAACGCAAATGGAAGAGAGAGGAGGTACACTCAAGGTTGAACAACGAATAAGAGCAAGCGGACCCATGCATGTTGGGGGAACCAACGGGCACTCCGTTCCATTGAACGGATCACCGTAACAGTTTTCGATAGCTGTCACATGTTAAGGAGACGATGAAACCCTCTGGGATCCTTTTAGGTGCTAAAGCGAACTATTCCCTAAATTTCATGAAAATGTTCAGGATTCGTTGGATTCGTTATTCACTACCGATGAACTAAGTTTACTGATGAGGGGTAGGCATTTTTGATACAGTTGAATTCTAATCTCCACCAAGCTCTCATTTTCATCTAATTGTTGCGGTTGGATCGTGTAAAGAAAAATCTTGCAATTTAAGGCTTTATTCGACATAGAAAGAATAATGATTTTGGGAACTGGGGTAACTATGTACTCTTGAACAATCATGTGATCTTATCATAAATACTGGAACATATTACATTCTTCTCCTCATGAAAGAACAAAGTTCGTGAACTTGCTGTGGAGTTTCTTGGGTCCCGTCGATCGCCGTTGGTGCTCAATGACATCGATGGGGGTGATTGTTTCTTCAGGTTCTGTTGCTAAACCTCCGTCTGGTGATGATATTAAAGGATCGACATTGATATCAGGATCTGATGATGAGTAAGTAATGATGATGAGGTGAGAATAAGGTCAGGAAAATAATTTTCAACCACAGTTTCCCCCTTTGGGGCTAGACGTTTTAATGAAACTGAAGTTTTTCGGCCATCCCTGAGTCTTAGTCTTGCGTGCTGAGGATTGACATGTATCAGATCTACTCCCTCCACCAGAGGATCGTACTTACTTTTGTGAATATGTCTCTTCATAGAAACCTTTCCAGGTGGCAGTAACCATAAAGGCAGCGTGCTTCCATTTGACGATTTTCTTTGATGTGAGAACATCCGTTTAGACATAAGGGTATCATTTTTCGCCTTGCATGAAAGGGACCGAATTGAGTGAAGGGCGTCTTTGAGTACTAATTCCCAATCACACGTTTCCATATTATTTGTTTTGAGAGCTAACGAAATGGTGCGCCATATTGTGCCATTCTCTCTCTCGATTTGACCGTTACCAGTCGGGTTGTACGGGCTTGACGTGGACGTAGCTATACCTTTGGAGTGCAGAAATGTTTGGAGCTCGTTATAAATGAATGATGCACCCCGATCAGAGTGGACGTAGGAGAGTAGCCCGGAAATCGAAAATAAATCAACCAAACATTCGATTACAGTGGCTGAATTCATATTTGGGCAGGGGTAGGCGAACGGGAATCGGGAGTACTCGTCAATGATAGTAAGTAAATATTTATTGCGCGAATTGGTCGGTAATGGTCCTTTAAAATCCATACTTAGTCGTTCGAAGGGATGAATTGCCTTTATTAGGGGACTTGAGACGTCCTTGAAAAATCTAGGCTTTATCTCAGCCCATGAAGGGCAAGAAAAGGTCATTTTGCGGACCTCTTCTTCCGAAAATGGGAGATTATGGGTTCTCACCCAATGAACCCTTCTCGCAATTCCAGGATGGCATAACTGACTGTGAAGGGTGAGTAATTCATCAGCGTTGAGTGCACTGCACCCTGAGAAATGTGAGTTTTTGGAAACTTTTGATCCGAAAATTGTTCAAAACAACATCATTTGTTACTAAGCATGAAGACCGAGGCTTCACACATGTTTTGAACCATTGCAATAGCTTGATTTTCTACGTAAATTCGCTAAAAAAGATTTTGTATTACCAAAAGTTTGAGTGGAGGATTGGGTACTTAGAATCCTGTTGCCAAATAACCCTTCATTTCAAAGAATGTACTTCCTCACTACCGAAGATTAGGAAGCTTTGTGTTCGTGCAGGAAGTCGAACAAGTTGTTTCCTTCTAAATCAAATTGTTCTCTTGCCGTTTGTGATTCAGTGCTAGTAATTCAAATTTGTTTCCTTGTCTGTCTGTGTCTGTGCCGATTTCTTGTCACGCCCACAACTTGTGACGAGAGGATTTAGTGCAGATTAATAGTCTCGCTCACGACAATAATTAAAAACGAACGACGCGTGTTGATTCTAACCTTTTATTAGTTTCAACTGGGTTGTATTATATCAAGTCTTCGAGATAGGTATTTACAAATCGTGATAAATTCAATATATATTTCGATTGAAAGTATAATTGAGAGCGAAGAAGGGAAATGAGTGGGAAATACGATATTGAGCTAGAGCGATTCTAATTTTCTCACGATATGCATATAAGACGACACACCGTAGGAATATCGATCAGTACTGGAAGTGTTCCGCTGAGTCAATTCGGTGTTCCTTCTCTTGACCATAAGTTGTTATTGTTGTCTTGATGCAGGAGACCAAACTATATTTTCGTCCGATTTTGATGAAATTTACAGAGATTGTGCGGTTTAGCTCCTAGATAGTCCCGTATAATGTCAATGTCATCGGATTAATAGTGGCGTGAGAGCGTTCGCAACAGTGATTTCATATAACCTCATTTCTCCCAATCTATCCGATATTGTTCAAACTCAGTGAGTAATTGGTTATCGGTTTCAGGACGGTGCTCAATACGTTTTATCGTAATAGATAGAAAAATAACTATTGCGTATGCTCAAAGGTAAAGTAGGCTGAAACTTGTGAAATCCCGAAACTAATGGGCCGTTCTAAATTACATTATCAGGTACAAGGGGGCCACTCCCTGCAGGCTTCGTCTGCCAACACCCGCCATTGCGGCCTGACGGGCCGGAGGTGGCAGGAGAGCGCAGGCAAAGTCAGGAACCGCCCGCACCTTGGAAGTAGGGGGCTGGCGGAGAAGGTCGCGAAAATCCCTCTCTTCAAACCACCCTTCGTTAAAAGGGGGAAAAAAATAACATGTTTTTTGACTCACTTTCGCAATTTAAACGAATATGGTTTGAAATTTTGGAAAACTAAGATTTTTCTGTAGGTCGGGAGATACAGAGCTAGAACTTGAGTACCAATATGTTAGGGTTCAGTTGAGCCGAAATGGGTGATCGTTTTGATCCTCATCATCATTCTTGCTGTGCAGTTTTATTATATAGTCGTAAAATTATTGGGCCGAAATAGAATAGGTTTTCTCGTATAAGTCTTTTCAAACTCAACAAATTAAGTTGAACCTCAACCAAATGAGAGGGCATGATTCATTCGAATAGAACGGCCATTTGATTTCGTAATTTTTTTAAATAAATAAGATGGAAAACTAGGATGTTGATTGCGGGTCAGCTCGTGTATACTAGGAAATCTAGGTGTGCTATTTAATTAAATTAATTTCTCTTTGGTAGGTTTCTGCACCAATGCAGATATATTTAAATACCTAATGTATAATAGACTTCGTTTAATAATTATAGACAGGTGTTCTGCAGAGATGGGCTATCAAATACAGAAATAATAAACCTTTTGTAATAAATTGCAGCGTCTTATGATTAAATTCAATTATCTTTGCCTCCATAAACTGAAGGCAGGTATTACTAATACTATATTTCTATTAGTATATTATATTAGTATAACTAATTCATGTTTTTTATCTTTCAGAATCAATCGAAAAAGCTCAAGCAAAGGTGTCGTACCCGTTTGTCAAAGCTTTGGCGATGGCGGTGACGACAACGCTCGTCCTTGTGATAGTAGTCGTTGGCCTATTGCTTTGGCAGATGAAGCTCTCAGATTCGGAAGGAAGCACAGATAGTGGTTGTAAGTATATAATTTATCTATAAAATACACATGAGGATTTGGACCTTGGGGTATAAATGCCAGTATGCTAAAAGATGCTGTAATAAGATAGAGTTCTCATGTTTGCGCGTGCGCACTTCCTAATATCAATCCAACGGCATTCTCGTCTATCGTATAAACATAGTCGACAACTAAGAGCTACCGGCGCAAGATCTGTCATTTCATCAAAAACTGGTCCATTAGTCTTGGAGTTTCGTACGTAAAAACCAATTTTAGGTTTTCGCGTGCTTCATGACACGGTTTTACGGTAATATTTAGCAAATTTTCAAAAAAACATCTGTTTATCCTCAAAAAAGAAGAAAAAAAAAAAAAAAAAAAGTAAGAAAAGGAAGGATGAAGTCGTAAAATAGATTTTTTCGAGCTCACAATAAAGTTTACCATATCCAAAAAATGAGTTATCAAAAGCTTTTAAAAAGTCGAATTTCTTTAAAATGTGCTATAAAGATCTACAAAAACTTGGTACTATTCTCTATGTCCCCTTATTACCAGCTTTTACCACGCTTTACGTCACCTTAGTTCAGAGTTGCTTTGTGTTCTTGGTGTTCTTTTCCCTCAATATTTGTGTTTGCACCTTCTTTGATTTTGTGTCGTGGTCCGATTTAAAGCGACTGGCAGCGCAGACAATATCCCATTTATATTTGTGTTTTATTTGAATTGGTCGGGATGCGGCCCAGGGAAAGCAAATGAAATTATTTCATCCCGACCAAAACAATGCTTACGGCCGACATAAATACCAACATTTATATTAGTGGACACCCGGCAACGGTGGGAGGAACAAAGAATTCGTTGAACTAACGTACTTCGAGGTGAGGGCATTTAATTATTGATTTAATGGAGGCGATATTGATTTATACTTGAATTCAACATCAATGAAATATGTTACATTTTCTGTCCAAGTAGAACTACTGAAAACCCTTATCTCCTCCATCCCTTTACCCATTTTTTAATAGCAAAGTGGAGAAGATGATATACTAACGGTTGATGAGATAGAGCTGAATGAAGAAGTAAATACCTTGGAAAAAAAGCTTTCAATGTAAGAGAGATTGATTTTGGCAGTGGTCATTATTATTGGAATAGTTATAGCTCTTACGCCCCAAAAATATAGCATACCTCAACAGAGTTCGAGGTCGTGTCTTTGTTTACAAAGGAGGAATTAGTAGCAACGCTCTAACCAAATGATCTATGAGCCTGATTTAATCAAATCTCTACGACTGTAGGAGTTTTCCTTAAACGTGACATTTCTGAACAACTGCAGGCCGCTGGCTCAGCAGATGCAGCAGTCGTGAGAGGTCATTGTCACAGTGTGTTATGACTCAAGTGAGTGGGAAACCTTAAATGACCTTGATTTACCATGGCTGACCTTGAAAGCATTAACTTACCTAGACTGACCTAGAGTGACCTTGAGTGACTTGAATGACTTTGACTGACCTTGAATAACTTTAACTGACCTTGATTTCAAGGTCGTTCCAAAACGCCAACGCCAACCTTTTCAAAATGTCACATTCGAATACAGTGAAAATCGGTTAAATAGTGAACTCTCAGGAGACCACTTCTTCGAGTCCACTGCAAATGAATTCCACTATATGCTATATATCGCCTAAAGTAAATAGTCTACTGTAGACGATAAAAATAATTTATAGTAGACTGTCTACTGTAAATGTTAGTATTATTCGTGGGGTTTTAAAGGAGTTATCCACTATTAGCGAAATTCGGGGCTTTTGCTTCAGGAGATCAGAATCATATTTTCTGAGGAACTGCTTTAAAATGGTTGAAGTCATTCAGGGCTTCTTACTAAACTCCTAGTTCACCGGGAGAATATGAACAGTTTTAAAGCTGCGAGGGTATTTTTATTTCCCAATGAATGATTATCATTTTTTGTCTGTACCCTTCGTGTTTCCTGTAATCGAGACTGCGAGTCTTTCTTTAGAGAGTTTTACCCTGTGCACTTTTCTCCTGAAATCCTAATGTACTATCAAGAGATATTCCACGAAATAGAAGGATCCAAAACGACAGAGAGATGAGACGCCTTATCGTAAACAGAAAACATTACTGCGCTTGTGCGTTTTGATCCAATTAGACAGCTTTATCCCATCTATACATAAGACGCTTTATCTCGAACCAACCTTTCTCATGTCTTCCTCCCTCTCACAAAGTAAATTTACACACCGATAACAGTGATATTCGTTTCTTGTTGGTATTCAAGATTAATAAAAATTGTGTTAATTTTCTTGCTCATAAATTTTCAAAATCTGCCACTGCGAGACCTTTTCGTGAATAATAAAAGAACTAGGAAACTTAGAAATGCTGGAAACTGAACACACGGAATAGGCGGGAAAATCCCCTTGGTGTTTCAGCGTTACTTGAAGATAAGTAGCGTCACTTTAAGATAAGACACTAATTCGACCCTCTTGACTTTATCAGTATTGTTTTCTTTTATGTTGAAAACTTTGTGCTGTTAATAATGGAACGTGTATTTCTGAACTTTAACGATTTTAGAATGACAACAATTGAAACTAACTTATACAAGTAAAAATATTGATCAGGTTACTCAATGCATAGTAATAATAATTTGGATATAATAATCTTCTCCCCTTAATTTTGGCCAAACTAGAAATAACAGAAGGAAGAGAAATGTAACTATAACATGGAAACATGGATCAAGTAACATAATTTTCCAAATATCTTGGTGGTCTTCTAGTTTTTGAGGACCTTCTCAAGTGCGTAGGTGACGCTTCTTGTGTGCCAGCTGTAGTTTCTGGGATTAGTGGTCTTTTATTCGATCTCCGGGATAGTTGGAAGATTGGCTTAGTTTGGGCGAAGGCACATGTGTTCTTCGGTAACAAAATGTTCGGAGTGTTCGGTAACAAAACAGCTGATCTCCTAGCTAATGAGGCAGCGGGTGAACTGGATCTTCCTGAATCGTTTTCCTTGGTGCCACGGACATTTGTTCGTCGGGTTTTACATGACGGCAAAATCACCTCGTCGAATGAGCTCTGGCTGGAGAATTTCGACACGGCTCAATATACCTACCAAGAACTTTTTCCCAATAGTTCCAAGCAGATTAAGGGCTAACATGCCTTTATAATACAAGCAAGCGCAAGCACTATCAGCACATGGGAAGAAAAGGGCATACCTCAAGAGATTCGGACGAATTGACGGAGATAGTTGCCCATGCAATGAAGATGTTTCACAGACGTGGGAACACATAATAATGAATGTGTTCGTTTCGAGCCGCAGCAGTCTAGGCTAATGAGAAAAGTGATGTTAGATGGTTCAGGATGGCCACTGGATTTTAATGTAGTTACTAGGAAATACTTGGAAGATTTTGTGGTTTTTTACTAATTCTATGGATTTTGATTTAATTTAGATTTATTAATTAATTTTAGATTTATTAATTTTTTAATTTAATTTAGATTTTTTATTTATTAATTGAGATTTTGATTTATTTTAATTTAGAATGAGTTATCTTTGAACCAGAAGATTTAGTTTGCTTTAAGAAGTTTGAGGTTCATTATACAGGGTGAGTCTCTCGCAAATGCAAAAAAAAATTTGGGTAAAACAACATTATAAATGGATTAAAATGCCGCCAACTGCAAATTTTTATCTCAATCCGTTCTCGAGATATGATTTTTTTAAAGGTTTTTTTTCAGGAAAACCGTATTTTTTTCCTTTTAAACTCAACTTTCTCCACTTTAATTCATTCTATTATAACTTTTGACCACATTTTCGGAATCAGTACTAAATTTACTATAAGAATAGTGTACTTGGGTTCTTGAAAAGTACCATCCAAAGGCCCTCATCAGCTCAAACATTGACGATTTTGAAAAAATAATATTTCTGAAAATCTTTAAAACTTTACTACTCTTTTAAAAAGAATCCTGGAAACTGGCAAATCTCATGAAAACTGCTTCATCTAATATGCTTTCCAACGGTATTATCAATTTTACTTTTATTTTTTTATTTAGGGGAGAAAATAATATTTTAATGTTAAAAAATGTGGGTTTTTCAATGAAATTGTTGGTTTTCTCGAAAGATGACCCTCCATGAACCAACGAGTATGGGGTCGGTTTCTATGTATTTTTTCTCGCTGGATCGAATGGAAACTCTTGCAGATCTCTCAACTACGTTATAATCGAGTTTTACACTTGAATTAACTAGTTTTACCCCATAACACACATACATTTAATCGTAACAAACAAACTAAACATTTGCGATTTTAAGTGTAAAACTCGGTTATAACGGAGTTGGAGAGATCTACAAATGTTACCACTCGATACAGCGTGAAAAAATACATAGAAACCGACCCCATACTCGTAGGTTCATGGAGGGTCATCTTTCGAGAAAACCAACGATTTCATTGAAAAACCCACATTGTTTAACATTAAAACATCATTTTCTCCACTAAATAACAAAATAAAAGTAAACTTGATTATACCGTTGGAAAGCATATTAGATGAAGCAGTTTTCATGAGATTTGCCAGTTTCTAGGATTCTTTTTAAAAAAGTAGTAAAGTTTTAAAGATTTTCAGAAATATTATTTTTTCAAAATCGTCAATGTTTGAGCTGATGTGAGGGCCTTTGGATGGTACTTTTCAAAAACCCAAGTACACTATTCTTATATAGGTAGTAAATTTAGTGCTGATTCCGAAAATGTGGTCAAAAATTAAAATTAAATGAAGTAAAGTGAAGAAAGTTGAGTTTAAAACGAAAAAAACACGGTTTTCCTGAAAAAACCTTTAAAAAATCATATCTCGAGAACGGATTGAGATAAAAATATGCAGTTGGCGGGATTTTACTCCATTTATGATGTAGTTTTACCCAAATTTTTTTTTGCATTTGCGAGAGACTCACCCTGTATATATATATATGATTGTTGCCGGATATGATCCGGCTGAAAATTGAAATTCGACAAATCTTAAGAAACCTGACAAATCGTAAGAAAATTGATGCACCTAAACATCTACACTTTACTATCCCCCCTGATTTAAGTATAACGACATTTAGGTACGTAGGTACCGACCAACTGATGATTTATGAGATAAAATGAAGCATCTATCAATGCTTCACTAGTCCATTCGCACGGGCAATAGTTAATAAACTCGATTTTGCAAAGTTGGAATTTCTTTGGAACTATATCAGCTGATGTTTACATTGGAATTATATCAGTTAAATTCTTACAATGCAAGTTTTATGTGGTTCCGATCCCACTCTCTAGCGGCTTTTAATGGAATTTAGCGATAGGCTCGCTAATTCAAAGATTCGCTAGCAACGGATGATTTCTCTATATCCTCACTCCTAGGTATTCAAGGGTTTTTTTCTGAAATCCTAGCCCTCAGAGAAAGCGAACGGACTAACTCACAGAGTTCCGGATGGTTTTATTCGATTTTTCGGTGTAATATTTATCAATGACAGCCAAAAAATCATTACTGTTGAAAGTTGTTAAGATCTCGATTTTTTAATATCTTAGCCCTTTAATTTACCCTTTTGGACAGATAAAAATTGATGCCAAGCTTCTTCGATCAACTAGACCTCAAATGTGGTTTATTACCCAAATTTCATCAACTATGGTCCAGTAGTTTCGGAGAAAGGCTCTGGACGGCGGACGATTTGTTCGATTTCTGGATTCTACGAATCTTCTTGAAACATAAACCAACAAATTTTGGGGGATGGTTAAAATTGTTTTTTTCTTGGTAGATTACAAAGGTTCGTAACTGAAAATAATAAACCAAAGGGATTGAGTGAAAAAGTAATTTGATGATCCCGTGATAAATTGTAGTGCGAAATTTAGTTCCACAAACACATCTTTCCTTATGAGAATTAATGAGCCACAGAATGAAGTGATCATAAGAAGTACCTGAGACTGACGCGAAATCTACATTGGATCTGTCACCGAATCGGAGTATGCTCCCACGCGAAAGTTGGAACCTCTTGTTGGTTAACTGGGACTCATGCACGTTCCTGTCGGATCCTGTATCCTGACTAGCTTAACTCTTTACTCTGAGGAAATGGAAAATGTTTTCTTCATAGAAATAAGTTTTCACTACTCCAATTCTTCTTCTTTTCACAACCGCTTGTGATTTACGGGGGTTATCCAGAAAATGAGGTTACAACTGCTGTTAAAAATCGAAAAATGCATATATTTATAAATTGACAGGGTATCTTCCAAACTATGTGTTTATTTTTGTACAAAATCTCCATCTAGTTCAAGAAACTTCTTCATCTTGGGGACCAGCTTTTTTAGACCCTCATTGCTTCGCTCCACCTCTGAAAGCCACTTCTCTACAGTCGCCTTCACCTCCTCGTCGTTGGAAAAACGTTTCCCACCCAAGAATTCCTTCAATTCGGTGAAGAGATGATAATCTGAGGGCGCTATGTGTGGGTGGGCCACAATATCTCATCCAAATGACACAAGCTGGCCCTGCGCCACACGAGCGGTGTGGGGTTTGGCGTTGTCGTGAATGAGGGGCACACCACAAGTCAGCACTCCCCTCCTTTTGTCTTTAATCCTTTTTAAAAAATGTGTAAGGGTCTCACAGTATCCGACAGCATTTACGGTAGTCCCTTCGGCCATGGAATCCACCATCCTTTCCTGTCCCAAAATACAGATGCCATGATCTTCCGCTCTGAAAACTGGACTTTGAATTTTTTGCTGATGGGAAGTGGGTATGGAGCCATTGTTGGGACTGTCTTTTTGTCTCTGGGGTATAGTGAAAGATCCAAGTTTCTTCCCCAGTCACAATCTAGTCAAGGAATGCTTCACCCTCCATTCCATAACGATGAAGAAATTCGCATGCAGCCAAAACGCGATTTTGTTGATGTTCCAGAGTCAACATCGTTGGTGTTCATCTTGCACATCTTGGTTGTGGGAGTTAGTCTTGGTTGCATCTTGAGTTGCTATTTTTCTCCTGCTCATTGCTAGTGCTTTTGATTGGAAAGTATCGAGAAGATGAGCGTCCGCCTGATATAGTCAATCAGGTCACCCACTCCCACCTTCCTTTCCCACCAATGGACATCGGCCCCCGGACAGCGGCCGAAGTGGACTCCGGCCCCCACAACCGCAGCGGACCCCTTCCGCCCCCGTCAACACTTTTCCCGTCTCGAGATTCGGTATATAAAGTTAGTAGGTCTCCGGCTTGTGACGGCCACTTTAGTTGTAAGGAACTCTGGAACACAATATGAGTCGAGTGCTGCTTCTCCTAGAGTCCGTCGAGACGATGCTGACGGCCGCCATCGGGAAGTTGCGCTTGGGAGCCTCCATACAAGATCAATGCATGCGGAAAGAGGTTTGAACTAAAACCAGCCATAAACTAATAGCAGCTTACGAAACAAAATAACTAAGAAGAAATAAGAAACAGTCATGCAAGATTCCAAACTTCCTGTAATCCAGTTTTTCCGAGACAGTTTCACCCATAATCCTTCACGAGATGTGTGGAAACATTTCATGAAGGTTGCCAATGGACCCGACGATCAGTGCGTATTTTTTCATCAACTTGCTGCAGAAGCTATTCTTCGGCTTCCCACTCCTTTCTTCTTCGTGAGTGTCGGTACAACCTTCTCTAGACAGCCTAACCCACTTGAAAACATGATGACGTGACATTACCTCAGGTCCATAAGTTTCCACAAGCTGACGACGGATTTTGGAGGCAGATTCGTGACGCAAAGTGAGGAACTTGATGACTGACCCGAATCTCACATCGGCGGTAGGAGAAGCAACCAGCACCTTCAGAGGTTGACTGAATCGGTTGCTGCGATTACATTTTCCCAGGGACTGATGCGGGCCTGGTCTTATTTTGACCGTTGGGAACCCCCCTACACGTAGGAATGCCAACCTTAAAAATGAATCCCATTCACCTTCCCCTCCAGGGTACATGCAACCTTATTTTCTGGATAACCCTCGTAGATCGCAAAGGACGTAATTTCTAAGAGTCAGGTCTGATTTGAGTACATCAACTCACTTAATAGGTAACTTAGGTAACTGATGTTCTAGGAGCTTTCTGTAGAAATCTTATCGTTTTTTTCGGTATAGCCTCTTAGGCCATGCTCGGCTTGGTTTGAAAAAAATAACGTCATCTAGTTAACCGAAAGAATAAATGTTTGGTTTATTTCAATATAGGTATTTCAGAAGCTGCGTGATTGACACCAGTTTCTTGTTTCTTGCAGGTGACGATCTCCCACACAACTTTTCAACTCGGTACGTCGACCGAAAGGCGTGGTTTGCACGGAAGTCCAAAACCCCATTGAGGACATTTCCATCCCTTCCACTGAAATCTGTCATTATCGATACGACAGGAGGGTTCAGATGCACAAACCACTTTTACTGCCCCAACTCTGTGCTGGAGCTGCAGAACCGCGATATAGCAGCGGGTCTCCAGGACATCAAGGCCAATTTCGTTCTCGCTGAAGACGGCTATATCTACGAAGCCAGAGGATGGAGTTTCGTCGGCCAGGACGTGCCCGGTCACGATGAAATGGCTCTAGAAATCCAGTTTATGGGAAACTTTGATGCGGATTTCCCAGTTTGTTCGAATTTTTCTCTCCCTATTTTGTTGGACGAAGGCGTACGATTGGGAGTGCTGACTCGGCAATACAGGATTTACGGAAAAAATCAGTTCATTAGTACTTCGACTATGAAGCCTGATTCATCTCTAGTCAAAGACATGAAAAATTGGGCTAGGTATGACCCCACTTTTGATGCAAATGCAACCACATTAAACTTTAGATCTTATGAGTAGCCTTCGAAGACCGAATTGTAACCTTCATATCTACTCTTTAAAAAATCAATTTACTTAATTATTTTTAAAGATTTTACTTTGTCGATTATTGGTTGGACGCAATACATGGAAATCTGCGGTATCCTACTATTGAACAAGAACCATTGAATGTAAAAAACCCTTGAACCAAGGTATTAGTATAGCACTAGTTGGTTGAAAACCTTTTTTGGAGATGAAGAACACAAAACAGTTTCAAATTATTGTTAGATGAATATCAGAAGTATTCATTTCAAGGAGTGAATAAATATTGGAGGTACTTTCCAGTACCTCCATTGAATGCAGGTAGCGGTAGCTCTTCATGTTCAACAAATAATTGTTATTTCGATACCTTCGGGTAGTGTTTTGTGAGAATTTTATTTGTTCATCGATTTTTGTTGCGATAAACAAATTCCTGATCTCAAAACTATTATCTTTAGCTTTAGCTCTTGGAGACAGCCACACCAGGCTTCCCTATTCGAAAACACGAAGTCTGTTACTTAAATTCTTGGCTTTTAACATTTTATTCTTTATTTTGGCACATGGAGTCAAAAAGCGTTGCGTTAAAAATAAGCGTTACAGTTGATTTCTTACAACCAAGCCGTTTCTGGGGAAATGAAACTTCTCAAGTTTTCAACGGAGAGAATTCGTTCATCATTCGTTGGAAAGCTCTCGATTTAACGCGCATTCCTTTCGTAATTGTTCTTGGTATTTATGTCTCCATTTTATATTTATTAATGTTATTAATGGATGTAGTAAACAATGCCGCTTGTTTTGTTGTTATTAGTGTTTCCACGTTAGAAATCACTTCGAGAAAACCCCAAAATGGAGCCATGGGTAGAGATAATTGCTTTATTACACGAGTTTATTGAAATAGTTGAAACTGTGACAATTTTAATGAAAATTATTGTTTTGAACGTTATTCGTCAAAATTATTTGTTGAAATGGAGGGGGGGGGGGGGGGGGGGGGAACAAAAGACATAAAATGCCCCAATGTGTTGCAGACTCGTATGCAAGCGTTTTTTCATTTAGTTCTTCTTTTCTCACCTCACCTGATTCTTTACCCATCAATTTCAACCAATTATCCTCAGTCAATTTTTATGAAATTTGAAAAACAAAAAGCTGCATTTGAATTTTTGGTAGAATATTGCTCAAATAAAGTTTAATAATTATAAAAAAGATTCAAAAATGTATGTACAAAATTATGTACTTAAATGTACTTAAAATCCAATAAAATTTGCCAAAAATCGATAAAAATTGCACAAAAGCTAAAAATATACAAAAATTTTTTTCTATTTTCCGGCAAATATCAACGAAATTTAAGTAAATTTTATATTGCATAAATGTTTTTAAAACTTCGATTTTGTTTTGACAATAATAGATATGCCTCATGGCTAGGATTCAGTAAAACAACTAAATAGGAACAACTGTGTAAAGAGCGAGGAACACAAAATGAGAAAAACGTAGATATCTTCAAGAAAAAATGTTGAAATATCTCCTTTAATGGGAGAAACGAAAGGTCACGGATGTGTCTTTCCTTAACAGTTAGGTATCTTATTTTCCTAATGACCAACGGAGGAAATTGAGAATGAAATGAGTAAGTTGAATACCTAGTAATAAACAATACCTAGTGTGAGGAAAGATCCCGTAAAGGGAGGATAAGTATGGCAGCGAGATGTTTTGAGGTACCTAAATTGAGAGCGTTGCAACGAGTGGTGATGAACGATTTTCTTGGGATGAAAATCAACAGAGCTGCATTACCTACACTTGCAACAGAGCGGTTGTATGCGAAGATACGGGGTGTTTTGTCTATTTATACTTTATAGGAGAATGAGGATTTTTCTCATGTAAATTTATTGATTTAGTTAAAACACAGAAAGTAAATAGTGAACAAAAATAGGCTTTTAGTAAGACATAAATTCTTACATCTACTTTTTCTCAAGAGATGTACGATCACAGTTATCACAAGCTATTATCTACAGTAAGGAACAGTTATCTAGCGCTACCTTATTCAAGAAAATTTGTAGTTCCCATCTTAATAAAGATAGAAGTTATTTATCCAACCTGTGATATTATCCGCCATTGTTTGCGTACAATCTGTGTATCAATAAACCACAGAACATAGAAACAACCTGTTCCTATGTTGTTTCTATGTTCTGTGCTATAACATAGGTATCGTTTTGTGCATATATAAAAATTTGTGATGTCAATCCATATTATTCATAGGTTTGCCGTTTCATCCTAATGTCATTGTATCAGTTCTTGAGAAAGTTGCAGAGAAATAAAATTTTATATTGTCCACTATTCCAACGAGAGTTATTGTTGTGATGATTTATCGAGTTGTCAACTCAGACTACAAACTGAGCAAACTCGATGACTTCTATGAGGTATTCAAATATATAAGCTTCTTAGGATGTATATTTTTTGTTAAATAAACTACTTTTTATATCGGACTGTATATTTAGCATATTACTTCTATATTTATTCTCCTATAAATCTCTATTTGAAGCACCCATTATGTGAAACATAACAATAACAATATGCTCAAGAATGGGCTATCAGGATTCTTCTAAAACATACCTACAAGTTAGGTATTGTTTATCGTAATGAAATGGAATATGAATTATGATGGTGAAGTATATGTTAACTTTGAGGATGGAAAAGGATGCGCGATTCCGTTTGTAAAAACTATATTCTCGTAGCAAAAACAGAGAGTTCATACGCGTCAATACAGTAAACAGGCAACTTCACAACAGTAATTAAACAACTAAAACTGTTAGGAATTGAACTGTTATTGGACGTGAAGAATAATGAACGAAAATCATACGACTCTGGCGATGAGCCTGACTACTAGGTGATGATAATTTACAGCTTGCTTAATTCGGTTGACAATTTCAATTTAAGAAAGGGAAGATTTCCTATCTCCAGTCAAAAATTTGAACTTTTTTAATGAATAAACTAATTCACTAAATAAACGAATAAACAATTTTTAGCGGTTTTTTGCTATGTTTAGTGATTTTAACAGTATTTTTTTTTGAAATTTGACCAATCTAAAGAGCTCCAAAAATGCTGGCCAACAAACTCGTCCTTTCCTTTGAAAAGCTTGATTGGAATTTTTATCTCAATCCTTAGGAGAGTTATATGAAAAAGCGTTTAACTCAAGGTTTCGTTTCAGAATGCCTCAAAACGGATTTCAATGGAGAAATTTTCCGAAGATTATGATTTTAAAATTTTTGGAGCCATTGCAAAAGCTTAATTTCTACAAAAATTCGCTAAAATCGAAAGGAAAAAACCGTCGCCGTGCGCTGTTCGCCGTCCAGAGCTTTTCTCCGAAAAAACTGAACCAAAGTTCATGAAATTTGGCTCAAAAATCATGCATTGGCCGGGGATGTACCTTGTGACATAGCCATCAGTTTTGATCAACCCTAAAGGGTAGTAATTAAGGGCTAACACATTCCAAAAACCGAGATCTCGAAGACTTTCAGCGGTGATGATTTTTTGCTTGTCAATGATAAATATAATCCCAACGAATCGATTAAAACTATCCGCAACGCCGAATATTGAACCCTTTGTTTTTTGTAAGGTATGGGCATGTTCGATTTGTCCTCCAAATTCAAAATTTCTACTTGCTACTTACGTTTCAGAGCTTGTTGATAAATTTTGATTCCATGACTGTCTACCTGTGGTGATTCCTTGTCGCGCCCAAAACTATGCTAAGCAAACGAGCTATATTATAGAAATAATATATCTTTGTGTTATAACAACCAGCGTAAATACTATACTGTGGTCGTATAGAACGGTAATTTGATATTATTCAACATACAAACTGGGTCTGTGGTGTGTTCACGGATATGGAAAACTGTGGCTCGGTCTGTAGTAGGTACCACCTATTCAACCTACAAAACCGTTTACAACTATGCTTATATATACATTGGAAATGAAGGAATAAAAGCGCAACTCGAGCCTGATATAAAAAACAAAAAGATTACCAAAAATAATTGGTTACACCAAAAAATTTAGTGTTTACTTCAATCAAAAGGGTTTAGTGGTACCTATTCAATTTAAGCTTAGTGATACCTGTACAGGTACGAATGATATAGCACGAAAAGACGACGAAAACTCAGACTCAAATGTTTATTGTTGTGCAGATGATGAAGAGTGGACTGGGAACACAACGCTAGTGACAAGGGATCAGTGGAATGCCGAGGAGCCGCAACAATTAACGGATCTTCTATCGGTGATTCCTCCGAAGATGGTGGTACTCGCCCACACTGCTGGCCGCACCTGCCCAACTGCCACGCTATCCTGCAAGGACTTCGTCAGGTTGATCGAGGGAATACACATTGGCTTGGGTTGGAAAGACATCGCGTACAACTTCTTGGTGGGCGGAGACGGTTTGGTATACGCCGGGACTGGTTGGAACCGGCAAGGTCACCATTCTCTGGATCGAAACAATAACAAATCCGTTGCCATAGCTCTCATCGGGGATTTCAACAAGAAGGAGCCGACCCCGGAGCAAATGGCGGCAGCGGAAGCCGTAGTGAGCGTCGGGCTAAGCCTTGGAAAACTTGATCTGGACTCGTACGTTGTGTTCCAAGGTCAAATACGGCCTTTCCTATCCCCAGGGGAGAATGTGGAGAAGATCGTGAAGCAGCAGTGGCCTCTATGGTCACCTTTAGGAGACATCGACGTCAAAGATCAAAACGACTTTTCTCGAAGATTCTTCAACAGATCGAACTGGTTCGCCATGGCCCCAGCATCGCCATTCACCGAACAACTCACTATGCCTTTGCACTCAGTTTTAATCTATCAAACTGAGGATTTCAACATTACCCAGCGGAATTCCCTAATGACCATGATAGAACTCCAAAACTACTACAAAGCCAAAGGCTTCATTGATGTACCATCGAACTTCCTAATATTCGCTGATGGCTGTATTTACGAAGGACGCGGGTGGAACTACATTGGTGAAAGTATCACTCAAGATGCTGGGAACATTTCTCTCAAATTCGTACTTCGCGTAGAACTCGTATCTTTGGAAAATTCTAGTCAACGACTCACGCAAGAAATGAACAACTCTCTGCTGTTACTGTTAGAAGAAGGTGTAAAAATAGGAAAATTGGTCTCCAACTACAATATGTACGAATATGATTCATATACTTTATACCGACGTTGGTTAACTCCATTGCCTTGATGGAAAATTATCATTTTGAAGCTATCATCTTCTATTGTACTTCAACACATTGATGTAAAATTCTTATAAGCCTCTACACTGGTATTAAATCTAATGGGTCATTTCCGCTAGTATTAATAGTAAAATTATCATTTGCATACCTTTAGGTCCGTCGTATGTAAATACTCGTTCGCAAGGTATGTAAACGATAAACCTCTATACTTTTGCAAAATAGATTTATAGCTGTTTTATGGTATCAATTACCAGCACAATAAAAGACTGATAATTACTTACTTTATAAATCCGTTCCTCGATTGTAATAAGGATCACACAGTCCGACATACCCTGAAAGTACGTCAGACATGCGATCTGAGCAAGATGTGCAGGAGGCTAATAGCCACGAACAGAGCCCCTGACCACTTCTGACACTGAGATCCACCAAAACACTGACTGAGACTGTCTCATAAATATGAAACTGAACAAACGTTTAGGTACAGAAAAAGCTTTAAAAAAATCGATATTGCGTCACATTTTTGTGTAACGTTTCCTTATTATTTGTTTCAGAGAGAAACTCGTAAACGAGTTCCACTATCTGCTTTACAAGCAGATACCATGTTACATGGATATGTCTTTGATTGGGGATTTCATAACGGTTGTCCTCGAGAGTTGTCAACAAATCCTTTAACTTTGGATTGTAGGCGACGGCATGTAGGATAAAGAATTTATTTTATTATTCTTGGAGGCACAAAAAGCATACTATACATACTATTAAAGTTATTTCTCCAATACAGACGCTATCATTTTTATGTTCATGATAGCCTGATGTTTCATTTTTTTAGCTCCTCCAGCCGGTTTGAGTGTTCCTCGAGCACCTTCATACTGGTAATTTTTTGTTCCTCAGCCAAGCATTCTTTGTTGTAGAAGACTTCTGCACGTTCCCACTGATTCTTCAAATTTTGCAGCATATTAACCGGAACGATCTTCTTATTGGGAATTTCCCAAATCGCGGGGTTGTTTGCACTTTGAAACAAATTAATATCCTCGTCAAGCAGGCCAATTGAATTGTCCCGGTTATAGGAGAATTAAGGGACACTGATGATTCTGGTTGTATCTTCTTATTGGGAAATTCCCAAATTGCAGGGTTGTTTGCACTTGGAAGCACATTAATCATGTCTGGACTCTTCCCACATGTTGTTAACTCCCCAAATGATTTCAACAACAAGCAGTTGACAAATATTAAATTTCGCCAAACTGAATCATGTGTCATCGTAGAATTTAGTTTCCGCCAAACGAAATTGTTTATAGTCCAATCGACTTAGTTTAGGAGTGTAGCCGGGTACGTAAGGAGGGGGAATTTGGTAGCTTGAGATGTGAACATTCATCACATAAATCAAGCGCTTTCCAACGAGTGGCGAACGATTTCTGTGCGATTAAAACTGCGGAAGTCCTATTCCCCTAGCAACGGCAGGGTTGTAAGTGAAAATCATTAGTTTGGAAAATCGTGACATCAACTATTGTGTGACGAAAATTTTTGGTCGATCCCCCAGAGCAAATGACATATCCATGTCAAAAAGGAAAAAAGTGAGTCCAAAATAAGTAGTGAAAAACGCTGCAAATTATTACATAAAGGTTTATTATTTCTGATTAGATAGCCCTTCTACGCAGATAGTTGGTCTACAACTATTATTAAGCCCATGTACATCTAGTAAATGACCAAAACTTGGCGCATCGTGCTTCCCAAAATGGTTCACACCATTACAGCTCAGGACCCCACAATATTACGGTTTATGGTGGGTAAATATTGAGAAAATTTCTAAAAATTTTAAAACAAAAAACAGTACAACGGCAGGTTGAAAAGGAAGGAAATTAGCCTCAGAGGCCACATCAGCTATTCAGTGATCCTGGGGTGTCCCGAACGAGCTCCATTAAATATCAGCAACGTGAGTCGATTAGGAAAGAAATCAGCCTCGGAGGTTCCGAAGCTGATCAGAATACCACGAGAACTGAGAATATTACAGCAATATAAAATAACCAGGTGACTCAGAAACAGTAACGCTGAGACCACCGAGAAGTTTCAACGACCCTCTGTTTGCGCGCAAAGTTGCGCGCGAACCAGTACTTTTTTATCAAACTCTACATATACATATCAATAAGCGTTAAACTCAAGGAATTCCAAAACGAAGTTCCATAGAAGAAATTAAGGATTCAATGCAATAGTTCCATTTTCTTAGAAAATTGGCTAAAACGTTCCGACCTTGGTAGACTCGAAAGTAATTAGGTACCCTTTTGTTGTTGGAATAGAAATAATAATTTATTTAAGAGTAGGTAATTTATATGTATTTACGAATCAATAATTTAATAAATTAATATAATTGAAGTAGGTAATTTGATTTGTACTATATACCTATTAATTATTTTTTGCACTATACCTACCTGCATTGATTTCTAAAGCTTCACTTTACTCCAATTATTTCCTTGTTCATTGTCACTCTATCTTCATGGTAACCCCAACACTCTGCCATATATATATATATATCAACTGTTGTAATCATGGACACTACAGACTATGATCGTGAAGCAATGAGACAATTGTCTGATTCAAGATTCTATGAGCCAGTTGATAACGACCCAACAGCACGATTAGCACATGACCTCAAGAGATACATTGAAATAAATGGAAGGAGAGAAGGACTAAGTTCCAAAGACATTAACCTTTTGGTTCCGAATGATCCACAATGTCCTGATTTTTACCTTCTCCCAAAAATCCACAAATCATATAATCTCCCAGATCAACTTCCTCCAGGTCGACCAATTGTGGCGAGCTTTGGCTGTGTAACAGAACGGATTTCAGCTTATGTAGATTCCTACATTCAACCTCTTGTGCAGTGCCAGTCCTCTTTCGTCAAAGACACACATCATTTTCTGACTTTGCTGAGAGAAACAAGGATCCCTGAAGACGTTATTCTCGTAACCATAGACGTGAATTCCTTGTATACTGAAATTCCTCACGATGAAGGACTAAGTGCCCTCTCCCACTTTTTAGAGGAGCGGTCCGAACCAAGGGTTCCGTCCACAAACTTCCTTGTTAAACTTGCAGAGTGTGTTCTGACGATGAATGTTTTTAAATTTGGCAACCAATTCTACCTGCAGAAGAGAGGGACTGCAATGGGGACTCGAATGGCACCCTCATACGCTAATCTGTTTATGGCAGATTTAGAGACCAGATTTCTCGCATCTAGAGAGAAGACCCCGTTAATGTGGAAGCGGTTTATAGATGACATTTTCCTCATATGGCCACATGGTGAAGAGGAACTCGAATTGTTTCTCCAAGATCTCAACTCCCGCTTTTCTGTTGCATTCACTTGGTCGTACTCAAGATCAATGGCTACATTCCTTGATGTGGAAATATTGGTGATTAACGGAAGCCTCACAACTAGCGTGCATGTAAAGCCCACCAATAAGCAGCTATACCTACATTACGACAGCTGTCATCCTCCTCACACAAAGCGATCTATTCCAAGGGCTTTGTCAGTTAGAGGCCACGAAATATGCAGCAATCGGGAAAATCTGGGAAAATATTTGTCAGTAATTGGTGACAAATTGATCGAGAGAGGATACCCGAGACGAATTGTCCGTGATAGAGTGGTTCCAGCTCATGTCAACTACCGGCGGAGAACACGACCGACATCTGACAGAGTTCCTCTAGTCACAACCTTCTTCTTTGGGATTCAGAAGATGAATGGGATCCTCCGTGAACTACAACCAATTCTGACTTCCAGTCCCTTGACCCGCGATTTGTTCAAGGATATGCCTCAACTGACTTACCGCCAGGGAAGAAATATAGGAGGAATACTGTCTCATAGGCATCCACAAGTTCAGCCTTCAGAAGTGCAGCAGCCTGGTTTACACCGATGTGAACGTCCACGGTGCAAACTGTGTGACATTGTAATTGAAGGCTCTCACTTTACCTCTCCCAATACCTCTCATTCCTACGTATGTAAAGGGCACGCAGAATGTCAGTCACGAATGTGTGTCTACCAGCTGATCTGTAAGCAGTGCACAGAAGATCAACACAGAGGCTTCTATGTTGGGAAAGCAACTCAACTAAATTTGAGAATGAATAACCATAGAGCTTCCTTAAACCAAGATCGACCCCTGCCATTGAAGCTGCATGCGAGATCGCACAATCCTACTGTGACGTTCAACGAGTGCTTCGGAGTGAAAGTTCTGAAGCGGATGCCACAACCCACGAACGACAGACTGCTGCAGCAGTCTGAACGGGCTCATAGGTGGGTATTGGGATCAATGAGGCCTCCTGGTCTCAATCTAAACGATTGAGATGTACTGAGCTAAAAGTAATGAAGCCATACTTGCTTACATGGTTACAAGCTTCCAAGAAACAAGAAACGCTCCAAGTCCCATAGTTCAGAAAAAACCATTACTCTTCTAATTTTGAAAAAGATTTACTCGAAATATCAAATCACTCTTTCACCTTTATACTTGTCAAATTTCTATCATTTAAGTTCATGTAATATATAGTTCAGTAGAACAATCACTAATCAAGTGCATATATAGTGCAGTAGCACCACGCCTTTTCGTTCCAAACTCTAGTCTCGTTTTTACCGTTCAATTTAAAAATTTAAAAGTTTTCTCGTTTTCTTGTAGTGTTCTTATTTTCGTCTTATCTTCTCTTTCCCTTTCTTTGTGGTATCTGAACTACTTCATGGATCCTCAACGTTACTGGTTGAATCAAATTCGGTATTTTTCCATAAAGGTGGCACGTTGCAGGAGTCACATTGAATTTATTGAATGTTGCCTACGAGTTGGAATAACACCTCATGGTCTCACCATTAAACTGCCCATTGAAGCTGCACCACTGGCTATGCGACATATTTTGCATGCTTTTTCGCGTCAGTGCTCTATGGAGTATACGAAGCTGGTCCTACAGGAATACAAACGCCTGCACTTTCAATACCTGAATGGACATTTATTACCTCTCTTGAACGTCGTTAATTCAGTAAGTATAACGCTGGCTAACAGGGCCAATGCAATACTTGAAGACACAAATAGTTTGTTGAATACCTTCCGTATGAATCACTTAAAAAAGCTTTCAGCTTTATACGTTCAACGATTACGTAGAGGGTTACCGATACAATTGATAAGGCCTCCCTTTGAGCAAAGGCGTTTTGAACATACAAGAGTTAGGGAGCATACTCCACGACCTAGAGAACAAGTTCAACAGCCACAGAATGAACAATACGAGTATGTTGAACCAGATAACAGAAGTGTGGACAATCAAGATTCAGCACATGCCTCACCATCTTCATCTGAAAACGTATGCAATTTGTCCTCTCGCCCTTTGAATGAAGTGGAGACAAGTTTGTTATCCAGAGGTCTTACTTTCACCCCTACGCCACGCCCAGACCATATAAAGCTACATGAAGATATCCAAGAGTTCTGTTGGCGTTTGAGGTTGAAATATTATTGGCACAACAACGCGGATTCAGAAGAGAACGGAGAGGCACTACATCCATCTCTTCAAAAATTCAAGCCTCCCTCTGACTTTGATCCGAAAGCCCTCCCTTCAACTAGACTGCCACCCACGCACCCACTTGAGAGGTACATCTACACACTGCTTCAACGAACTTCATGTGCCAACTTCTTGAACTCTCTCACCCCACGGGATAACCTGACTAAAAATGAACGTCAGTCCCTCAAATCCTTGAAATCCGATACATCAATAAAGATCATGCCAGCTGATAAGGGTTCAACTGTTGTAATCATGGACACTACAGACTATGATCGTGAAGCAATGAGACAATTGTCTGATTCAAGATTCTATGAGCCAGTTGATAACGACCCAACAGCACGATTAGCACATGACCTCAAGAGATACATTGAAATAAATGGAAGGAGAGAAGGACTAAGTTCCAAAGACATTAACCTTTTGGTTCCGAATGATCCACAATGTCCTGATTTTTACCTTCTCCCAAAAATCCACAAATCATATAATCTCCCAGATCAACTTCCTCCAGGTCGACCAATTGTGGCGAGCTTTGGCTGTGTAACAGAACGGATTTCAGCTTATGTAGATTCCTACATTCAACCTCTTGTGCAGTGCCAGTCCTCTTTCGTCAAAGACACACATCATTTTCTGACTTTGCTGAGAGAAACAAGGATCCCTGAAGACGTTATTCTCGTAACCATAGACGTGAATTCCTTGTATACTGAAATTCCTCACGATGAAGGACTAAGTGCCCTCTCCCACTTTTTAGAGGAGCGGTCCGAACCAAGGGTTCCGTCCACAAACTTCCTTGTTAAACTTGCAGAGTGTGTTCTGACGATGAATGTTTTTAAATTTGGCAACCAATTCTACCTGCAGAAGAGAGGGACTGCAATGGGGACTCGAATGGCACCCTCATACGCTAATCTGTTTATGGCAGATTTAGAGACCAGATTTCTCGCATCTAGAGAGAAGACCCCGTTAATGTGGAAGCGGTTTATAGATGACATTTTCCTCATATGGCCACATGGTGAAGAGGAACTCGAATTGTTTCTCCAAGATCTCAACTCCCGCTTTTCTGTTGCATTCACTTGGTCGTACTCAAGATCAATGGCTACATTCCTTGATGTGGAAATATTGGTGATTAACGGAAGCCTCACAACTAGCGTGCATGTAAAGCCCACCAATAAGCAGCTATACCTACATTACGACAGCTGTCATCCTCCTCACACAAAGCGATCTATTCCAAGGGCTTTGTCAGTTAGAGGCCACGAAATATGCAGCAATCGGGAAAATCTGGGAAAATATTTGTCAGTAATTGGTGACAAATTGATCGAGAGAGGATACCCGAGACGAATTGTCCGTGATAGAGTGGTTCCAGCTCATGTCAACTACCGGCGGAGAACACGACCGACATCTGACAGAGTTCCTCTAGTCACAACCTTCTTCTTTGGGATTCAGAAGATGAATGGGATCCTCCGTGAACTACAACCAATTCTGACTTCCAGTCCCTTGACCCGCGATTTGTTCAAGGATATGCCTCAACTGACTTACCGCCAGGGAAGAAATATAGGAGGAATACTGTCTCATAGGCATCCACAAGTTCAGCCTTCAGAAGTGCAGCAGCCTGGTTTACACCGATGTGAACGTCCACGGTGCAAACTGTGTGACATTGTAATTGAAGGCTCTCACTTTACCTCTCCCAATACCTCTCATTCCTACGTATGTAAAGGGCACGCAGAATGTCAGTCACGAATGTGTGTCTACCAGCTGATCTGTAAGCAGTGCACAGAAGATCAACACAGAGGCTTCTATGTTGGGAAAGCAACTCAACTAAATTTGAGAATGAATAACCATAGAGCTTCCTTAAACCAAGATCGACCCCTGCCATTGAAGCTGCATGCGAGATCGCACAATCCTACTGTGACGTTCAACGAGTGCTTCGGAGTGAAAGTTCTGAAGCGGATGCCACAACCCACGAACGACAGACTGCTGCAGCAGTCTGAACGGGCTCATAGGTGGGTATTGGGATCAATGAGGCCTCCTGGTCTCAATCTAAACGATTGAGATGTACTGAGCTAAAAGTAATGAAGCCATACTTGCTTACATGGTTACAAGCTTCCAAGAAACAAGAAACGCTCCAAGTCCCATAGTTCAGAAAAAACCATTACTCTTCTAATTTTGAAAAAGATTTACTCGAAATATCAAATCACTCTTTCACCTTTATACTTGTCAAATTTCTATCATTTAAGTTCATGTAATATATAGTTCAGTAGAACAATCACTAATCAAGTGCATATATAGTGCAGTAGCACCACGCCTTTTCGTTCCAAACTCTAGTCTCGTTTTTACCGTTCAATTTAAAAATTTAAAAGTTTTCTCGTTTTCTTGTAGTGTTCTTATTTTTGTCTTATCTTCTCTTTCCCTTTCTTTGTGGTATCTGAACTACTTCATGGATCCTCAACGTTACTGGTTGAATCAAATTCGGTATTTTTCCATAAAGGTGGCACGTTGCAGGAGTCACATTGAATTTATTGAATGTTGCCTACGAGTTGGAATAACACCTCATGGTCTCACCATTAAACTGCCCATTGAAGCTGCACCACTGGCTATGCGACATATTTTGCATGCTTTTTCGCGTCAGTGCTCTATGGAGTATACGAAGCTGGTCCTACAGGAATACAAACGCCTGCACTTTCAATACCTGAATGGACATTTATTACCTCTCTTGAACGTCGTTAATTCAGTAAGTATAACGCTGGCTAACAGGGCCAATGCAATACTTGAAGACACAAATAGTTTGTTGAATACCTTCCGTATGAATCACTTAAAAAAGCTTTCAGCTTTATACGTTCAACGATTACGTAGAGGGTTACCGATACAATTGATAAGGCCTCCCTTTGAGCAAAGGCGTTTTGAACATACAAGAGTTAGGGAGCATACTCCACGACCTAGAGAACAAGTTCAACAGCCACAGAATGAACAATACGAGTATGTTGAACCAGATAACAGAAGTGTGGACAATCAAGATTCAGCACATGCCTCACCATCTTCATCTGAAAACGTATGCAATTTGTCCTCTCGCCCTTTGAATGAAGTGGAGACAAGTTTGTTATCCAGAGGTCTTACTTTCACCCCTACGCCACGCCCAGACCATATAAAGCTACATGAAGATATCCAAGAGTTCTGTTGGCGTTTGAGGTTGAAATATTATTGGCACAACAACGCGGATTCAGAAGAGAACGGAGAGGCACTACATCCATCTCTTCAAAAATTCAAGCCTCCCTCTGACTTTGATCCGAAAGCCCTCCCTTCAACTAGACTGCCACCCACGCACCCACTTGAGAGGTACATCTACACACTGCTTCAACGAACTTCATGTGCCAACTTCTTGAACTCTCTCACCCCACGGGATAACCTGACTAAAAATGAACGTCAGTCCCTCAAATCCTTGAAATCCGATACATCAATAAAGATCATGCCAGCTGATAAGGGTTCAACTGTTGTAATCATGGACACTACAGACTATGATCGTGAAGCAATGAGACAATTGTCTGATTCAAGATTCTATGAGCCAGTTGATAACGACCCAACAGCACGATTAGCACATGACCTCAAGAGATACATTGAAATAAATGGAAGGAGAGAAGGACTAAGTTCCAAAGACATTAACCTTTTGGTTCCGAATGATCCACAATGTCCTGATTTTTACCTTCTCCCAAAAATCCACAAATCATATAATCTCCCAGATCAACTTCCTCCAGGTCGACCAATTGTGGCGAGCTTTGGCTGTGTAACAGAACGGATTTCAGCTTATGTAGATTCCTACATTCAACCTCTTGTGCAGTGCCAGTCCTCTTTCGTCAAAGACACACATCATTTTCTGACTTTGCTGAGAGAAACAAGGATCCCTGAAGACGTTATTCTCGTAACCATAGACGTGAATTCCTTGTATACTGAAATTCCTCACGATGAAGGACTAAGTGCCCTCTCCCACTTTTTAGAGGAGCGGTCCGAACCAAGGGTTCCGTCCACAAACTTCCTTGTTAAACTTGCAGAGTGTGTTCTGACGATGAATGTTTTTAAATTTGGCAACCAATTCTACCTGCAGAAGAGAGGGACTGCAATGGGGACTCGAATGGCACCCTCATACGCTAATCTGTTTATGGCAGATTTAGAGACCAGATTTCTCGCATCTAGAGAGAAGACCCCGTTAATGTGGAAGCGGTTTATAGATGACATTTTCCTCATATGGCCACATGGTGAAGAGGAACTCGAATTGTTTCTCCAAGATCTCAACTCCCGCTTTTCTGTTGCATTCACTTGGTCGTACTCAAGATCAATGGCTACATTCCTTGATGTGGAAATATTGGTGATTAACGGAAGCCTCACAACTAGCGTGCATGTAAAGCCCACCAATAAGCAGCTATACCTACATTACGACAGCTGTCATCCTCCTCACACAAAGCGATCTATTCCAAGGGCTTTGTCAGTTAGAGGCCACGAAATATGCAGCAATCGGGAAAATCTGGGAAAATATTTGTCAGTAATTGGTGACAAATTGATCGAGAGAGGATACCCGAGACGAATTGTCCGTGATAGAGTGGTTCCAGCTCATGTCAACTACCGGCGGAGAACACGACCGACATCTGACAGAGTTCCTCTAGTCACAACCTTCTTCTTTGGGATTCAGAAGATGAATGGGATCCTCCGTGAACTACAACCAATTCTGACTTCCAGTCCCTTGACCCGCGATTTGTTCAAGGATATGCCTCAACTGACTTACCGCCAGGGAAGAAATATAGGAGGAATACTGTCTCATAGGCATCCACAAGTTCAGCCTTCAGAAGTGCAGCAGCCTGGTTTACACCGATGTGAACGTCCACGGTGCAAACTGTGTGACATTGTAATTGAAGGCTCTCACTTTACCTCTCCCAATACCTCTCATTCCTACGTATGTAAAGGGCACGCAGAATGTCAGTCACGAATGTGTGTCTACCAGCTGATCTGTAAGCAGTGCACAGAAGATCAACACAGAGGCTTCTATGTTGGGAAAGCAACTCAACTAAATTTGAGAATGAATAACCATAGAGCTTCCTTAAACCAAGATCGACCCCTGCCATTGAAGCTGCATGCGAGATCGCACAATCCTACTGTGACGTTCAACGAGTGCTTCGGAGTGAAAGTTCTGAAGCGGATGCCACAACCCACGAACGACAGACTGCTGCAGCAGTCTGAACGGGCTCATAGGTGGGTATTGGGATCAATGAGGCCTCCTGGTCTCAATCTAAACGATTGAGATGTACTGAGCTAAAAGTAATGAAGCCATACTTGCTTACATGGTTACAAGCTTCCAAGAAACAAGAAACGCTCCAAGTCCCATAGTTCAGAAAAAACCATTACTCTTCTAATTTTGAAAAAGATTTACTCGAAATATCAAATCACTCTTTCACCTTTATACTTGTCAAATTTCTATAATTAAGTTCATGTAATATGTAGTTCAGTAGAACAATCACTAATCAAGTGCATATATAGTGCAGTAGCACCACGCCTTTTCGTTCCAAACTCTAGTCTCGTTTTTACCGTTCAATTTAAAAATTTAAAAGTTTCTCGTTTTCTTGTAGTGTTCTTATTTTTGTCTTATCTTCTCTTTCCCTTTCTTTGTGGTATCTGAACTACTTCATGGATCCTCAACGTTACTGGTTGAATCAAATTCGGTATTTTTCCATAAAGGTGGCACGTTGCAGGAGTCACATTGAATTTATTGAATGTTGCCTACGAGTTGGAATAACACCTCATGGTCTCACCATTAAACTGCCCATTGAAGCTGCACCACTGGCTATGCGACATATTTTGCATGCTTTTTCGCGTCAGTGCTCTATGGAGTATACGAAGCTGGTCCTACAGGAATACAAACGCCTGCACTTTCAATACCTGAATGGACATTTATTACCTCTCTTGAACGTCGTTAATTCAGTAAGTATAACGCTGGCTAACAGGGCCAATGCAATACTTGAAGACACAAATAGTTTGTTGAATACCTTCCGTATGAATCACTTAAAAAAGCTTTCAGCTTTATACGTTCAACGATTACGTAGAGGGTTACCGATACAATTGATAAGGCCTCCCTTTGAGCAAAGGCGTTTTGAACATACAAGAGTTAGGGAGCATACTCCACGACCTAGAGAACAAGTTCAACAGCCACAGAATGAACAATACGAGTATGTTGAACCAGATAACAGAAGTGTGGACAATCAAGATTCAGCACATGCCTCACCATCTTCATCTGAAAACGTATGCAATTTGTCCTCTCGCCCTTTGAATGAAGTGGAGACAAGTTTGTTATCCAGAGGTCTTACTTTCACCCCTACGCCACGCCCAGACCATATAAAGCTACATGAAGATATCCAAGAGTTCTGTTGGCGTTTGAGGTTGAAATATTATTGGCACAACAACGCGGATTCAGAAGAGAACGGAGAGGCACTACATCCATCTCTTCAAAAATTCAAGCCTCCCTCTGACTTTGATCCGAAAGCCCTCCCTTCAACTAGACTGCCACCCACGCACCCACTTGAGAGGTACATCTACACACTGCTTCAACGAACTTCATGTGCCAACTTCTTGAACTCTCTCACCCCACGGGATAACCTGACTAAAAATGAACGTCAGTCCCTCAAATCCTTGAAATCCGATACATCAATAAAGATCATGCCAGCTGATAAGGGTTCAACTGTTGTAATCATGGACACTACAGACTATGATCGTGAAGCAATGAGACAATTGTCTGATTCAAGATTCTATGAGCCAGTTGATAACGACCCAACAGCACGATTAGCACATGACCTCAAGAGATACATTGAAATAAATGGAAGGAGAGAAGGACTAAGTTCCAAAGACATTAACCTTTTGGTTCCGAATGATCCACAATGTCCTGATTTTTACCTTCTCCCAAAAATCCACAAATCATATAATCTCCCAGATCAACTTCCTCCAGGTCGACCAATTGTGGCGAGCTTTGGCTGTGTAACAGAACGGATTTCAGCTTATGTAGATTCCTACATTCAACCTCTTGTGCAGTGCCAGTCCTCTTTCGTCAAAGACACACATCATTTTCTGACTTTGCTGAGAGAAACAAGGATCCCTGAAGACGTTATTCTCGTAACCATAGACGTGAATTCCTTGTATACTGAAATTCCTCACGATGAAGGACTAAGTGCCCTCTCCCACTTTTTAGAGGAGCGGTCCGAACCAAGGGTTCCGTCCACAAACTTCCTTGTTAAACTTGCAGAGTGTGTTCTGACGATGAATGTTTTTAAATTTGGCAACCAATTCTACCTGCAGAAGAGAGGGACTGCAATGGGGACTCGAATGGCACCCTCATACGCTAATCTGTTTATGGCAGATTTAGAGACCAGATTTCTCGCATCTAGAGAGAAGACCCCGTTAATGTGGAAGCGGTTTATAGATGACATTTTCCTCATATGGCCACATGGTGAAGAGGAACTCGAATTGTTTCTCCAAGATCTCAACTCCCGCTTTTCTGTTGCATTCACTTGGTCGTACTCAAGATCAATGGCTACATTCCTTGATGTGGAAATATTGGTGATTAACGGAAGCCTCACAACTAGCGTGCATGTAAAGCCCACCAATAAGCAGCTATACCTACATTACGACAGCTGTCATCCTCCTCACACAAAGCGATCTATTCCAAGGGCTTTGTCAGTTAGAGGCCACGAAATATGCAGCAATCGGGAAAATCTGGGAAAATATTTGTCAGTAATTGGTGACAAATTGATCGAGAGAGGATACCCGAGACGAATTGTCCGTGATAGAGTGGTTCCAGCTCATGTCAACTACCGGCGGAGAACACGACCGACATCTGACAGAGTTCCTCTAGTCACAACCTTCTTCTTTGGGATTCAGAAGATGAATGGGATCCTCCGTGAACTACAACCAATTCTGACTTCCAGTCCCTTGACCCGCGATTTGTTCAAGGATATGCCTCAACTGACTTACCGCCAGGGAAGAAATATAGGAGGAATACTGTCTCATAGGCATCCACAAGTTCAGCCTTCAGAAGTGCAGCAGCCTGGTTTACACCGATGTGAACGTCCACGGTGCAAACTGTGTGACATTGTAATTGAAGGCTCTCACTTTACCTCTCCCAATACCTCTCATTCCTACGTATGTAAAGGGCACGCAGAATGTCAGTCACGAATGTGTGTCTACCAGCTGATCTGTAAGCAGTGCACAGAAGATCAACACAGAGGCTTCTATGTTGGGAAAGCAACTCAACTAAATTTGAGAATGAATAACCATAGAGCTTCCTTAAACCAAGATCGACCCCTGCCATTGAAGCTGCATGCGAGATCGCACAATCCTACTGTGACGTTCAACGAGTGCTTCGGAGTGAAAGTTCTGAAGCGGATGCCACAACCCACGAACGACAGACTGCTGCAGCAGTCTGAACGGGCTCATAGGTGGGTATTGGGATCAATGAGGCCTCCTGGTCTCAATCTAAACGATTGAGATGTACTGAGCTAAAAGTAATGAAGCCATACTTGCTTACATGGTTACAAGCTTCCAAGAAACAAGAAACGCTCCAAGTCCCATAGTTCAGAAAAAACCATTACTCTTCTAATTTTGAAAAAGATTTACTCGAAATATCAAATCACTCTTTCACCTTTATACTTGTCAAATTTCTATATTTAAGTTCATGTAATATATAGTTCAGTAGAACAATCACTAATCAAGTGCATATATAGTGCAGTAGCACCACGCCTTTTCGTTCCAAACTCTAGTCTCGTTTTTACCGTTCAATTTAAAAATTTAAAAGTTTCTCGTTTTCTTGTAGTGTTCTTATTTTTGTCTTATCTTCTCTTTCCCTTTCTTTGTGGTATCTGAACTACTTCATGGATCCTCAACGTTACTGGTTGAATCAAATTCGGTATTTTTCCATAAAGGTGGCACGTTGCAGGAGTCACATTGAATTTATTGAATGTTGCCTACGAGTTGGAATAACACCTCATGGTCTCACCATTAAACTGCCCATTGAAGCTGCACCACTGGCTATGCGACATATTTTGCATGCTTTTTCGCGTCAGTGCTCTATGGAGTATACGAAGCTGGTCCTACAGGAATACAAACGCCTGCACTTTCAATACCTGAATGGACATTTATTACCTCTCTTGAACGTCGTTAATTCAGTAAGTATAACGCTGGCTAACAGGGCCAATGCAATACTTGAAGACACAAATAGTTTGTTGAATACCTTCCGTATGAATCACTTAAAAAAGCTTTCAGCTTTATACGTTCAACGATTACGTAGAGGGTTACCGATACAATTGATAAGGCCTCCCTTTGAGCAAAGGCGTTTTGAACATACAAGAGTTAGGGAGCATACTCCACGACCTAGAGAACAAGTTCAACAGCCACAGAATGAACAATACGAGTATGTTGAACCAGATAACAGAAGTGTGGACAATCAAGATTCAGCACATGCCTCACCATCTTCATCTGAAAACGTATGCAATTTGTCCTCTCGCCCTTTGAATGAAGTGGAGACAAGTTTGTTATCCAGAGGTCTTACTTTCACCCCTACGCCACGCCCAGACCATATAAAGCTACATGAAGATATCCAAGAGTTCTGTTGGCGTTTGAGGTTGAAATATTATTGGCACAACAACGCGGATTCAGAAGAGAACGGAGAGGCACTACATCCATCTCTTCAAAAATTCAAGCCTCCCTCTGACTTTGATCCGAAAGCCCTCCCTTCAACTAGACTGCCACCCACGCACCCACTTGAGAGGTACATCTACACACTGCTTCAACGAACTTCATGTGCCAACTTCTTGAACTCTCTCACCCCACGGGATAACCTGACTAAAAATGAACGTCAGTCCCTCAAATCCTTGAAATCCGATACATCAATAAAGATCATGCCAGCTGATAAGGGTTCAACTGTTGTAATCATGGACACTACAGACTATGATCGTGAAGCAATGAGACAATTGTCTGATTCAAGATTCTATGAGCCAGTTGATAACGACCCAACAGCACGATTAGCACATGACCTCAAGAGATACATTGAAATAAATGGAAGGAGAGAAGGACTAAGTTCCAAAGACATTAACCTTTTGGTTCCGAATGATCCACAATGTCCTGATTTTTACCTTCTCCCAAAAATCCACAAATCATATAATCTCCCAGATCAACTTCCTCCAGGTCGACCAATTGTGGCGAGCTTTGGCTGTGTAACAGAACGGATTTCAGCTTATGTAGATTCCTACATTCAACCTCTTGTGCAGTGCCAGTCCTCTTTCGTCAAAGACACACATCATTTTCTGACTTTGCTGAGAGAAACAAGGATCCCTGAAGACGTTATTCTCGTAACCATAGACGTGAATTCCTTGTATACTGAAATTCCTCACGATGAAGGACTAAGTGCCCTCTCCCACTTTTTAGAGGAGCGGTCCGAACCAAGGGTTCCGTCCACAAACTTCCTTGTTAAACTTGCAGAGTGTGTTCTGACGATGAATGTTTTTAAATTTGGCAACCAATTCTACCTGCAGAAGAGAGGGACTGCAATGGGGACTCGAATGGCACCCTCATACGCTAATCTGTTTATGGCAGATTTAGAGACCAGATTTCTCGCATCTAGAGAGAAGACCCCGTTAATGTGGAAGCGGTTTATAGATGACATTTTCCTCATATGGCCACATGGTGAAGAGGAACTCGAATTGTTTCTCCAAGATCTCAACTCCCGCTTTTCTGTTGCATTCACTTGGTCGTACTCAAGATCAATGGCTACATTCCTTGATGTGGAAATATTGGTGATTAACGGAAGCCTCACAACTAGCGTGCATGTAAAGCCCACCAATAAGCAGCTATACCTACATTACGACAGCTGTCATCCTCCTCACACAAAGCGATCTATTCCAAGGGCTTTGTCAGTTAGAGGCCACGAAATATGCAGCAATCGGGAAAATCTGGGAAAATATTTGTCAGTAATTGGTGACAAATTGATCGAGAGAGGATACCCGAGACGAATTGTCCGTGATAGAGTGGTTCCAGCTCATGTCAACTACCGGCGGAGAACACGACCGACATCTGACAGAGTTCCTCTAGTCACAACCTTCTTCTTTGGGATTCAGAAGATGAATGGGATCCTCCGTGAACTACAACCAATTCTGACTTCCAGTCCCTTGACCCGCGATTTGTTCAAGGATATGCCTCAACTGACTTACCGCCAGGGAAGAAATATAGGAGGAATACTGTCTCATAGGCATCCACAAGTTCAGCCTTCAGAAGTGCAGCAGCCTGGTTTACACCGATGTGAACGTCCACGGTGCAAACTGTGTGACATTGTAATTGAAGGCTCTCACTTTACCTCTCCCAATACCTCTCATTCCTACGTATGTAAAGGGCACGCAGAATGTCAGTCACGAATGTGTGTCTACCAGCTGATCTGTAAGCAGTGCACAGAAGATCAACACAGAGGCTTCTATGTTGGGAAAGCAACTCAACTAAATTTGAGAATGAATAACCATAGAGCTTCCTTAAACCAAGATCGACCCCTGCCATTGAAGCTGCATGCGAGATCGCACAATCCTACTGTGACGTTCAACGAGTGCTTCGGAGTGAAAGTTCTGAAGCGGATGCCACAACCCACGAACGACAGACTGCTGCAGCAGTCTGAACGGGCTCATAGGTGGGTATTGGGATCAATGAGGCCTCCTGGTCTCAATCTAAACGATTGAGATGTACTGAGCTAAAAGTAATGAAGCCATACTTGCTTACATGGTTACAAGCTTCCAAGAAACAAGAAACGCTCCAAGTCCCATAGTTCAGAAAAAACCATTACTCTTCTAATTTTGAAAAAGATTTACTCGAAATATCAAATCACTCTTTCACCTTTATACTTGTCAAATTTCTATATTTAAGTTCATGTAATATATAGTTCAGTAGAACAATCACTAATCAAGTGCATATATAGTGCAGTAGCACCACGCCTTTTCGTTCCAAACTCTAGTCTCGTTTTTACCGTTCAATTTAAAAATTTAAAAGTTTCTCGTTTTCTTGTAGTGTTCTTATTTTTGTCTTATCTTCTCTTTCCCTTTCTTTGTGGTATCTGAACTACTTCATGGATCCTCAACGTTACTGGTTGAATCAAATTCGGTATTTTTCCATAAAGGTGGCACGTTGCAGGAGTCACATTGAATTTATTGAATGTTGCCTACGAGTTGGAATAACACCTCATGGTCTCACCATTAAACTGCCCATTGAAGCTGCACCACTGGCTATGCGACATATTTTGCATGCTTTTTCGCGTCAGTGCTCTATGGAGTATACGAAGCTGGTCCTACAGGAATACAAACGCCTGCACTTTCAATACCTGAATGGACATTTATTACCTCTCTTGAACGTCGTTAATTCAGTAAGTATAACGCTGGCTAACAGGGCCAATGCAATACTTGAAGACACAAATAGTTTGTTGAATACCTTCCGTATGAATCACTTAAAAAAGCTTTCAGCTTTATACGTTCAACGATTACGTAGAGGGTTACCGATACAATTGATAAGGCCTCCCTTTGAGCAAAGGCGTTTTGAACATACAAGAGTTAGGGAGCATACTCCACGACCTAGAGAACAAGTTCAACAGCCACAGAATGAACAATACGAGTATGTTGAACCAGATAACAGAAGTGTGGACAATCAAGATTCAGCACATGCCTCACCATCTTCATCTGAAAACGTATGCAATTTGTCCTCTCGCCCTTTGAATGAAGTGGAGACAAGTTTGTTATCCAGAGGTCTTACTTTCACCCCTACGCCACGCCCAGACCATATAAAGCTACATGAAGATATCCAAGAGTTCTGTTGGCGTTTGAGGTTGAAATATTATTGGCACAACAACGCGGATTCAGAAGAGAACGGAGAGGCACTACATCCATCTCTTCAAAAATTCAAGCCTCCCTCTGACTTTGATCCGAAAGCCCTCCCTTCAACTAGACTGCCACCCACGCACCCACTTGAGAGGTACATCTACACACTGCTTCAACGAACTTCATGTGCCAACTTCTTGAACTCTCTCACCCCACGGGATAACCTGACTAAAAATGAACGTCAGTCCCTCAAATCCTTGAAATCCGATACATCAATAAAGATCATGCCAGCTGATAAGGGTTCAACTGTTGTAATCATGGACACTACAGACTATGATCGTGAAGCAATGAGACAATTGTCTGATTCAAGATTCTATGAGCCAGTTGATAACGACCCAACAGCACGATTAGCACATGACCTCAAGAGATACATTGAAATAAATGGAAGGAGAGAAGGACTAAGTTCCAAAGACATTAACCTTTTGGTTCCGAATGATCCACAATGTCCTGATTTTTACCTTCTCCCAAAAATCCACAAATCATATAATCTCCCAGATCAACTTCCTCCAGGTCGACCAATTGTGGCGAGCTTTGGCTGTGTAACAGAACGGATTTCAGCTTATGTAGATTCCTACATTCAACCTCTTGTGCAGTGCCAGTCCTCTTTCGTCAAAGACACACATCATTTTCTGACTTTGCTGAGAGAAACAAGGATCCCTGAAGACGTTATTCTCGTAACCATAGACGTGAATTCCTTGTATACTGAAATTCCTCACGATGAAGGACTAAGTGCCCTCTCCCACTTTTTAGAGGAGCGGTCCGAACCAAGGGTTCCGTCCACAAACTTCCTTGTTAAACTTGCAGAGTGTGTTCTGACGATGAATGTTTTTAAATTTGGCAACCAATTCTACCTGCAGAAGAGAGGGACTGCAATGGGGACTCGAATGGCACCCTCATACGCTAATCTGTTTATGGCAGATTTAGAGACCAGATTTCTCGCATCTAGAGAGAAGACCCCGTTAATGTGGAAGCGGTTTATAGATGACATTTTCCTCATATGGCCACATGGTGAAGAGGAACTCGAATTGTTTCTCCAAGATCTCAACTCCCGCTTTTCTGTTGCATTCACTTGGTCGTACTCAAGATCAATGGCTACATTCCTTGATGTGGAAATATTGGTGATTAACGGAAGCCTCACAACTAGCGTGCATGTAAAGCCCACCAATAAGCAGCTATACCTACATTACGACAGCTGTCATCCTCCTCACACAAAGCGATCTATTCCAAGGGCTTTGTCAGTTAGAGGCCACGAAATATGCAGCAATCGGGAAAATCTGGGAAAATATTTGTCAGTAATTGGTGACAAATTGATCGAGAGAGGATACCCGAGACGAATTGTCCGTGATAGAGTGGTTCCAGCTCATGTCAACTACCGGCGGAGAACACGACCGACATCTGACAGAGTTCCTCTAGTCACAACCTTCTTCTTTGGGATTCAGAAGATGAATGGGATCCTCCGTGAACTACAACCAATTCTGACTTCCAGTCCCTTGACCCGCGATTTGTTCAAGGATATGCCTCAACTGACTTACCGCCAGGGAAGAAATATAGGAGGAATACTGTCTCATAGGCATCCACAAGTTCAGCCTTCAGAAGTGCAGCAGCCTGGTTTACACCGATGTGAACGTCCACGGTGCAAACTGTGTGACATTGTAATTGAAGGCTCTCACTTTACCTCTCCCAATACCTCTCATTCCTACGTATGTAAAGGGCACGCAGAATGTCAGTCACGAATGTGTGTCTACCAGCTGATCTGTAAGCAGTGCACAGAAGATCAACACAGAGGCTTCTATGTTGGGAAAGCAACTCAACTAAATTTGAGAATGAATAACCATAGAGCTTCCTTAAACCAAGATCGACCCCTGCCATTGAAGCTGCATGCGAGATCGCACAATCCTACTGTGACGTTCAACGAGTGCTTCGGAGTGAAAGTTCTGAAGCGGATGCCACAACCCACGAACGACAGACTGCTGCAGCAGTCTGAACGGGCTCATAGGTGGGTATTGGGATCAATGAGGCCTCCTGGTCTCAATCTAAACGATTGAGATGTACTGAGCTAAAAGTAATGAAGCCATACTTGCTTACATGGTTACAAGCTTCCAAGAAACAAGAAACGCTCCAAGTCCCATAGTTCAGAAAAAACCATTACTCTTCTAATTTTGAAAAAGATTTACTCGAAATATCAAATCACTCTTTCACCTTTATACTTGTCAAATTTCTATCATTTAAGTTCATGTAATATATAGTTCAGTAGAACAATCACTAATCAAGTGCATATATAGTGCAGTAGCACCACGCCTTTTCGTTCCAAACTCTAGTCTCGTTTTTACCGTTCAATTTAAAAATTTAAAAGTTTTCTCGTTTTCTTGTAGTGTTCTTATTTTTGTCTTATCTTCTCTTTCCCTTTCTTTGTGGTATCTGAACTACTTCATGGATCCTCAACGTTACTGGTTGAATCAAATTCGGTATTTTTCCATAAAGGTGGCACGTTGCAGGAGTCACATTGAATTTATTGAATGTTGCCTACGAGTTGGAATAACACCTCATGGTCTCACCATTAAACTGCCCATTGAAGCTGCACCACTGGCTATGCGACATATTTTGCATGCTTTTTCGCGTCAGTGCTCTATGGAGTATACGAAGCTGGTCCTACAGGAATACAAACGCCTGCACTTTCAATACCTGAATGGACATTTATTACCTCTCTTGAACGTCGTTAATTCAGTAAGTATAACGCTGGCTAACAGGGCCAAT
The DNA here is from genome assembly GCA_030762985.1 of Adelphocoris suturalis. Classification (NCBI taxonomy): domain Eukaryota; kingdom Metazoa; phylum Arthropoda; class Insecta; order Hemiptera; family Miridae; genus Adelphocoris; species Adelphocoris suturalis. The sequence continues at coordinate 28,063,345 of CM061044.1, read as the reverse complement.
GCAATACTTGAAGACACAAATAGTTTGTTGAATACCTTCCGTATGAATCACTTAAAAAAGCTTTCAGCTTTATACGTTCAACGATTACGTAGAGGGTTACCGATACAATTGATAAGGCCTCCCTTTGAGCAAAGGCGTTTTGAACATACAAGAGTTAGGGAGCATACTCCACGACCTAGAGAACAAGTTCAACAGCCACAGAATGAACAATACGAGTATGTTGAACCAGATAACAGAAGTGTGGACAATCAAGATTCAGCACATGCCTCACCATCTTCATCTGAAAACGTATGCAATTTGTCCTCTCGCCCTTTGAATGAAGTGGAGACAAGTTTGTTATCCAGAGGTCTTACTTTCACCCCTACGCCACGCCCAGACCATATAAAGCTACATGAAGATATCCAAGAGTTCTGTTGGCGTTTGAGGTTGAAATATTATTGGCACAACAACGCGGATTCAGAAGAGAACGGAGAGGCACTACATCCATCTCTTCAAAAATTCAAGCCTCCCTCTGACTTTGATCCGAAAGCCCTCCCTTCAACTAGACTGCCACCCACGCACCCACTTGAGAGGTACATCTACACACTGCTTCAACGAACTTCATGTGCCAACTTCTTGAACTCTCTCACCCCACGGGATAACCTGACTAAAAATGAACGTCAGTCCCTCAAATCCTTGAAATCCGATACATCAATAAAGATCATGCCAGCTGATAAGGGTTCAACTGTTGTAATCATGGACACTACAGACTATGATCGTGAAGCAATGAGACAATTGTCTGATTCAAGATTCTATGAGCCAGTTGATAACGACCCAACAGCACGATTAGCACATGACCTCAAGAGATACATTGAAATAAATGGAAGGAGAGAAGGACTAAGTTCCAAAGACATTAACCTTTTGGTTCCGAATGATCCACAATGTCCTGATTTTTACCTTCTCCCAAAAATCCACAAATCATATAATCTCCCAGATCAACTTCCTCCAGGTCGACCAATTGTGGCGAGCTTTGGCTGTGTAACAGAACGGATTTCAGCTTATGTAGATTCCTACATTCAACCTCTTGTGCAGTGCCAGTCCTCTTTCGTCAAAGACACACATCATTTTCTGACTTTGCTGAGAGAAACAAGGATCCCTGAAGACGTTATTCTCGTAACCATAGACGTGAATTCCTTGTATACTGAAATTCCTCACGATGAAGGACTAAGTGCCCTCTCCCACTTTTTAGAGGAGCGGTCCGAACCAAGGGTTCCGTCCACAAACTTCCTTGTTAAACTTGCAGAGTGTGTTCTGACGATGAATGTTTTTAAATTTGGCAACCAATTCTACCTGCAGAAGAGAGGGACTGCAATGGGGACTCGAATGGCACCCTCATACGCTAATCTGTTTATGGCAGATTTAGAGACCAGATTTCTCGCATCTAGAGAGAAGACCCCGTTAATGTGGAAGCGGTTTATAGATGACATTTTCCTCATATGGCCACATGGTGAAGAGGAACTCGAATTGTTTCTCCAAGATCTCAACTCCCGCTTTTCTGTTGCATTCACTTGGTCGTACTCAAGATCAATGGCTACATTCCTTGATGTGGAAATATTGGTGATTAACGGAAGCCTCACAACTAGCGTGCATGTAAAGCCCACCAATAAGCAGCTATACCTACATTACGACAGCTGTCATCCTCCTCACACAAAGCGATCTATTCCAAGGGCTTTGTCAGTTAGAGGCCACGAAATATGCAGCAATCGGGAAAATCTGGGAAAATATTTGTCAGTAATTGGTGACAAATTGATCGAGAGAGGATACCCGAGACGAATTGTCCGTGATAGAGTGGTTCCAGCTCATGTCAACTACCGGCGGAGAACACGACCGACATCTGACAGAGTTCCTCTAGTCACAACCTTCTTCTTTGGGATTCAGAAGATGAATGGGATCCTCCGTGAACTACAACCAATTCTGACTTCCAGTCCCTTGACCCGCGATTTGTTCAAGGATATGCCTCAACTGACTTACCGCCAGGGAAGAAATATAGGAGGAATACTGTCTCATAGGCATCCACAAGTTCAGCCTTCAGAAGTGCAGCAGCCTGGTTTACACCGATGTGAACGTCCACGGTGCAAACTGTGTGACATTGTAATTGAAGGCTCTCACTTTACCTCTCCCAATACCTCTCATTCCTACGTATGTAAAGGGCACGCAGAATGTCAGTCACGAATGTGTGTCTACCAGCTGATCTGTAAGCAGTGCACAGAAGATCAACACAGAGGCTTCTATGTTGGGAAAGCAACTCAACTAAATTTGAGAATGAATAACCATAGAGCTTCCTTAAACCAAGATCGACCCCTGCCATTGAAGCTGCATGCGAGATCGCACAATCCTACTGTGACGTTCAACGAGTGCTTCGGAGTGAAAGTTCTGAAGCGGATGCCACAACCCACGAACGACAGACTGCTGCAGCAGTCTGAACGGGCTCATAGGTGGGTATTGGGATCAATGAGGCCTCCTGGTCTCAATCTAAACGATTGAGATGTACTGAGCTAAAAGTAATGAAGCCATACTTGCTTACATGGTTACAAGCTTCCAAGAAACAAGAAACGCTCCAAGTCCCATAGTTCAGAAAAAACCATTACTCTTCTAATTTTGAAAAAGATTTACTCGAAATATCAAATCACTCTTTCACCTTTATACTTGTCAAATTTCTATCATTTAAGTTCATGTAATATATAGTTCAGTAGAACAATCACTAATCAAGTGCATATATAGTGCAGTAGCACCACGCCTTTTCGTTCCAAACTCTAGTCTCGTTTTTACCGTTCAATTTAAAAATTTAAAAGTTTTCTCGTTTTCTTGTAGTGTTCTTATTTTTGTCTTATCTTCTCTTTCCCTTTCTTTGTGGTATCTGAACTACTTCATGGATCCTCAACGTTACTGGTTGAATCAAATTCGGTATTTTTCCATAAAGGTGGCACGTTGCAGGAGTCACATTGAATTTATTGAATGTTGCCTACGAGTTGGAATAACACCTCATGGTCTCACCATTAAACTGCCCATTGAAGCTGCACCACTGGCTATGCGACATATTTTGCATGCTTTTTCGCGTCAGTGCTCTATGAAGTATACGAAGCTGGTCCTACAGGAATACAAACGCCTGCACTTTCAATACCTGAATGGACATTTATTACCTCTCTTGAACGTCGTTAATTCAGTAAGTATAACGCTGGCTAACAGGGCCAATGCAATACTTGAAGACACAAATAGTTTGTTGAATACCTTCCGTATGAATCACTTAAAAAAGCTTTCAGCTTTATACGTTCAACGATTACGTAGAGGGTTACCGATACAATTGATAAGGCCTCCCTTTGAGCAAAGGCGTTTTGAACATACAAGAGTTAGGGAGCATACTCCACGACCTAGAGAACAAGTTCAACAGCCACAGAATGAACAATACGAGTATGTTGAACCAGATAACAGAAGTGTGGACAATCAAGATTCAGCACATGCCTCACCATCTTCATCTGAAAACGTATGCAATTTGTCCTCTCGCCCTTTGAATGAAGTGGAGACAAGTTTGTTATCCAGAGGTCTTACTTTCACCCCTACGCCACGCCCAGACCATATAAAGCTACATGAAGATATCCAAGAGTTCTGTTGGCGTTTGAGGTTGAAATATTATTGGCACAACAACGCGGATTCAGAAGAGAACGGAGAGGCACTACATCCATCTCTTCAAAAATTCAAGCCTCCCTCTGACTTTGATCCGAAAGCCCTCCCTTCAACTAGACTGCCACCCACGCACCCACTTGAGAGGTACATCTACACACTGCTTCAACGAACTTCATGTGCCAACTTCTTGAACTCTCTCACCCCACGGGATAACCTGACTAAAAATGAACGTCAGTCCCTCAAATCCTTGAAATCCGATACATCAATAAAGATCATGCCAGCTGATAAGGGTTCAACTGTTGTAATCATGGACACTACAGACTATGATCGTGAAGCAATGAGACAATTGTCTGATTCAAGATTCTATGAGCCAGTTGATAACGACCCAACAGCACGATTAGCACATGACCTCAAGAGATACATTGAAATAAATGGAAGGAGAGAAGGACTAAGTTCCAAAGACATTAACCTTTTGGTTCCGAATGATCCACAATGTCCTGATTTTTACCTTCTCCCAAAAATCCACAAATCATATAATCTCCCAGATCAACTTCCTCCAGGTCGACCAATTGTGGCGAGCTTTGGCTGTGTAACAGAACGGATTTCAGCTTATGTAGATTCCTACATTCAACCTCTTGTGCAGTGCCAGTCCTCTTTCGTCAAAGACACACATCATTTTCTGACTTTGCTGAGAGAAACAAGGATCCCTGAAGACGTTATTCTCGTAACCATAGACGTGAATTCCTTGTATACTGAAATTCCTCACGATGAAGGACTAAGTGCCCTCTCCCACTTTTTAGAGGAGCGGTCCGAACCAAGGGTTCCGTCCACAAACTTCCTTGTTAAACTTGCAGAGTGTGTTCTGACGATGAATGTTTTTAAATTTGGCAACCAATTCTACCTGCAGAAGAGAGGGACTGCAATGGGGACTCGAATGGCACCCTCATACGCTAATCTGTTTATGGCAGATTTAGAGACCAGATTTCTCGCATCTAGAGAGAAGACCCCGTTAATGTGGAAGCGGTTTATAGATGACATTTTCCTCATATGGCCACATGGTGAAGAGGAACTCGAATTGTTTCTCCAAGATCTCAACTCCCGCTTTTCTGTTGCATTCACTTGGTCGTACTCAAGATCAATGGCTACATTCCTTGATGTGGAAATATTGGTGATTAACGGAAGCCTCACAACTAGCGTGCATGTAAAGCCCACCAATAAGCAGCTATACCTACATTACGACAGCTGTCATCCTCCTCACACAAAGCGATCTATTCCAAGGGCTTTGTCAGTTAGAGGCCACGAAATATGCAGCAATCGGGAAAATCTGGGAAAATATTTGTCAGTAATTGGTGACAAATTGATCGAGAGAGGATACCCGAGACGAATTGTCCGTGATAGAGTGGTTCCAGCTCATGTCAACTACCGGCGGAGAACACGACCGACATCTGACAGAGTTCCTCTAGTCACAACCTTCTTCTTTGGGATTCAGAAGATGAATGGGATCCTCCGTGAACTACAACCAATTCTGACTTCCAGTCCCTTGACCCGCGATTTGTTCAAGGATATGCCTCAACTGACTTACCGCCAGGGAAGAAATATAGGAGGAATACTGTCTCATAGGCATCCACAAGTTCAGCCTTCAGAAGTGCAGCAGCCTGGTTTACACCGATGTGAACGTCCACGGTGCAAACTGTGTGACATTGTAATTGAAGGCTCTCACTTTACCTCTCCCAATACCTCTCATTCCTACGTATGTAAAGGGCACGCAGAATGTCAGTCACGAATGTGTGTCTACCAGCTGATCTGTAAGCAGTGCACAGAAGATCAACACAGAGGCTTCTATGTTGGGAAAGCAACTCAACTAAATTTGAGAATGAATAACCATAGAGCTTCCTTAAACCAAGATCGACCCCTGCCATTGAAGCTGCATGCGAGATCGCACAATCCTACTGTGACGTTCAACGAGTGCTTCGGAGTGAAAGTTCTGAAGCGGATGCCACAACCCACGAACGACAGACTGCTGCAGCAGTCTGAACGGGCTCATAGGTGGGTATTGGGATCAATGAGGCCTCCTGGTCTCAATCTAAACGATTGAGATGTACTGAGCTAAAAGTAATGAAGCCATACTTGCTTACATGGTTACAAGCTTCCAAGAAACAAGAAACGCTCCAAGTCCCATAGTTCAGAAAAAACCATTACTCTTCTAATTTTGAAAAAGATTTACTCGAAATATCAAATCACTCTTTCACCTTTATACTTGTCAAATTTCTATCATTTAAGTTCATGTAATATATAGTTCAGTAGAACAATCACTAATCAAGTGCATATATAGTGCAGTAGCACCACGCCTTTTTGTTTCAAACTCTAGTCTCGTTTTTACCGTTCAATTTAAAAATTTAAAAGTTTCTCGTTTTCTTGTAGTGTTCTTATTTTTGTCTTATCTTCTCTTTCCCTTTCTTTGTGGTATCTGAACTACTTCATGGATCCTCAACGTTACTGGTTGAATCAAATTCGGTATTTTTCCATAAAGGTGGCACGTTGCAGGAGTCACATTGAATTTATTGAATGTTGCCTACGAGTTGGAATAACACCTCATGGTCTCACCATTAAACTGCCCATTGAAGCTGCACCACTGGCTATGCGACATATTTTGCATGCTTTTTCGCGTCAGTGCTCTATGGAGTATACGAAGCTGGTCCTACAGGAATACAAACGCCTGCACTTTCAATACCTGAATGGACATTTATTACCTCTCTTGAACGTCGTTAATTCAGTAAGTATAACGCTGGCTAACAGGGCCAATGCAATACTTGAAGACACAAATAGTTTGTTGAATACCTTCCGTATGAATCACTTAAAAAAGCTTTCAGCTTTATACGTTCAACGATTACGTAGAGGGTTACCGATACAATTGATAAGGCCTCCCTTTGAGCAAAGGCGTTTTGAACATACAAGAGTTAGGGAGCATACTCCACGACCTAGAGAACAAGTTCAACAGCCACAGAATGAACAATACGAGTATGTTGAACCAGATAACAGAAGTGTGGACAATCAAGATTCAGCACATGCCTCACCATCTTCATCTGAAAACGTATGCAATTTGTCCTCTCGCCCTTTGAATGAAGTGGAGACAAGTTTGTTATCCAGAGGTCTTACTTTCACCCCTACGCCACGCCCAGACCATATAAAGCTACATGAAGATATCCAAGAGTTCTGTTGGCGTTTGAGGTTGAAATATTATTGGCACAACAACGCGGATTCAGAAGAGAACGGAGAGGCACTACATCCATCTCTTCAAAAATTCAAGCCTCCCTCTGACTTTGATCCGAAAGCCCTCCCTTCAACTAGACTGCCACCCACGCACCCACTTGAGAGGTACATCTACACACTGCTTCAACGAACTTCATGTGCCAACTTCTTGAACTCTCTCACCCCACGGGATAACCTGACTAAAAATGAACGTCAGTCCCTCAAATCCTTGAAATCCGATACATCAATAAAGATCATGCCAGCTGATAAGGGTTCAACTGTTGTAATCATGGACACTACAGACTATGATCGTGAAGCAATGAGACAATTGTCTGATTCAAGATTCTATGAGCCAGTTGATAACGACCCAACAGCACGATTAGCACATGACCTCAAGAGATACATTGAAATAAATGGAAGGAGAGAAGGACTAAGTTCCAAAGACATTAACCTTTTGGTTCCGAATGATCCACAATGTCCTGATTTTTACCTTCTCCCAAAAATCCACAAATCATATAATCTCCCAGATCAACTTCCTCCAGGTCGACCAATTGTGGCGAGCTTTGGCTGTGTAACAGAACGGATTTCAGCTTATGTAGATTCCTACATTCAACCTCTTGTGCAGTGCCAGTCCTCTTTCGTCAAAGACACACATCATTTTCTGACTTTGCTGAGAGAAACAAGGATCCCTGAAGACGTTATTCTCGTAACCATAGACGTGAATTCCTTGTATACTGAAATTCCTCACGATGAAGGACTAAGTGCCCTCTCCCACTTTTTAGAGGAGCGGTCCGAACCAAGGGTTCCGTCCACAAACTTCCTTGTTAAACTTGCAGAGTGTGTTCTGACGATGAATGTTTTTAAATTTGGCAACCAATTCTACCTGCAGAAGAGAGGGACTGCAATGGGGACTCGAATGGCACCCTCATACGCTAATCTGTTTATGGCAGATTTAGAGACCAGATTTCTCGCATCTAGAGAGAAGACCCCGTTAATGTGGAAGCGGTTTATAGATGACATTTTCCTCATATGGCCACATGGTGAAGAGGAACTCGAATTGTTTCTCCAAGATCTCAACTCCCGCTTTTCTGTTGCATTCACTTGGTCGTACTCAAGATCAATGGCTACATTCCTTGATGTGGAAATATTGGTGATTAACGGAAGCCTCACAACTAGCGTGCATGTAAAGCCCACCAATAAGCAGCTATACCTACATTACGACAGCTGTCATCCTCCTCACACAAAGCGATCTATTCCAAGGGCTTTGTCAGTTAGAGGCCACGAAATATGCAGCAATCGGGAAAATCTGGGAAAATATTTGTCAGTAATTGGTGACAAATTGATCGAGAGAGGATACCCGAGACGAATTGTCCGTGATAGAGTGGTTCCAGCTCATGTCAACTACCGGCGGAGAACACGACCGACATCTGACAGAGTTCCTCTAGTCACAACCTTCTTCTTTGGGATTCAGAAGATGAATGGGATCCTCCGTGAACTACAACCAATTCTGACTTCCAGTCCCTTGACCCGCGATTTGTTCAAGGATATGCCTCAACTGACTTACCGCCAGGGAAGAAATATAGGAGGAATACTGTCTCATAGGCATCCACAAGTTCAGCCTTCAGAAGTGCAGCAGCCTGGTTTACACCGATGTGAACGTCCACGGTGCAAACTGTGTGACATTGTAATTGAAGGCTCTCACTTTACCTCTCCCAATACCTCTCATTCCTACGTATGTAAAGGGCACGCAGAATGTCAGTCACGAATGTGTGTCTACCAGCTGATCTGTAAGCAGTGCACAGAAGATCAACACAGAGGCTTCTATGTTGGGAAAGCAACTCAACTAAATTTGAGAATGAATAACCATAGAGCTTCCTTAAACCAAGATCGACCCCTGCCATTGAAGCTGCATGCGAGATCGCACAATCCTACTGTGACGTTCAACGAGTGCTTCGGAGTGAAAGTTCTGAAGCGGATGCCACAACCCACGAACGACAGACTGCTGCAGCAGTCTGAACGGGCTCATAGGTGGGTATTGGGATCAATGAGGCCTCCTGGTCTCAATCTAAACGATTGAGATGTACTGAGCTAAAAGTAATGAAGCCATACTTGCTTACATGGTTACAAGCTTCCAAGAAACAAGAAACGCTCCAAGTCCCATAGTTCAGAAAAAACCATTACTCTTCTAATTTTGAAAAAGATTTACTCGAAATATCAAATCACTCTTTCACCTTTATACTTGTCAAATTTCTATATTTAAGTTCATGTAATATATAGTTCAGTAGAACAATCACTAATCAAGTGCATATATAGTGCAGTAGCACCACGCCTTTTCGTTCCAAACTCTAGTCTCGTTTTTACCGTTCAATTTAAAAATTTAAAAGTTTCTCGTTTTCTTGTAGTGTTCTTATTTTTGTCTTATCTTCTCTTTCCCTTTCTTTGTGGTATCTGAACTACTTCATGGATCCTCAACGTTACTGGTTGAATCAAATTCGGTATTTTTCCATAAAGGTGGCACGTTGCAGGAGTCACATTGAATTTATTGAATGTTGCCTACGAGTTGGAATAACACCTCATGGTCTCACCATTAAACTGCCCATTGAAGCTGCACCACTGGCTATGCGACATATTTTGCATGCTTTTTCGCGTCAGTGCTCTATGGAGTATACGAAGCTGGTCCTACAGGAATACAAACGCCTGCACTTTCAATACCTGAATGGACATTTATTACCTCTCTTGAACGTCGTTAATTCAGTAAGTATAACGCTGGCTAACAGGGCCAATGCAATACTTGAAGACACAAATAGTTTGTTGAATACCTTCCGTATGAATCACTTAAAAAAGCTTTCAGCTTTATACGTTCAACGATTACGTAGAGGGTTACCGATACAATTGATAAGGCCTCCCTTTGAGCAAAGGCGTTTTGAACATACAAGAGTTAGGGAGCATACTCCACGACCTAGAGAACAAGTTCAACAGCCACAGAATGAACAATACGAGTATGTTGAACCAGATAACAGAAGTGTGGACAATCAAGATTCAGCACATGCCTCACCATCTTCATCTGAAAACGTATGCAATTTGTCCTCTCGCCCTTTGAATGAAGTGGAGACAAGTTTGTTATCCAGAGGTCTTACTTTCACCCCTACGCCACGCCCAGACCATATAAAGCTACATGAAGATATCCAAGAGTTCTGTTGGCGTTTGAGGTTGAAATATTATTGGCACAACAACGCGGATTCAGAAGAGAACGGAGAGGCACTACATCCATCTCTTCAAAAATTCAAGCCTCCCTCTGACTTTGATCCGAAAGCCCTCCCTTCAACTAGACTGCCACCCACGCACCCACTTGAGAGGTACATCTACACACTGCTTCAACGAACTTCATGTGCCAACTTCTTGAACTCTCTCACCCCACGGGATAACCTGACTAAAAATGAACGTCAGTCCCTCAAATCCTTGAAATCCGATACATCAATAAAGATCATGCCAGCTGATAAGGGTTCAACTGTTGTAATCATGGACACTACAGACTATGATCGTGAAGCAATGAGACAATTGTCTGATTCAAGATTCTATGAGCCAGTTGATAACGACCCAACAGCACGATTAGCACATGACCTCAAGAGATACATTGAAATAAATGGAAGGAGAGAAGGACTAAGTTCCAAAGACATTAACCTTTTGGTTCCGAATGATCCACAATGTCCTGATTTTTACCTTCTCCCAAAAATCCACAAATCATATAATCTCCCAGATCAACTTCCTCCAGGTCGACCAATTGTGGCGAGCTTTGGCTGTGTAACAGAACGGATTTCAGCTTATGTAGATTCCTACATTCAACCTCTTGTGCAGTGCCAGTCCTCTTTCGTCAAAGACACACATCATTTTCTGACTTTGCTGAGAGAAACAAGGATCCCTGAAGACGTTATTCTCGTAACCATAGACGTGAATTCCTTGTATACTGAAATTCCTCACGATGAAGGACTAAGTGCCCTCTCCCACTTTTTAGAGGAGCGGTCCGAACCAAGGGTTCCGTCCACAAACTTCCTTGTTAAACTTGCAGAGTGTGTTCTGACGATGAATGTTTTTAAATTTGGCAACCAATTCTACCTGCAGAAGAGAGGGACTGCAATGGGGACTCGAATGGCACCCTCATACGCTAATCTGTTTATGGCAGATTTAGAGACCAGATTTCTCGCATCTAGAGAGAAGACCCCGTTAATGTGGAAGCGGTTTATAGATGACATTTTCCTCATATGGCCACATGGTGAAGAGGAACTCGAATTGTTTCTCCAAGATCTCAACTCCCGCTTTTCTGTTGCATTCACTTGGTCGTACTCAAGATCAATGGCTACATTCCTTGATGTGGAAATATTGGTGATTAACGGAAGCCTCACAACTAGCGTGCATGTAAAGCCCACCAATAAGCAGCTATACCTACATTACGACAGCTGTCATCCTCCTCACACAAAGCGATCTATTCCAAGGGCTTTGTCAGTTAGAGGCCACGAAATATGCAGCAATCGGGAAAATCTGGGAAAATATTTGTCAGTAATTGGTGACAAATTGATCGAGAGAGGATACCCGAGACGAATTGTCCGTGATAGAGTGGTTCCAGCTCATGTCAACTACCGGCGGAGAACACGACCGACATCTGACAGAGTTCCTCTAGTCACAACCTTCTTCTTTGGGATTCAGAAGATGAATGGGATCCTCCGTGAACTACAACCAATTCTGACTTCCAGTCCCTTGACCCGCGATTTGTTCAAGGATATGCCTCAACTGACTTACCGCCAGGGAAGAAATATAGGAGGAATACTGTCTCATAGGCATCCACAAGTTCAGCCTTCAGAAGTGCAGCAGCCTGGTTTACACCGATGTGAACGTCCACGGTGCAAACTGTGTGACATTGTAATTGAAGGCTCTCACTTTACCTCTCCCAATACCTCTCATTCCTACGTATGTAAAGGGCACGCAGAATGTCAGTCACGAATGTGTGTCTACCAGCTGATCTGTAAGCAGTGCACAGAAGATCAACACAGAGGCTTCTATGTTGGGAAAGCAACTCAACTAAATTTGAGAATGAATAACCATAGAGCTTCCTTAAACCAAGATCGACCCCTGCCATTGAAGCTGCATGCGAGATCGCACAATCCTACTGTGACGTTCAACGAGTGCTTCGGAGTGAAAGTTCTGAAGCGGATGCCACAACCCACGAACGACAGACTGCTGCAGCAGTCTGAACGGGCTCATAGGTGGGTATTGGGATCAATGAGGCCTCCTGGTCTCAATCTAAACGATTGAGATGTACTGAGCTAAAAGTAATGAAGCCATACTTGCTTACATGGTTACAAGCTTCCAAGAAACAAGAAACGCTCCAAGTCCCATAGTTCAGAAAAAACCATTACTCTTCTAATTTTGAAAAAGATTTACTCGAAATATCAAATCACTCTTTCACCTTTATACTTGTCAAATTTCTATATTTAAGTTCATGTAATATATAGTTCAGTAGAACAATCACTAATCAAGTGCATATATAGTGCAGTAGCACCACGCCTTTTCGTTCCAAACTCTAGTCTCGTTTTTACCGTTCAATTTAAAAATTTAAAAGTTTCTCGTTTTCTTGTAGTGTTCTTATTTTTGTCTTATCTTCTCTTTCCCTTTCTTTGTGGTATCTGAACTACTTCATGGATCCTCAACGTTACTGGTTGAATCAAATTCGGTATTTTTCCATAAAGGTGGCACGTTGCAGGAGTCACATTGAATTTATTGAATGTTGCCTACGAGTTGGAATAACACCTCATGGTCTCACCATTAAACTGCCCATTGAAGCTGCACCACTGGCTATGCGACATATTTTGCATGCTTTTTCGCGTCAGTGCTCTATGGAGTATACGAAGCTGGTCCTACAGGAATACAAACGCCTGCACTTTCAATACCTGAATGGACATTTATTACCTCTCTTGAACGTCGTTAATTCAGTAAGTATAACGCTGGCTAACAGGGCCAATGCAATACTTGAAGACACAAATAGTTTGTTGAATACCTTCCGTATGAATCACTTAAAAAAGCTTTCAGCTTTATACGTTCAACGATTACGTAGAGGGTTACCGATACAATTGATAAGGCCTCCCTTTGAGCAAAGGCGTTTTGAACATACAAGAGTTAGGGAGCATACTCCACGACCTAGAGAACAAGTTCAACAGCCACAGAATGAACAATACGAGTATGTTGAACCAGATAACAGAAGTGTGGACAATCAAGATTCAGCACATGCCTCACCATCTTCATCTGAAAACGTATGCAATTTGTCCTCTCGCCCTTTGAATGAAGTGGAGACAAGTTTGTTATCCAGAGGTCTTACTTTCACCCCTACGCCACGCCCAGACCATATAAAGCTACATGAAGATATCCAAGAGTTCTGTTGGCGTTTGAGGTTGAAATATTATTGGCACAACAACGCGGATTCAGAAGAGAACGGAGAGGCACTACATCCATCTCTTCAAAAATTCAAGCCTCCCTCTGACTTTGATCCGAAAGCCCTCCCTTCAACTAGACTGCCACCCACGCACCCACTTGAGAGGTACATCTACACACTGCTTCAACGAACTTCATGTGCCAACTTCTTGAACTCTCTCACCCCACGGGATAACCTGACTAAAAATGAACGTCAGTCCCTCAAATCCTTGAAATCCGATACATCAATAAAGATCATGCCAGCTGATAAGGGTTCAACTGTTGTAATCATGGACACTACAGACTATGATCGTGAAGCAATGAGACAATTGTCTGATTCAAGATTCTATGAGCCAGTTGATAACGACCCAACAGCACGATTAGCACATGACCTCAAGAGATACATTGAAATAAATGGAAGGAGAGAAGGACTAAGTTCCAAAGACATTAACCTTTTGGTTCCGAATGATCCACAATGTCCTGATTTTTACCTTCTCCCAAAAATCCACAAATCATATAATCTCCCAGATCAACTTCCTCCAGGTCGACCAATTGTGGCGAGCTTTGGCTGTGTAACAGAACGGATTTCAGCTTATGTAGATTCCTACATTCAACCTCTTGTGCAGTGCCAGTCCTCTTTCGTCAAAGACACACATCATTTTCTGACTTTGCTGAGAGAAACAAGGATCCCTGAAGACGTTATTCTCGTAACCATAGACGTGAATTCCTTGTATACTGAAATTCCTCACGATGAAGGACTAAGTGCCCTCTCCCACTTTTTAGAGGAGCGGTCCGAACCAAGGGTTCCGTCCACAAACTTCCTTGTTAAACTTGCAGAGTGTGTTCTGACGATGAATGTTTTTAAATTTGGCAACCAATTCTACCTGCAGAAGAGAGGGACTGCAATGGGGACTCGAATGGCACCCTCATACGCTAATCTGTTTATGGCAGATTTAGAGACCAGATTTCTCGCATCTAGAGAGAAGACCCCGTTAATGTGGAAGCGGTTTATAGATGACATTTTCCTCATATGGCCACATGGTGAAGAGGAACTCGAATTGTTTCTCCAAGATCTCAACTCCCGCTTTTCTGTTGCATTCACTTGGTCGTACTCAAGATCAATGGCTACATTCCTTGATGTGGAAATATTGGTGAACTAGCGTGCATGTAAAGCCCACCAATAAGCAGCTATACCTACATTACGACAGCTGTCATCCTCCTCACACAAAGCGATCTATTCCAAGGGCTTTGTCAGTTAGAGGCCACGAAATATGCAGCAATCGGGAAAATCTGGGAAAATATTTGTCAGTAATTGGTGACAAATTGATCGAGAGAGGATACCCGAGACGAATTGTCCGTGATAGAGTGGTTCCAGCTCATGTCAACTACCGGCGGAGAACACGACCGACATCTGACAGAGTTCCTCTAGTCACAACCTTCTTCTTTGGGATTCAGAAGATGAATGGGATCCTCCGTGAACTACAACCAATTCTGACTTCCAGTCCCTTGACCCGCGATTTGTTCAAGGATATGCCTCAACTGACTTACCGCCAGGGAAGAAATATAGGAGGAATACTGTCTCATAGGCATCCACAAGTTCAGCCTTCAGAAGTGCAGCAGCCTGGTTTACACCGATGTGAACGTCCACGGTGCAAACTGTGTGACATTGTAATTGAAGGCTCTCACTTTACCTCTCCCAATACCTCTCATTCCTACGTATGTAAAGGGCACGCAGAATGTCAGTCACGAATGTGTGTCTACCAGCTGATCTGTAAGCAGTGCACAGAAGATCAACACAGAGGCTTCTATGTTGGGAAAGCAACTCAACTAAATTTGAGAATGAATAACCATAGAGCTTCCTTAAACCAAGATCGACCCCTGCCATTGAAGCTGCATGCGAGATCGCACAATCCTACTGTGACGTTCAACGAGTGCTTCGGAGTGAAAGTTCTGAAGCGGATGCCACAACCCACGAACGACAGACTGCTGCAGCAGTCTGAACGGGCTCATAGGTGGGTATTGGGATCAATGAGGCCTCCTGGTCTCAATCTAAACGATTGAGATGTACTGAGCTAAAAGTAATGAAGCCATACTTGCTTACATGGTTACAAGCTTCCAAGAAACAAGAAACGCTCCAAGTCCCATAGTTCAGAAAAAACCATTACTCTTCTAATTTTGAAAAAGATTTACTCGAAATATCAAATCACTCTTTCACCTTTATACTTGTCAAATTTCTATATTTAAGTTCATGTAATATATAGTTCAGTAGAACAATCACTAATCAAGTGCATATATAGTGCAGTAGCACCACGCCTTTTCGTTCCAAACTCTAGTCTCGTTTTTACCGTTCAATTTAAAAATTTAAAAGTTTCTCGTTTTCTTGTAGTGTTCTTATTTTTGTCTTATCTTCTCTTTCCCTTTCTTTGTGGTATCTGAACTACTTCATGGATCCTCAACGTTACTGGTTGAATCAAATTCGGTATTTTTCCATAAAGGTGGCACGTTGCAGGAGTCACATTGAATTTATTGAATGTTGCCTACGAGTTGGAATAACACCTCATGGTCTCACCATTAAACTGCCCATTGAAGCTGCACCACTGGCTATGCGACATATTTTGCATGCTTTTTCGCGTCAGTGCTCTATGGAGTATACGAAGCTGGTCCTACAGGAATACAAACGCCTGCACTTTCAATACCTGAATGGACATTTATTACCTCTCTTGAACGTCGTTAATTCAGTAAGTATAACGCTGGCTAACAGGGCCAATGCAATACTTGAAGACACAAATAGTTTGTTGAATACCTTCCGTATGAATCACTTAAAAAAGCTTTCAGCTTTATACGTTCAACGATTACGTAGAGGGTTACCGATACAATTGATAAGGCCTCCCTTTGAGCAAAGGCGTTTTGAACATACAAGAGTTAGGGAGCATACTCCACGACCTAGAGAACAAGTTCAACAGCCACAGAATGAACAATACGAGTATGTTGAACCAGATAACAGAAGTGTGGACAATCAAGATTCAGCACATGCCTCACCATCTTCATCTGAAAACGTATGCAATTTGTCCTCTCGCCCTTTGAATGAAGTGGAGACAAGTTTGTTATCCAGAGGTCTTACTTTCACCCCTACGCCACGCCCAGACCATATAAAGCTACATGAAGATATCCAAGAGTTCTGTTGGCGTTTGAGGTTGAAATATTATTGGCACAACAACGCGGATTCAGAAGAGAACGGAGAGGCACTACATCCATCTCTTCAAAAATTCAAGCCTCCCTCTGACTTTGATCCGAAAGCCCTCCCTTCAACTAGACTGCCACCCACGCACCCACTTGAGAGGTACATCTACACACTGCTTCAACGAACTTCATGTGCCAACTTCTTGAACTCTCTCACCCCACGGGATAACCTGACTAAAAATGAACGTCAGTCCCTCAAATCCTTGAAATCCGATACATCAATAAAGATCATGCCAGCTGATAAGGGTTCAACTGTTGTAATCATGGACACTACAGACTATGATCGTGAAGCAATGAGACAATTGTCTGATTCAAGATTCTATGAGCCAGTTGATAACGACCCAACAGCACGATTAGCACATGACCTCAAGAGATACATTGAAATAAATGGAAGGAGAGAAGGACTAAGTTCCAAAGACATTAACCTTTTGGTTCCGAATGATCCACAATGTCCTGATTTTTACCTTCTCCCAAAAATCCACAAATCATATAATCTCCCAGATCAACTTCCTCCAGGTCGACCAATTGTGGCGAGCTTTGGCTGTGTAACAGAACGGATTTCAGCTTATGTAGATTCCTACATTCAACCTCTTGTGCAGTGCCAGTCCTCTTTCGTCAAAGACACACATCATTTTCTGACTTTGCTGAGAGAAACAAGGATCCCTGAAGACGTTATTCTCGTAACCATAGACGTGAATTCCTTGTATACTGAAATTCCTCACGATGAAGGACTAAGTGCCCTCTCCCACTTTTTAGAGGAGCGGTCCGAACCAAGGGTTCCGTCCACAAACTTCCTTGTTAAACTTGCAGAGTGTGTTCTGACGATGAATGTTTTTAAATTTGGCAACCAATTCTACCTGCAGAAGAGAGGGACTGCAATGGGGACTCGAATGGCACCCTCATACGCTAATCTGTTTATGGCAGATTTAGAGACCAGATTTCTCGCATCTAGAGAGAAGACCCCGTTAATGTGGAAGCGGTTTATAGATGACATTTTCCTCATATGGCCACATGGTGAAGAGGAACTCGAATTGTTTCTCCAAGATCTCAACTCCCGCTTTTCTGTTGCATTCACTTGGTCGTACTCAAGATCAATGGCTACATTCCTTGATGTGGAAATATTGGTGATTAACGGAAGCCTCACAACTAGCGTGCATGTAAAGCCCACCAATAAGCAGCTATACCTACATTACGACAGCTGTCATCCTCCTCACACAAAGCGATCTATTCCAAGGGCTTTGTCAGTTAGAGGCCACGAAATATGCAGCAATCGGGAAAATCTGGGAAAATATTTGTCAGTAATTGGTGACAAATTGATCGAGAGAGGATACCCGAGACGAATTGTCCGTGATAGAGTGGTTCCAGCTCATGTCAACTACCGGCGGAGAACACGACCGACATCTGACAGAGTTCCTCTAGTCACAACCTTCTTCTTTGGGATTCCGAAGATGATTGGGATCCTCCGTGAACTACAACCAATTCTGACTTCCAATCCCCTGACCCGCGATTCGTTCAAGGATATGCCTCAACTGACTTACCACCAGGGAAGAAACGTAGGAGGAATACTGTCTCATAGGCATCCACAAGTTCAGCCTTCAGAAGTGCAGCAGCCTGGTTTACACCGATGTGAACGTCCACGGTGCAAACTGTGTGACATTGTAATTGAAGGCTCTCACTTTACCTCTCCCAATACCTCTCATTCCTACGTATGTAAAGGGCACGCAGAATGTCAGTCACGAATGTGTGTCTACCAGCTGATCTGTAAGCAGTGCACAGAAGATCAACACAGAGGCTTCTATGTTGGGAAAGCAACTCAACTAAATTTGAGAATGAATAACCATAGAGCTTCCTTAAACCAAGATCGACCCCTGCCATTGAAGCTGCATGCGAGATCGCACAATCCTACTGTGACGTTCAACGAGTGCTTCGGAGTGAAAGTTCTGAAGCGGATGCCACAACCCACGAACGACAGACTGCTGCAGCAGTCTGAACGGGCTCATAGGTGGGTATTGGGATCAATGAGGCCTCCTGGTCTCAATCTAAACGATTGAGATGTACTGAGCTAAAAGTAATGAAGCCATACTTGCTTACATGGTTACAAGCTTCCAAGAAACAAGAAACGCTCCAAGTCCCATAGTTCAGAAAAAACCATTACTCTTCTAATTTTGAAAAAGATTTACTCGAAATATCAAATCACTCTTTCACCTTTATACTTGTCAAATTTCTATAATTAAGTTCATGTAATATATAGTTCAGTAGAACAATCACTAATCAAGTACATATATATATATATATACATATATATATATATATATATTAATTTCTAGGCTGTTAATGTTAGCATCATCCTCGTCCGGACAACTGAAAATCAATGAGGTAATTACCTACCTTCCCTTCACATTCCCAATAGGATACAGAAGTTATAATAAACTCGAGTTCGGGACGTCAGAATTCCATTGGAATCATATTGTTGGGAACTGCTAAGTAGGAAACCTGGAGACACCTGGGGACCAAGAAGTTTCGTGGAAACAGAGACGCTTTTTGTTTCATAAAAATTACTTTTCTGTTGGTTACCGTGTGTGATTTCGAGTTCCGAAATATAATTTGTATTCCTACCTGTTTTTGGTACGTTTCTAACAGTGGTGTCAGAAGTGGGATAATTGAGAATGAGTGAACAAGAGGAAGTGCAAGAACCGACGTCGGAGGGGCAGCGATTACGAAGTGGCCGAGTGGTTTCGGTACCAGTCCCAAACCTTAGTGACAGAGAGATCCTCGCACCCCAGGAAGACGACGGTGCTGCAGAAGTGCTAGCAGCGGAGGTACAACGGAGGGTATTGCAGGCGGTGGATGGACAACTACGTGGTTTCTATGAGAACATGATGAGGGAAATGCGTGCGTGGCGTGAGCACGTGAGGCTAGAAACAGGCAGCCAGGGAGCCAGCAGAGACCCACCTCGGTGTCAGGTAGGCCCTAACGTTCAAAACTCGGACCCTGACTTTCAAAATTCAGATAGCGTTCAAAATTCAGATAGCGTTCAAAATTCAGACTCTAATGTTCGAAATTCAGGCCCTAACACTCGAAATTTAATTAAACCCGGCCGGTATGATGGCAGTTCCAACTGGGGAAATTATTTGGCCAAGTTTGAGAGGGTAAGTCGCAGTAATGGCTGGGGAGGGGAAGATAAGGCAGTGCACCTATTGACCAATTTGCACGATGCCGCCTTGGATGTTGTTTCCAATTTGGGCCCCGACCCCTCGTTTCAGCTGATGGTAGCCGCCCTAGAACGGCGTTATGGTACTGCCGGGCGAGAGCACTTGTACATGGCCCAGCTCAGAGGGCGTGCACAGGGACCGAAAGAGGAGCTCATGGCATTCACGACAGGGGTAGAGAGCCTGGCTCGCAAGGCTCTACCAGGGGCAACGCCAGCTGCCGCCGAGGCCATGGCCTTACAACAGTTTTACGACGGCCTAAGAGACGTAGAGCTACGCAAACTCGTACTGGCATATCCCACAACCACTCTGAGTGGGGCAGTAGAGTATGCAGTCCAAGCAGAAGCCAACCTGCTCCGGGCCAATGGCGGGCTGGGCGTGGCTACCATTCGGGCAATGGAGGAAGGGGAGGGTGACCGAGGGGAATTAGGGGCAGTAGGAGCTAGCCAGAGGCCACGTACCAACAGCAATCAGTGCTGGCGTTGCAGTGCAACGGGCCACGTCGCTCGATTTTGCCCCACTGTGCGGTGTTTCCGCTGCCAGGCAATGGGACACATTTCTCCAGATTGCCCCAGGGGACAGCAGGGACAGCAGCAGGCGGGAAACGGGCAACGGTTGTAGGGGGAGGGGGACCTACGACCAGAAGAAAAAGGAGACAACCCCGCACAAACGAAAGTTCACCCGTGGTCTATAGGCTCAGTTCGGCAGCGTCAATCCTCGTGCCAGGGGACATCAACGGCCAGGCTTGTACAATGGTAGTGGATACCGGGGCCATGGTGACAGTTGTACGGCGGGGGTTGCTGGCAGTAGGGCCGAGGGAAGCACAAGGTGGCAGGGAGATGGTACTGCGCACAGTGACAGGCCAGGAGTTCCCAGTGGAAGGGCGTGTGGTGGCCCAGGTGGGGTTGGGAAGAGGAAAGGCTTGGGAGCACACGGTCTGGGTCGCCAACATTAAAGACGACTGCATTCTTGGCATGGATTTTTTGGCTAAAGTGAGGTGCAAAATTGACGCAGCGGCAGCCCAGGTCACGACGGAAGACGAAGAGGAAGGAAACCTGGTACGGGAACTACAGGGGAAGGAAGAGGAAGAAGAGCAGGAAGCAGGCGAGGAAGAGGAAGAAGAGCAAGAAGCAGGCGAGGAAGAGGAGGAAGATCAGGTGACCAGCGGGGAGGAGAAAGGGATGGCAGATTTGGGGAAAAGGGAAGAAACCAGCAGAGGGTCGACGCATGTGCAAGAACTGATCCAACGAGCTAAGGAAGGGTTAACCGAGGCAGAACAGGATTTGGTGGCCAAACTGATCGAGGAGTTTGCAGACGTTTTTTCAGCACAAGGTGATAAATTAGGACGGATAGAGGGAGTACAACACGAAATTGTGGTAGAACCCGACGTGCCGATTCGGCAGGCCCCACGCAGGATCCCGGTCCACAGGCTAGAGGAGGTGGATGTGCTCATTCAGGAGATGGAGCGTGATGGAGTCATAGAACCTTCAAGCAGCCCCTGGGCTAGCCCAGTCGTCCTGGTGGGTAAAAAAGATGGCTCAACACGATTTTGCATCGATTACAGGAAGCTGAATGAAGTGACTCGGAAGGATGCACACCCCCTACCCCACATTGATGATCTCCTGGTGGCGACGAGAGGAAGTTCGTGGTTCTCCTCACTGGACTTGAAGAGTGGGTACTGGCAAGTACCCGTGAAAAAGGAGGACAAGCCGAAGACAGCATTCTGTACGCCCCGTGGGCTATGGCAATTCAAAGTTATGCCGTTTGGCTTAACCAACGCGCCGGCGACTTTCCAGCGGGCCATGAACCGGGTGTTGCACGCTCTTGTGAGGAAAGGACGTGTTCGGGTGTACCTGGACGACGTGAGGGTGGATGCAGCGACGTTCTCAGAAATGATGAACTGGTTACGAGAGGTATTCCTTCGGTGCCGTGCCAATGGCTTGAAACTGAACGCGAAAAAATGTGACCTGTTCAGACGCAGTATCCCCTACTTAGGGTATGTAATCTCGAGCGAAGGTGTACACACGGACCCAGCAAAGGTGGAACGGGTAGCTACATGGCCCACGCCAACATCAGCCAAAGAAGTACATGGTTTCGTTCAGTTCTGCTCGTACTATCGACCTTTCGTAGGTGACTTCGCACGACGCGCGGCCCCCTTGTACGAACTTGTCAACAAGAAGGACGCCTTTGTTTGGACAGCCGAGTGCGAGCAGGCGTTTCAAGATCTAAAAGCAGCGCTCACAACTGCCCCAATACTAGGCCACGCCCAGCCAGACGTCCCATATATCCTGGATGTAGATGCAAGTAGCACGGCAGTCGGAGGTGTGTTGTCACAGTGCCAAGGGGAAGCCGAAGTTGTCCTAGCTTACTACAGCCGCTGCTTAAGCCGGGCAGAACGTAACTACTGCGTTACCCGGAAGGAGTTATTAGCCCTGAAACTCGCGTTAGAACATTTTCGGCACTATGGGTTGGATGGAGGGATACCATTGACAGTCCGCACTGACCACGCGTCTTTGCAGTGGCTCCGAAATTTTAAGCAACCGGATGGACAGATGGCAAGGTGGTTAGAGGCGTTGGCGCCATTCAACCTATCAGTACAGTACAGAAAGGGTGCCTCTCATGGAAACGCTGATGGTTTGTCAAGACGACCCTGTCAGGAATGTAAGTACTGCAGCCGACAGGAGGAAAAGGATGCCTAGGAAGAAGAAGTGCGGCGGGTGCAGGTGCAAGGGGGGATTGCATGGCAGGAAGAGCAGAGTAAGGACGAGGAGGTAGCACAGGTACGAGGGTGGGTGCAGGATGGAAGGCGGCCGGATTGGCAGTCGGTAGCCGCATACGGGACTACTACAAAAGCCCTGTGGGCCATGTGGGAGAGGCTGATCGTGGAAGAGGGAATATTGAAGAGGTTATGGGAAACTGAGACAGGTGCTGGAAGCGTGAAGCAGATCATCGTTCCTAGGCAGTGTCGGCATGAAGTACTCCGCACCGTGCACGATGTCGGTCACTTTGGGACCCGGAAGACCATCACGGAGTTGCGCCGTAATTTCTGCTGGGAGGGTCTACAGCGGGACGCGCGGGAGTTTGGCAGAGCGTGCCAGGCCTGTAGGGAGGCGGGTCGACAGGGCGGAAAGCGAGCGCCGCTGCAAGAATATCGGGTGGGAGCCCCCTTCGAAAGGGTGGCCGTAGACGTCATGGGGCCATTCCCGCAGTCCAGCCGGGGGAACCGGTACCTGGTGGTGGCTGTAGACCAGTTCACCAAGTGGCCGGAAGCCTTTCCCACGCCAGACCAGCAAGCAGAGACAGTAGCCACAGGATTGGTGGAAAATCTAATGTCAAGGTTTGGAGTTCCTAGAGAGATCCATACGGATCAGGGTCGAAATTTCGAAGCTGAAATATTTGCGGACGCGCTGAGGATCCTGGGGGTGAACAAAACGCGCACAACTCCCCTCAGGCCCCAAAGCAACGGGTCGGTCGAGCGCTTTAACCGAACACTGCTTGAAATGCTGCGGAAGGTTGTCGCCACGCACCAGAAGGACTGGGATAACCACATAGCCTGGGCGTTACTGGCGTACAGAGCCTCCATTCATCGTTCAACTGGGTTCTCGCCAGCCATGCTGACTTGTGGGAGGACCCCCACCCTCCCGGCAGACCTATTAACGGGAACTGCGCCCACCCCTGAGGAAGCTCCAGCCTATGCTGCCAATTTGCGCCACAGGTTGGACGAGGCACACCGGGTGGCACGGGAGACACTCGGGAAAGTCGGGGAAGAAGCCAAGAGGAGGTACGATGTGCGTGCCGAGCAGCCGCGGTTTGTGGCCGGGGATCGCGTGTGGCTGTTTGACCCCACGAGGAAGAAGGGACTCACACCCAAGCTCCAGCGGCCTTGGAGGGGGCCGTGTGTAGTCCAGAAAAAGATAACGGACGTCGTTTTCAGGGTCCGCCTACCCCATGGCCGGTGTCGCGTTGTCCATGCCGACCGGCTCCAACGCTGCGAGGAGGAAGAGGATGTGGTGTTGGGAACTGCTAAGTAGGAAACATGGAGACACCTGGAGACCAAGAAGTTTCGTGGAAACAGAGACGCTTTTTGTTTCATAAAAATTACTTTTCTGTTGGTTACCGTGTGTGATTCCGAGTTCCGAAATATAATTTGTATTCCTACTTGTTTTTGGTACGTTTCTAACAATATTATCAGATGATCCAATTCTCATAGTTTTCAAGGCGATTTTTGATATGTTTTACTGGCTACGATTCACTGCATGCATGCAACCAATGGACCAGTAACATCCCACATCTACCGTTACTTTGTTACAAACCAGATGTAAAGGCATCACTGTTATGAATTCAATACTTTCAAATATTTCGAAAATTACTTATGGCGAAACGGTATTTCTGAATGGTGAGGTAGGAAGGTAGAACCAGACTAGACGTTCAACAGCACGTCCAACCCCCCCACCACCAGTGCCATCTAGATCCAATTTTATTCTTCATATTCGACCTCCGTAACATCATTTTAGGCGACTCCTGTTGACAAGTATCCACCAGCAGATGCACAATACCATACCAACTGTCTAAAAACTGTCCTAATTTATTGAAGCAATGGAAAAAAATGATTTGCTTCAGAAATTGAGGACAATATATTTCTTCTTAAAAGCTCCTGAAGAATGTCAATTTTGCAAATGCATATTGAACTGTTAGCGAAACTGCGGCTGCCGAACGCAGGATTGTATAGCACAATACTTTGCCCTTACTGTGAAGGAAATAAGGAAATACCTAGCTCAGCGAAAATGGATGAGTAGAAATAAAGACTAACGAGGTGGAGGCTGATGATTTGGCAGAAGCTATGCCACCAATTTAGGAGCTAGTCGAGTATACAACCACGTCCTCAGAGTGCAGCTCTTTCAATGTCCAGGAAACTCAAGATATCCTATTCATAAATTGCTTTCATAATTTTGTATACCACAATATTTATAATAGTAGGTATGACCTTTATAAACCGTTCATAAAGGTTCAATAACTTGTATATCGTCAAAAAGTTCTTAGACCCATTTTTCACAATGTTTACTATATAGCCACAATGATGAAAACATCATGCTAAGATGAACCATTTGTTATTACTTGATAGCCGTTTTTAGGAAGTGGACACATGTATTTAGTCTTAGACTGGTCTGACCCGGACTCGTGTCAAAAAATTAATGGTTCGATTAATATTTTTTCCTCATGCTTGAGTGGGTTGTTCCACACCCCTCCGGATCAATTATAGTAGGTCGCCCCTCTATCAACGAAACCTTTATTATAAGAGCAAACTTCAGTAGGACGTCCCAAAAAGATGGAACGTAAAAAAGGGGGAACTTTGACTGAAGGATATTTTGTCTAGTTTGTTTTCTTTATGACAGCAATGTGTTATAAAAGTTCATATTTTTTGTTATAAGCGAAAAACTGAAAAAATGACCACTTTTTGGGCCATAGTTCATAGTTCCGACCATTTTAAAGTATAGACGACTTCGGATTCGGATTCAGTACCTCAAAATACATGGTAATCCGCTTAGAAAAAAACTACTCCACCATTTGTTTCTGTTTTACCCGCATTGGCTAGACAATACAGGCGAAGCAAACGGTTTTACTGAACATGCTTCATTTCCTTCGCATAATAGGAACTAGGAGCAAATTCTATAGCACTTACTACCCACTTTTACTTCTTAGAAAAGTCCAAACTCCAAATCCTGTGCATAAAATCCATTTCCGGCCCATTTTTGGCTCATAGTATTGATACGTGAGAAGCGATCGGGTTCGCTAGACTTTAGGACCTACTAGACCCCAAGTTGCGTCCATGTACGAAAGAACAGATTTGTTTCATCAAGTTAATGGCTTTTTATGACCCAGACGATGGATGGACATTGCAGTTTCGGAATCTTTGCTCCTTGAAACGTAAATTGACAAAGTTTGAGAGAGTATAATTTTTTCCCTATATAATTACAAAGACTTATTATTGGAAATAATAAACCAAAATGCGCTAAAAATCGTCCATTTAAAACATGAAGTTCTTGTACAAATACAACGGAATACTTATAATATTAGCTGTTATTCAACATTAAGAAATACGAGACAGCACAGTTTGATTGGAAGGGCTGAGAGTCATATGTGCTCACGAAGTGAGTCACATGATAGTGCATTTATTTAAAAGGAGATTTACGTAAAATAGACGCTTCCTGCGTTGAATAGTAGACAAAATGGCTTTGGAGCTTACTCAGCTGATCACTGTCCACTTAGTTGTCTTTAGCATTCTCCCTTCAGCCTCCCCCTCAAATGTCAGCTTCTTGCGTTGGATAGGAGACAAAGTCTTCGGAGCTTACTCAGCTGATAGATGCGTTAATTTCAAGAAGCGCTGCACGCCATACGGTTCATCTGACAAAACATTTGCTCCGACATAAGTTGTAGGAAATGTAATCTTCTTTAATTTATTATAGAGTAGAACTTCTCGAAAAGTGTACCGTTTTGAAGTAATGAAAAAAAAAAAAAAAAAAAATCTTGATTTTTTGTCATTTTTACATTTTGTCACTTTACCAACAGGAAATTTTGTTGGGAAGTTGAAAATTCGAATTCAGCACCCTTGCAAACATTATGATAGTCAATTTAAAAAAAATCTACAAAACTTTCCTGGCAGAATCACCAGTTGACTGGACTATAGTAGATTTCGCCAAATTCTGAGTGGCTGACTATGCCCATAAAAGGTTTATAATTTCTATATTAGATGGCCCTTTTGTGCAAATCTTTGTGCTATAAAAATATAAATAGTGCGTACACATTAAACCAGACGAAAAAACTATTATTTTGTATGAAAAGTTTTGAGATATTGATTTTGTAGTCAACAGACTACGGTAAGCTTGATATAAAGTATGAAAAGTTACAGAAGAAAATTGAGTCACAATGTTATTTATCATCAACCAATGTCCGGCACACTACCAGAGCCTTGAAATCTGGCGCTCAGCCTCTTGGGGACATGCAAAAGTGATTGCGAGGAAGTCAGGTAAGATTTGTGAGCAATGAATCTAACTTCGTCCTGTACATCCTATAGCCTTGAAGCCGTAATGAATTAGTCGGGATGCGGCCCAGGGAAAAAAATGAATTTATTTCATGTTGTTTATTAAGCGACGTTTCGTCCTCTTACTGAGGACATCTTCAGGATTTGGTGTGTCCAGGAAAAATATAATCATCCGAATATAACGGACTTGTTTAATAACAATAACAGTGGTTCACCCAGTCAAATAAGCCAAAGACTCATGTTCTTGAGAATATCAAGAAAGGTTAAAATAAATGTCACCAGAAAAAATATACAGAATGGAAAGGAAAACGAAAAGGAAATACCTATAGAAAACCACTTGAAAATCACTTGGACTTGAAAAAAGATTGAAAATCACTTCCACGGAGTTTGGTGACCAATGGATTGATGGAAGTGATTTTCAATCTGTTTTTTCTATATTTCCTTTTCGTTTTCTTCCTTTCCATTCTGTATATTTTTTCTGGTGACATTTATTTTAACCTTTCTTGATATTCTCAAGAACATGAGTCTTTGACTTATTTGACTGGGTGAACCACTGTTATTGTTATTAGACAAGTCCGTTATATTCGGATGATTATATTTTTCCTGGACACACCAAATCCTGAAGATGTCCTCAGTAAGAGGACGAAACGTCGCTTAATAAACAACATGAAATAAATTCATTTTTTTCCCTGGGCCGCATCCCGACTAATTCCTTACGACACAAGTTCTTACAGCCGACTAAACTACTAACATCCCTAAAGCCTTGAAATTTGTTACACGGCCTCTTGGGGATTTGTGGAAGTGATTGCGAGGAAGTAAGGTCAGCTGTGCGAGCAATAAACGTAATTTCTCTCGCAGGTACATCCTAGAGCCATGAAATTTGGTGCACAGCCTCTTGGGGACCTGTGGAAGTGATTGCGAGAAAGTCAGATCAGCTGTGCGAGCGATTAAGGTAACTCTTGGTAGAATTTCTTCCTTTTTTTCGAAAGAGAGGTAAGTTGAAAGTACTTGAAAAATTTGAAATTACCATAGTAGCAGGTCTGGTTAATGTTTAAATGAGGATACCCCTCAACCATTGACAGGTCCATTTCTGTAAAGGTTGGAATTACTCCCTTCACATTGTTAAAACAGTTTGAATCACTTCGTTTCACTTTCACTTTGTTTGTACTTGATTGGTTGTACCTCCCGGCCCTTTCTTTTAACTCGACCAATAGAATTCAAGCTCCCTTCATCTGTGACTGTATGAGCCACAAGCTTTTTAATGTATTGTCAGTTTCTGATGATGACCTAATCGTCGAAATCGATCTAACAGTGTAACTCTTCATTTTCATGGAAATTTACGATATTTTCATTAACTTCCTTTGTTCCATTGAAATTTTCCCCAACTTTTTCGCGAGTGATTTAGTTCGTAGCATGTGCCCAATGTACTTGCTCAGCAAAATTCAGCTTGTATCATCTGCTTGAATGTTGACTGCACACATTAAATTGATGGACAATCTTCAATGATGGCCATTTTGTTTTTGATGCAGATGACGCTGGAGCGACCATCTTCGGGCCGACTGCTCCTCCGAACGTAACTTTGATCACCCGGCAGATATGTGGCCTGAAAGATCCGGTCTCTTATAGGATGGACAATCTCACTGTGTACCCTCCGCCTCTCGTGCTGGTTTCCCACACGGTGTCGGCTGAGTGTTTCAACATCAAAGACTGCTGCGAGCAAGTCCGCAACGCTCAGTCTTACCATATGAGCATGGGATGGGGAGACATCGGTTCGCAGTTTTACGTTGGTGGTGACGGAAGGATCTACGAAGGTAGGCAATGGCACTTGTACCCCGCCATCATCATTGGCTACAACTGCATGAGTTACGGCGTGGGATTCATAGGAGACTTCACGGTGGAGACTCCGCGCCTCAAACAGGTGTTAGCAGTTGAAAAGCTTCTTACAGAACTCGAAACGAACGGCTACCTTCCTAAAAATTACACAATTTACGGCGAGAAACAATTAATTCCTACAGAATCCCCAGGGGCGAAAGTCATGGACGAAGTACAAAAATGGAAGCACTGGTCTTCAGAAGTAAAACAATGGAAGCCTTGTTCCTGAGCGACAATTATTTAAATCAAGAACGATAATAGAATAGGGTAAATTTTGACAAATGCATTTTCGGTGTAAGAGCGTTCGCACTTTAGTCATCACTTTCCGAATACATAGGCACTCTTTTTCATCGAATTTTCTTAAGAAAAAATGAAGATAGTGCAGTAGTAGCAAAATTGAAAATTTTGTTTTTTCAAAATTGTTATGAAGGAAATCCGTTTTGTGGCATTCTGAAACGATTTGAAGTTAAACGCATTTCCATACAAATATATAATATTTAAATACTTTATAATAATATTAGATATGTACCTATGTATCCTTCCTCACGATAATAATTGAAGGAACATAACTTTGATTGAGGAACTTGTACAGTTCATTCAGAATAACAATTGTGATTTGGATAAATCCACCTTAGATCCACTCAGACAAAACAAAAAGTATCCCACAAAACGAAAAAAAAAAAAAAAAAAAAAAATTTGATGGTGAAAACTGATAGCAAAGATTTTTGATGAACAAGCGATTCTCGACAACCTAACTTTTGAATTAAAAAAAAAAAAAAAAAATGTAGGCAGCAGCGAAAGGCATATTCAACACAACTATACCTATAGGAATGGTCAAATGTTACTGCCCAATTGCCCCGACATGGTTCGGGCGCGTTTTTGAGGATTGGATGTAACATAAAGAATACGTTGCTGGGTTCAGAAGGAACAGCCGAAAATGTAAGCGGGCTATAGAACAATAAAATAAACCAAAAATCTTGTTAATTGATAAGGCTAAAACAGTAAGTTATTTTGAGATTTTGTATCTAGAATTAGTTATCCTATACCTTAGAATGTCATATGTTAGAAAACATTATAAAAAATATACGTAGATAAGTACTATAAGTATGAGTAGCAGTTACTTAATGACATTAGCCTTAAATCAAAACTTTTACTAAACCAGGCATTATGTAACGCGTACGTGCACAGCGTCGTTGAACAGTGAGAAAGTGTCCTTAGCAACTAGTACATACTTATTGATAAAATTAAGGTAATTTTATAATTTCAGGATCTGATTGAATTGTAATTTAAATGTGCCCACTGAGTACGCTCAATTGAAACGTACAAAAATAGTTGACAAATTCGGTAAACCCAGTAGAAATAAATTTGTCCAGTTCCAATTGAAAACCAAAATGATCTCCAAAATTGTCTGGAAAGTGATATATTGAAGATCTCTAAACAAGATAGGGTATTAAGATAGGACTCCGATTCACGGACCTGTCGGTAGGATATCAAGTCAAAAGCCAGGATCTTCTGAACAGTGAAAGTAATAAGCGAGGTATAAGAGGCTTATATTTATATACAAGACAAGTGCAACTCTTATTTGACGAACAAAAATGTAATTCTATGAATACATTGATAATATGGATTGATACCAAAGTTTATTGAAAATAGAGTTGCAATAATAGGTTATCAATATGTTTTATGTAAACAAAATCTTACTATGTTTATACTTAAAAAAAAAAAAAAAAAAAAAAAACAGGTAATAGGTAGTACTGAAACTGGATTATGAAATAGAAATACTTGCTCAAAATGTGAATATTGACGGTTGGACCTATATATAAGCATATAAATATTTTATATAAGTAGATGAGTATGAGTGTAGTGTATGATGTATTGAATTTAAATACCTATTACCATTTCGATTTGTCATTTATATTAGGATGCTTTTAAAATGGAGGTAATAAGCTATATTATGAGGCATATAGCGAACTGAATTCGTATGTATTTGAATTCTTAGAATTGTTGCAATCTCCAATTATTACTGCAATAAACAGATGTATTGATATAATTGAAGGTGTTATTTATCAACTATTTCATGTTTTAAAAGAAATAATTTCTCATATATTTCCTTGGTTAATAATTTTCGTAATTTCAATCAACAATATTTTTGATTTCTATTGGGATGGAACTCAGCAGTGGTGGAAGTCCTTTTAATTAGGAGGCAGAATAATCATGGAAGCGATATCAATATTCAATTGTAAGATGTCCCCATCATTAAAATTTCTGTCAAGTTATTTTTGAAAAGTAGTGAAAGGTAAGTGTGAAAACGAATATTAGTAATAACAGTAATCAATAAATCCAGACTTTGATAATAGCATTGTTAATGCTGACGCCGCCTCCTATCTCTCACAAGACTGGCAACAGAACGCACGGTCAGCAGCCAATTCGAAGCATTCGAAGTATGAACAAGCTGCGGAAAGTCAGTGAGGGTCGTTCACACCCCTTATAACTGATGTGATGGGGCTTTGGATAGAGAATTCGGAGTCATTCTGAAGCGAGTTGCCAACGTCTTGGCAGATAAGTGGAAATGGCCCTACTCGCAAATCATAGGTGAGGGTGAAGGTCCAATTTGCCTCACTTTGAGCAGTCTCTTTCCGAGTAAAGGTAGGGACACACAACCGCATCGTACGGACGGCGCGCATCAGACGGATCGGATTTTAGAATTCTTATTGCAGTTTTGAACGTGAGTGACCACACCTAGAGGCGCCTCTCAGAAGGTGCGATCACTTGGATTGGAAGACGGAGCTGGCGTACCTTTGCTTGTCGAAGGTTGATGAATTGTGCGAAACTGACATACTTTTGTAACCAATCGGAATCCCCATATACCAGTCAAACAATATGCAAGTACACCTATAAGAAAAATGAAATGAAAATAAATAACAATAAAATAAATAAAAATAATGATAATAAAAATAAAAAAGAAAAAAATCTCGTCTTAGAGGCACCTTATAATTACTCATAAGAACCCCCCTAGCCCAGATGCTCCATATGTATAAACCAGCGGTGAACCAATACATTTTGAGGGAGTTACGATAATTTTTTATCATTTAATAATGATTAACAGGACGTTTCCATTTGTTTTCGTCACGTCACGAGCGTCACGCCACGGTGGGGTTTTCTATTGATTTTCACGTACAACCAATACGTTACTAGGGAAGTGTAGGAACTTCCTTAGTTTTCATAGTAGGAAAATCGTTAGCCACTTTTAGGAATACTCTCATTTTATCACAGCATCTCATAATCCCCAAGCCTCTGTAGTGTCAAGGAAAGCTGATTTATTACGCTCAGTTATAAACTAATATTGCTAAGTAACCATAATCAACTAATAATGTGTAAAATTAATATGATCTGACTGTAGAACCGTAGGTTTTATTCGAGGACAACTAAAAAGACAGTTCACGATTCAAAATAATAGAGCAGTACGAATTTTTTTTTGGAATTAGTCGGGATGCGGCCCAAGGAAAATAAATGAAATTATTTCATTTATTGTTTTATTTTACTTACCGCCGACCAAACTACCTACATAAAGTAGTACGAATACAATAACTGACTACGCAGGTTAGGGCTCCAGGGGGGTGATGGACTCCATCACTCAAATGAATGTGTGCATGTGCAAATGTGATGTCCTTGATACTAGAAGGATTCATACCATTTTCATAAGAAGTTGATGAGATTTTAATGAATTGGATATTAGGTCATTTAAGGGAAGAATCGTTGTTCATTGATCCATAATAATTCCATGGTGGGAAAAAACATCATCCTTACAATCCACATTGATCAAGGTGATATTATGCGATGTGCAAAGAATACGAGTAAGCTGTTCGCCACGACAATATTATGGTAGATTTATTATTAAGCCTGATAACTGATTACGAAAACATTTCTATTCACCTTTCGGGCTGGCTGGGATAGTAAACATTGAGTGATATTTGTTACCCAGGTGTAGAACTTGTGAGGAGGAAAGACTGGGGGGATCTGGATCCGAAACACCCGAGCTCCCCACTGAAAGTGATACCTCCGAAATTCGTCATTGTCGCGCACACTGACGGCCCAACGTGCTCCAGCTCTTCCGAGTGTCGAGAGACCGTCAGGAACATACAGATCTCTGAGATGTCACGTGGAGCTTCCGATATCTCCTTCAACTTTCTGGTCGGTGGTGATTGCAAAATTTATGAAGGTAGGTATATTTTTACAATATTTACTGCAGGTTAATAAGAATTGTATAGTAACGTGCTCAACTATTACAAAGCTACTCAGTTACATCGGTACCGAGCATCTTGAAATTATTGATGTTATCTTTAATATACAAAATAAGAATAGATATGACTTGTTATGTCTGACTTTTATGCAGAAGTATTTATCCAAAATAAGTGAAGCAGATGAACCTGAGGGTATTGCCAGTACTAGAGAGGGATTACAGACCTCTAAGAAAGAGAGAAGACGCAGTGGAAGAAGAGTGACATAAGAACTCGCCCTGCTCTTCAGCATTCATTCTGACGCTCAAAGTCAAACAACCAACTACCTTCTGTAACGGCCTAAAAATATTTGATACCTCGACAGTAGTTCGAACTCGTGTCCTTACAACTTAGGGGAAATTTCCCCTGAGTTGCAACAGCTGAGCTATGAGTCCAGTGTAAGCAAACCTCTTCGACTCCACAGTCACGTTTATTTTCCTTGATCATAACACTCTCTTACCAACCTATCTCCTCCAGTTTGCCATTTCCTCACTTTCTCATCGTAGTTATACATCCAATCATTCCAATCTTGAGTTTATGATTCTTATTTTCCATTCTTTTTATAATCGTCTATACGAACGTATGCTTTCTGGAAATATAGATAGAGCTACGGGTCTGAGTGGTCCCGCTATTAATTAGTGCAAATGTAACGCTGGCCATTAATTAAGGTAATGTTATCCAATGGCGATTAGCGCTAATGGTATCCACTGGCTATTAGAGCTACAGTACGTCAGGCCATAAATAGAGCGAAGGTATGACCCGCTATTAGAACAGGTGGCAACGGTATGTAAAGACAGCCAGATCCAGTCAATTTCAGCATTTAAATTCAATTCATCATTCACACTTAGCAACAACATAACATGCGCAAGCTAATCAAACTGGCTGTTTATTTGCTAGGTACAAACCTCACAAGGCCACTTTCACAGCGAGCTGTAGCTCATTTACTCCTCGTTAGAGCTAGTAGTTCTTCCTTCTTCAGCCACATCTTTGGAGTTTTTCAACTGATGTAGGCCAGACTCCCCTAGCCTACCCCGTTCTTGAGCCTGATATATCCTGTCTCTGTTCTGTCCTGATGTGTTATTCTGAGACCTTTTCAACTATGCACATTGTTTGCCTGAAATAGGTGCGTAGGTTCCTGTCAGAATTCGTCTTTTGAGATAGTCATCTATTCGTATATGACGACCTCAATTCATACCTACTTACTTACGTTACGGTAAATAATAATACTACTGGAGGAAATAATCAATAACCTATGATCCTAAAAATTGAAGTGGAGCCTGTTTGTGACTGCTGGATAATAACGCAAAGGTTTTACTGGAGATTTCTATGGACCACCCTATAAGAAGCATTTCTGATTAATGCAGTTACTTACATCAAGTTAATGGTAGAAGGGAAGCAATTTATCACACAGATTTTGGATATATAACCAATAATGGAACAGCAGTTGCATATTTGTATGAAGCGTACTTGTCCCTGCATGCTAGTAAGTAGGAATTGTATCATGTGATAATATGGTGCAATCTTCAGACAAAATAACAAATTCCTGATAAAACATTAATTTTTTTTTTTAAATCCTGAGAATGTTGTCTATTAATAATAGTCACAACTAATAGGTAGGTAATTTGTAGTTCTCTCTTTATGATTTGTCAACTTTTTTTCATTTTTATGAAGTGTCAATCAAAAACATATTGCTAGGTTTGTAATACAGACTGTCAAGACACTAGATAGTTGTGAGCTTCATAGTAGTCCAGGCAGCTTGTGTCAAAATAAGCCTTACAGCGGAAAGTTTTGGCGGAGTTTTGATTTTTGGTTCTATGGGATATTTTGGGCTGCTGAACTCGAATCTGAGGTTTGCCAACAAAAATTTTGACCGGAAATTTGTTTTTTTCTCGCAAAAAAGGGAACAATCTACTTTTACCCGCTTTTTAAGAATAACTCGAAAAGTATGTGCTTTCCGTAAAAATACGTAATGATAAAGATTAAAGGAGATAAAATTTCATAAATTTTAGGTATTGGAATTTTTTTTGTGCGACCAGCCGTTCAGCCTATAGAGCGCCAAAAAATGAGAGTCAAAAACCAAAAACTCGGGAATTAGGGTGAGAAATCACTGTTTTATGCTCTACTTGATATATATTATGTAACAGACATTATGAAGACTATTAAAACAATGTATACATATGTAAAGATATTATGTAAGGTATATGGGTGCGTGGAGTGCATAACGAAAATACGTAGAGTGCTGATTGGAATTTCCCAGTATAATTCACAAAGTTCCTCGACGTATGAAGCATTTTAGCGAATTTTAAAATAAAAAATGAGCTATTTAGCCGGCTCTAACATTTTAAGTGTTGTGGTGAATGGGTAGGGATATATATATATATATATATATATATATATATATTCACAAAATTAGAAAAGATAACAGAAAAAATGTCACAAAACTATTTTTATATTTCGGCTTTTTGCCTTTTTCAAACTAACAAAGAAATTGAATAACTGTGGGAAATTTGTGTACAACGTTGACAAGGAATTTTGGTAACATAAGATCTATATATGTATATATATATATATACATATATATATGTATGTATATACTTACATATATTACTATATATTACTGAAAATCACCAAAACTGAAATGAAAGTAGCAGTATATAAAGAGGCAAAACGATGAACAAGGACGATATTATGAGACCTTTGACTACTCTTGCCTCACTTGAGAAATTTTTCGCATTGAAACTTGAATTTCTTCATGAAATCGAAAAGGAATCGCAAGTTGACCATAGCATTAGAAAGCTGATTGAATTTTGTGGCAGCTTCCAGCACGTTTTAGAAATGTATCTGGGGATATGCCTGACGGTTTATTCAACCAACAGGCATACCTCTGGGTGTAGCAGGTTATTCGCCTCTCACCTTTGAAGGAGGAACTCTCTCTTTCCATCACCTCTCATTATTACAGTTTACAAGTATGTTCAATTTTCAATGTTTGAATTACAGTTGCGGTCCATAGGAGTTCGTTTTGGATGTGCGCTGTATGAATGTGCACTTGGCGCGTGGGAAATTTAACACTGAATCCGAAAATGTCGTCAAAAGTTAAAGAAGTTGTTTTAAAGTGGAAGAACGTGGGTTTTTATGGCAAATAACGTGGTTTTTTTAAAATTAACTTTAAAAAATCATATCTCGGGAACGGATTGAAATAGAAAGGTGCGGTTGGCGGCATTCTACTCTATTTTCAGTCTAATTTTGTCACCCAATTTTTTGTTAAATCGAGTGAGAAACACCGTACGATAACTACCTACAAACATACATTGAACATTCATTCCAACGCAGAAAAATCCGTCGTAGCAAAAGACAGGTCGAGTTCGTTGGCAAGCCCGATCGCTCCAGAATTTCAGGTTCAAATTCACAATTCAGTGGCCCGAAAAATGCTTTTTGACAGTTGGGCATGTGGGGGGTCACAATAGAAGTGCCCTATCGTCTCGATCTTGACCCCCATTTTCGTGACGTTCTAACGGTTCAACGGCAGATCGTAGAAAAAACTTTTAATAAATAAAATGTAGTAAATTTAATCCGCTTTAATTTCATTCGCCACATATTTTTACGGGAAGTTCGCGTGTTCGAGTTATTTGCCAACAAACGGGTAAAAGCAGATTTTTTCCTCTTATTTTGCGAAAAAACCGATTTACGGTCAAAATTTTTGTTGGCAAACCTCAGATTCGAGTTAAGCAGCCTAAAATATCCCATAGAACCAAAAATCAAAACTCCACCAACACTTTCGGCTAAAAAACAAAAGAAGCCTGGACTATTATAGAGTCTGTCATGGTCGCTTAAGTACTACATAAATATGTTCCATGTTCCAGGTGTGGGATGGAACAAGACAGGGAACCACACGATATTATTCAACGAAGAATCAATCGGTCTGGCATTCATTGGAACATTCATGGTGTCTCCTCCTCCTCAGGCGCAAGTGGATGCCGGTTTATCCTGGCTGGAACAGGGTGTGGCCTCCCAGAACCTCGACCCAGAATACGTCGTATACGTGCAAAAACAAGTTACCCCTTTTGAATCTCCTGGAGTCCAAATGATACCCTTCATCAAAAAATGGGACCATTGGTCTGATAATGTCACGGTTCGAGATGTATTTTAAAATATATTCTCCTATTGTTAATATAATGAAAAGCTCCCGTTACAAGTTTTTTCTTTTTCGAAAAGTTCTTATTTCACCGTTCATTTCGGTTTATTGTTCTCAATAATGAATCTTTGTGATCGACCAGAGGGGGAAAAAATACAATCTCACCACTCTCAAAATTTGCAAATTTACGTTTGAAGATGTATAGATTCCTAAAATCGAAAAAAAAAGAAACTCCTTACATCCGTCGTCTAGAGCTTTTCTCCGAAACTAGTGGACTAAAGTTTATAAAACTTGGGTTACAAAAATTACGTTTGGGGTCTAGTTAGTCTTAAAAGCTCAGCATCAATTTTTATCTACCTTAGGGTAGAATTTAAGGGCTTAAATATTCAAAATGGAGACATCAAAAACTTACACAGTTACTAAAAAGGGAAAATAAATAGAATTCTCACTTGATGAAATCGGGTTTATTATAACTTTTGTCACCTTCAAACAGAGTGAATTTCTCCCCTGTAGACGTCTACGCCTGAACAGTTATATTTACATAATGAATACCTATACTTAGTTTGATAATTATATACAAGTGTTCTGCCCAGATGAGTTATCCAATAAAAAAAAAAAAAAAAAATAAACCTTAAGAATTTGAAGAGTTTTTTATATTATACCTGTTAATATCTAATACCAAAACTAATGAAACAAAATATTATAATTTTATAGTATTTAATTGCTACTTTTTTAGATTTTGAACGTCGATGATGGTTGAATCATTTTACTGGAGATTATACTCTGTTAAGATAAACTTGTTATTTGTGATATAATTTCGATTGGTGATTGGAGCGTTGTCTTTTGAAGACTTGGAATAGTAACGAGGTTGCTCAAGTAGGTACTTAAAATACCAAAACTAATAACAAAAGTGACGGAATAAGTATTATTTTTTGTGGAACTGGTCAAGACCAAAATTTTCACCTCTGGCAATTAATCCGAGGAGAACAAATTGTTGTCGATATTGAGCGTTCACGTCTGTCGATGTCAATAGATTATTAAAGATCAAATTTGCATTATTCTTGAAGGATTTAATCTTAAAGAATGACCTTGGTGGCTTATTATGACGTCACAGATAGGCAGTATTATCTTAAAACTCACATGTGGGTGGATTTTCATATAATTTATACATAGTATTTTATAGGTTCCGTCCAGGAATTTAGGAAAATTGCGAACGCAAAAATTGAGGGAACTGAAGTATTCCATCATAAATACAGTGTAGACTAATCTAGACTGTTCCATGGACTACTCTAGATCAAACAGTATTGTATTGAACGTTTAGTGGTTCTTAGGCATTTGTTAAAAATCGATTGCCCAATTGGTCGACGGAATATTCACAACGGCGACGTTGCAAAAGTTAAAGGACCCGAGAACTGTATATATATATTTACAGCCCGAATCCGCGGACCTTACGCGGTGACTGTAGTACTGTCACACCTGAACCATTGGGGAATTAATTATTACACGAGGGAAGGAAGTAGAGTTTAAAGAGAATTTAAATTCGTTACCCAAAAATTGTTAAAATCAAAATTTTTGAACATTTTTTAAATGAAATCCATTTAGAGGCACTCTGAAACGAACCCTTGGGTTTAACGATTTCACATATTTAACCAACTAACTAGTGGTGTTTAACTAACTAATTTTACCGTTAAAAGACATAAAATCGAACACAACAAATAAACGAAAAAATCGTGAGTTAAAGTGTATAAACTGGTTATAATAGAGTTAGGGAGTTTGGGAGAAATTACGTAGAAACCAGTCCCAAACTCGAATAATCTTATAGGTTCATTTTTCACGAAAACCCTCTAGTAGAGGTATGTTTTTCAACATACAAACAAACCTTTCTCCCCCAATTAGCAAGGTAAAAGTAAAATTGATTATACTTTTGAAAAGCTGAGATTTTGGGCAAGTTTTTCCAGCAACGCGTACGGTTTTTTACAAAATTGTTTTGAATACTCAACGCACCTTAAAAAGCAGTAATTTTCAAAAAGTGAGAAATTCTCGTGTGTATTCCTTATTTTGCCTACGTGTCCTACTGTAAAAATAATCCAAATACTGTATATTTACTGTATACTGTATATTTACTGTATACTGTATATTTACTAAATTCAAATTTCTCACCCCTGCTTCTTCAAATCCAAACAGTTAGGGAAAGTCGATAATATCCAAAATACTGGTACTTACAAATCCTAATCCTAATCCAAATCCTAATTTCTACTTTTACAAGATAACCAGCTTGAGTCGCCGGATGAAGTGCTAGGAAAAAGAGGGGTTTCAGAGAAAGAAGTTCCAGGAACGGAAGGATCATAGGAAGCCAAAGAATGAGAGCCGGGTGAAAGACTTGAGCTGGATGGTAAGTGGCAAATTTAGGACGCAGAATCACCTTCACGCAATTTCTTGGAGAAATTCGCGATATGGTTGACCTTCTTGAATATTCTTTTACTTTTCGTTATTGCGTATAGCACTAAAACTATATACGGACTAAACGAATTACGGACAAACCGAACACGGAAAGATGCACGGACGAGTGGAAACGTAAACAACATAAAATAACCGAACATTTTATCATTGTTATCATCTTATCATTCTAGTTGGTTGGTATTATGCTCTGACTGTGTGAAGAGAAGTCATTGAGGTTACTAACTCTGAGGTTACTAACTCATTCACAGATATTCAAGTCATGTTAGTTCACCAAAACATCGCAGAAGCGCGAATATCGTTACTTTTTCGTTTTATGGCTCTCCTGAAAAGTAGCATATTTTTGCGCATCGGACCCTCTATCTTGGGACCTACTGAACCGAATTCATTTTTCTTTCTTTAGAAAGTTGTCTCTCAACCTACTGCATAAATCTGCGGGAATAGTTTATCAAAATAAGTTATTGCAATTACGGGACAGATAATCGAAGTTACCTCAAATACCACCAAATTTTTCCGAAATTTGCTTCGATAAGATCTATCAGTTAAAAAAAAGATCATCGAGTGCCGAGATAATGGGTCACGAATTTTTCCATTTTTGGGGGGGTACCAAGTGCCCTTAAAAATCACCAATATCGGCTTATTTATATTTCTTAGTGGAATATAACTCAAAAAATTTAACAACAATAAACTAGAAAAATGAAAAAAAAAAAAAAAAAAATGAATGCGCATAATTATGCTTAAAAATATACCTACTTACTTTCATTAATATTTGCTAAAAAACTATAAAAACTGCAGAAAAGCTTAAGCCAAATATCTTTGTATGAATAGCAGATATAAAGTATTCAGATTTTTTTGTCTCAGAGGTCATAGTTAACAATTTTATGGCACTCAAAGTGCTTAAATTTCAAACAATGTAGCATAATACTAGTCATACTTTATAGCTGGAGCTTTTTACAAGCACAATTGAAATAGGTAAGGAAACGTTGCTCCTACATTGCTCTATAGTGCAGCATCTCACATGTATTTATATATCCTGGAAATGGTGAATTACTATTGAGATTATTTTTTGGATTGATATACTACACAAGTGTTTCAATCGGTCGAATACGATTCCCTCGATTTAATAACTAATTGGTTTGATTTAAAAGAAGGAACAGAGAAAATAAAGTTATAGCTTCTGGTTGAGGCAAAATGAAAGCCGGAACGACGACTGATGTCGAATGCCACATCGAGAAGTTGATGCGTTGTGAGAAGTTGAAGGAGCCGCAAGTGAAGGATCTCTGTAGCAGAGCGAAGGAAATAATATCTAAAGATCCAAACCTGCTGATCCTGAACACACCAATTACAGTAAGGTTTATGATATAAACATCAAACATGTTGCGTGTAAGATAGACTACCAGCAGAATTGATAGTAGTACCTAGCAGGAACAACTAAATACTTGAACAAACCAGTACTACTAGCACTTAGGTAGTAGTGAGTACTGGTACTAGCAGAACGTAATATTGTAGAAGTAAGGAATGTAAGAAGGTCCTAAATTATACCACCAAGGATTCACGCTTTTCAAAACAGACGTGTATTTATGTATGTAAAAATTTATATTTAACGAATCTTCCATTTACCTTTTTCTGTTTATGTGAAACATATAATAATGTATATATCGGTATCCATTTGTTTAGCTTAGAATACGTCTCGTGCACATCAATTCTAGCGCTGGCGGTGGCAGCTAGCGTAAATTACGGAGTACCTAGGTACAAGGGCCGGCACCTTCTGCACTCCTCCATTTTTCATTGTACAAAAGTCTGTCCAGAAATTATGTATGGATTAATATTCATCTATTATACAAAGCAGCATGGATACTATTCATTATAAAGAAGATTTGTGTCCATCGAGAAGCTTTGGGTAGGAAAACGTTTGAACCTGGTGTAATTATCAGCCTTATTAGATTGTCCTCCCTAACGAATGTTCAGTTATTATTTGTTACTGATGATGACCTAACCGTCGAAATCGACCTAACATTGTAACTCTTTATTTTCGTGGAATTAGACAACGTTCTTCTGTAACTTCAGTTTTTTGTTGAAATGGATTTCCACAATTTCGTCACGAGTGGTTTAGTTCGTCCAAGCAAGCTGATACTCAAAAATGTCAGAGAAGGCCTTACACTTGCTTTCACAAAAATATCACATTCACACTGCTTGAGTCCGCCCACCACTGCTTAAAACCTTGTCTGAGCTGTAGAAGATCCGCAATTCGGAAGTCCGAGTTCAATATGGGATCCACAATTCGGATATCTAGGAAGATTCGGTCCGCAATTCACCGACACCGTTTTTGCTGTATTGTGGATGAATACTACAACTCTTAGCAAGCATCGGTCGCTCTTTTCATACAGTAATCTCCTTTGCTAAAACCTAAAAGTACGTAAGTATGTACGTATTCTAATAGGTATAGTACGTATATCTCTCTTTGTTATATAGGTTTGTGGGGATATCCACGGTCAGCTGCCGGATCTCGTAGAGCTATTTTCTGTGGGTGGCACGATTCCTTGGACCACCTACCTCTTCCTTGGTGACTATGTCGACCGGGGTTACAACAGCATAGAAACATACTTGCTTCTACTAGCACTCAAGGTTAGTCGCCAAACTTAGGTGATAAATAGGTGTTTGTAATCAGTATGTTTGTGATATTAACATAACGGTAACAAATAGACGATTTTACTTACGATATGTTGAATATTAAAACCAAAAACGACTCTTGAGCTGGTAAAAAATGGGAGGTGAAGGGTGGAATCAATAATTTGAACAAGGAAAAAATAACCCCAATAGTTATTCATCTAAGCAAGGTTCTACCGTAATTTGTCATTTCCAACCGACTTGGATTAAACATGAGGTATATAGACTCACTTGTAGGTATATAGACGAATGTTTTAATGGGAAAACGCTTTTTGTTTACGATTTATGGTTAAAACCTTACGGTACCACTGTAATTCATTACAGGTTTGTGATGTCTATCTTAGTAGAAGGGAAATTATACTCTAACATATTAAATTCTCTCCATGGTTTAACTCTTAGAGTGCCACTTGGCCGTCTTACAACTCATAATCGAAGGAATATTTTTTGAATTTGTTGGATATGTATTATGTACTTATAAATTGTGTATTTTATGCATCATATCAAGTTTATTTCACAATACATCGCAGGTACGGTACCCCACAAGGGTTCAGCTTATTCGAGGCAACCACGAGTCCCGTGAAATCACCCAGGTTTATGGGTTTTACGATGAAGTTTTGAGGAAGTACGGAAGCATTACGGTGTGGAAATATTGCATAGAAACTTTCAACGTACTGTCTTTAGGAGCTGTAATCGATGGAAAGGTACCTATTCTTTAGTACTATTCATCATAATTACAAATATTACAATTATTATAATTGCACAGTTATTAGTATTTAAACGAAATTTCCAGCCAAAATAGGCTGCCCTAAGGTAATAGTGTTTTTTATCGTAGTAGACATTATAAATCACCCCGGAATCACTCCAGAAATCATTCAGACTGAAGGCATTCGCCCCATATCGTGAAGGTATACGCTCTTTTATCGGACGAAACTTACAGAGTAATGTTTAAATAAATCCTGTGTACTCAAGCAATCCTCGCTTATAGCTGTGGGATTTCTACCGCTTCTTCTTATGTTGGTTTATTACACGGTACCTGGAATAAAGGTACACATGACCCCAATCGTCTATATATCAGGCACCATTCAATAATCCTTATCATGGACCTTCAGTTTTAAATCTCACCTGAAGACTGAAGTGCCTTCCGAGTATACGGAAGCACGGTAAACGCTGCTGGATCACTTGGAGAACAAATTTGTGCCCTATGTCGTAAAAATTGTTAAGAGTTTAGGAAGCAACCGAGAACATGACATGAGGCTTAAGACATGCTAGACTTTGGCAGACTTATTGTGAGGAATATGCAAGAGTTAGATCATTAAGTTCGATCTACAGGGTGCTATGCTGCCCCATGCTCTACTCAACTTCTGAATGTTGTTGATATTGACAGAATATGCTCAGGCGCCCTCCTCAATATGTTCGTCACGCTTAAACTTCCAATTTCGAACTCATTAACTTGGTGAGAATCGACCATTTGATCTCATTAATGCTGAGGAAATGCTCTTCAGCAGTATTTTGACAGAAAGGGTTTGTGGTGTCGTTAATGGAGGGTAAGCATGAACCCTCAGAAGTAAGTTCTCAGAAATCTACACTTTATTCACCTTGGTGGTCAGCAGCTCTGATAGGAGGACACCGCCAGGTACCTGGGATTGCATCTGGAAAAGAGGCTTACATGGGTCAACAAAGTTCGCCAACTCATCCAGCAACTTAGCTTCTAACTGGATCACAGATATTCTCCATTGTCGTTCTCCACAAAACCCCTGATGTACCAAACACTGATC
The DNA here is from genome assembly GCA_030762985.1 of Adelphocoris suturalis. NCBI lineage: Eukaryota > Metazoa > Arthropoda > Insecta > Hemiptera > Miridae > Adelphocoris > Adelphocoris suturalis. Next base: position 28,019,309 of record CM061044.1, on the reverse strand, counting down.
AGACCGATTTGGTATTACGCTTGAGGACTATGGGGATCAGCAGCGGATTGTCACATTAAGCGAATTGAAACAACGCACAATCGAGCCCTTCGTCTAATTACTAATGCTCCGTGGTTTGTAAGAAACACTACACACAGCCGTCTTGACATACCTTATGTACATGAGGTACTTCAACAAAACTATATTCATCTCTACCGATCAATTGAAAGCCACCCCAATATATTGATGACGGAGATGCTTGAACCTCTTCCCATCCGCGAAGTATTCATAAGCAAAAACATCCTCCTGATTTTCATGTTATTTAACCGTATAACGCATTGTCATCTATTATTAAATTATCATATTTTTTTATATTATTCAGTCCATTGTGTTCGAATTACTTTATCATTATTTTTAATATTATTTATCATATTTTTGTATTAAACGCATCATATTTATATATATCAACGTGTTGTGTACAACTTGTTCTGATATAATATACGTAAGTGAGGTCAGCAAAAGAGCTGTGCCTGCGTCATTTTACATGTTGATTAGGAGTTCCTCCAAGTATAATACTACCTTTCGTTCACAATTGTAGTGTTTATCAAATAAACAATTGCGTTATTAAAAGAAAGCAAAAACTAACTCGGTTCGGCCTTTCAGGTTTTTTGCGTTCACGGTGGCTTGTCTCCAGCAGTTGAAGTTTTTGACGACATAAAAGTCATTGAACGTAATCAAGATGTCCCGCACTCGGGGGCAATGACCGACCTGCTTTGGTCAGATCCTGATGGTGAGTGCCGCATACAATCATACTGTTCACCTGTAATCTGAACTAATGAGATTGTGTTAATATGTATATGGGAAATGTTAATTTTGAACAACAATTACCTACATCTTTTATCGTTTTTGGTTATTTATACTGTAGGCCTTATAGATTAAATCATGTTTCAAAAGGTGGCATACAAAATATCAAAAGAAAACAAGTTTCACTAATTTAAAATTGACAATCTTATCAATAACCTTGACTATGTTGTCGTTTTCTAGCTAATTTATTGTAAAAAATGAGGCAAATTACAGTGGGTTGAAAGATTCCAGTAGGTAGGTAGGTACCTATTTTTGAACCGTTTTCCATGTAATTCCGTTAATTTGGAGCACCTATTCCAAAATCTAACTCTGAATTTTCTCATACATTTCATATACCTAGATATAAAATGTGTATGTCACACAAATATCAATAATCCCAGAACCGTAAAACTTCATTCACAAAAACATGCTCATCTTTAGAAAAAACCCTAAAGTTGCTAGATTTAATAGCGCAATGGTACAGTACACCTAATTTTTGTATACCTACGCAACTGATTTTCAGCAATCTAGATTTAGCACTTATGTTTGCATTAATATAATACCGTTGCCTAAACGAAATTTGCGTTTTTTCAGATAAAGGTAAGTTTCAAAAATGGAAGTAAGCGATCTATTTTACAATTCCAAATCGTAAGTATTGATAAGACAAATAGAGTTAGTATGTATTTAACTAGAAAACCTCATAAGTGTATCTTAGAGTTACGAATTACAAACGAGGTTCCTCTTAAAAGTAATTTTCTTCAGAAGATCTATATATTGCCTAGGTAATAATTTGTTCAACATTCATTAAATTTATGGAGTAGAATTTCAATATGCTTTTATCTGACAGGGATTACTTACTGGAATGGAAGAAAAAAGGTAATCTTCCAACTACAATACACGCTGTGATGCGTGTAATCTTCCTACTACGTGCTGTAATGATTACTTATGGCTAAACATCAATTACACCTACTCTCTTTGTCCTTAATAGTCGCGGTCCAACCATAAAAATTACCTATTGTCGGTAATATTAATTTCAATTATTAAATCGTTTCATTTATAATTATATTTACGACAATAATATCCCTTTAATATACTGGATTCCCTTCTGGAAACAAAGATAAATCCTCCTTCATGGCAACATATTTGTAAAATTATTTAGTGCTTTTAATTTGAAATAATCGTAAGGATCATAAATTGAGATGGTACCTATACGAAACGCATTTATTAATGAGTAGGCTACTCCCAGTGGCAGTTCAAAATCTTACAATTTTTGTATTGTTATGAATTTTCCAAATTGTTTCAAAAAGTGTAACCTATGACCATATTGCTTACAGAGCAGAACGGATGGGGTATGTCGCCCAGGGGGGCTGGGTTCATCTATGGGCCAGACGTTGTTGACAGATTCCGCATGCAAAATGGAGTTGATTTCATAGCTCGAGCCCACCAACTCGTCTTGGAAGGCTACAAATGGCACTTCAGGAATACAGTTGTCACTGTGTGGTCTGCTCCCAACTACTGCTACAGGTGTGTAAGTGAAACCTCGAAAACTCGAAATTTAGTCAGCGTATTGCAAGATTTCAGGGACGGCTGTTATCACTTGCGCAGTATTGAGCGCCGAAAATTGAACATAGTTACATCAGACTCGGAGTAGCATGTGGGTGTGAACCATATCCCGATCACATGTGAGGATATTTGGGGTGGTATGCTAGAACGACCCTCGAAGTTGGAGGGATGTTTGAGTAAGGGAGCTCCCTTACTTCTTGGAGGGTGGTTTAAGGGAGGCCCTTGAAATAAAATGTAGTGCAAGAACGACCCTTACAGTTAGAGGGATGGTGGTTTGCTTTGAGGGTGGTTTGAGGGGCTGTTAGCTTCATTGCTCTGCCTATCCAACTTTCCATGCGTGGCGGGTCGGAAATCTGAAGAATATGTTTATTATTTAGCCTTATTTCTCAACTACCTACCTACACCTATCATGGTCGTGTAGACTGAGGCAGAAATAGAAATCTACCACCACCATCTCATTGTACTGCTCGTCAACAAACTGTCTGCGTTCGTCTTTCGTTCATTTTGCTGTGCTTATTTATATGGGCTGACTGGGCTAAAGCCTAGAACGCTAGATTTTGAAGGGACAAAACTTCCAAAGGAAATACCTATAGGTATTTTTCATTGTGTGATATGATATGTTTGTTACATTCTCAAAAGTTCCATCTCAATATGAACACAAAAATATGGCCCCTAATAAAATGTTTCTGTGACATGTGTGTCTTTCTGTGACAGTGTGTGTGACACCCTACGGCCTAAATAAGGGTCAGTTTATATTTAATTTACTAAGTGGGAGGTGTATGTATTATCATTATGTGCGTGTCTACACTCGTAATGAAAAAATAAAAAAAAAAAAAAAAATTGGAAACAAGGAATCAGATGCTGTTTTTATGCAGCTTCCAGGAGTCCATTACAACTTCATCAAATCAAATCAAATTTATATATTTCTTCACCTTTTGGCCATTTTTACTTTCCAAACAGAGAGGGAAGGTTGAAAGTATTGTACGCTTCACAAGCATCTCAAGTGAAAATTGAGACGGATTTTAGGAACAATGAATCCATTACAGCCTCAAATTGAATGTAATTAGGTATATATTTCTCAATCTTTCGACATTATTACATTCCAAACATTTTTCGTAGTTTTTCGCAGTAACTTTTTTAAACCGATTTATTGATCACGATTTGTGAGTTTTTTGGTAAACTAAATAATGGTTTTCGGTAAACCATGCTTCTATAGACAATATCATGAGTCATAATCGAACACAATGAACAAAGTATATTCTGTTTTTATCAATTTTTTTCAAAAAACTTATTTTCAGGTGTGGTAATGTTGCCTCGATTCTGGAAATGGAACCTAACAATGAGTTTTTCACCATTTTTGAAGCTGCTCCTCAGGTACGTCACATTTCGCATACCTTAGTAAACGTAATAGGCAGTTAGATTATTTAAGAAGACTCTCTCAATCATAAAGACTGTCTTGGTGTACATATTCAGATTACAACCAAGTCGAGAAATGTCGACTGAAATCAATCTCTTGATAGTATTTGTGAATAAGTAATAATGCCTATTATTTACTCATTAAAAAAACTTAGCTCAAAGGTTTACTTGATTTTTGAACTGAAATATTGACGTTTGTTTCAGTCAACAAGAGTTGCGTTTTTGCAGAAAAAAGTTCCCGATTATTTTTTATGAGGAAAGAGAAAACGGGTTCCCAGAAGTATTTCAATCAAAAGTTTTGTATTAATTTTCGTGTATTCGTCATGAGATGATTAAATATTTTATTTTTATTTTTTATTTATTTATTGACAAAAACATTTTACACACAATTTGCATTTAAAGAAATCTAAAAAAAAAAGTACATTAATGCTAAATACTTAAATATAACTCTTAATTAATACTAAACTAATCATTAATACTAAATATAACTCTATTCTGTTTTATACCGACATATTTTACACATTGTGTTCCAAGTTGAAAGCACTCTATTCTACGCCCGGGAGAGATGAGAAACTCAATCCCCATACTCGCAAAGCTTCTGTGTTCATCGTGTTTCACTCTACCCTTCAACTTGAAGGGGCTTTTTTTAGAGCCAAACCTCCAAGTCAAATACCCGGACTTTCCCTGAAAATTTTATCAAAACGAACACTGTGGCAAATTAAACTCATTACAAGGATTACACATTCGAGTTTGCGCAACAGCTATTGATGATACAATCATGTTGAAATTGATGGGTCGATCAATTCGTCTTCTCCCAACTATCTTCCAAATTTGAGCGAGATCGGAAGTAGGTATAGGGCTTAAAAAAATTATGCTTCATAGAATTTACGTTTGCGCATGTGTAGAATGAAATATTGATTAGGCAACAATGAAACTGAAGGGAACTATCTACTGTCTAACCCGTACATTCTCAAAAACCTTAAGCGGAATCGGATATAAACTGTGGAAATTAAACTTGTTTCAAAGATTTCACATTTGCGGATGCGCATCAGGAGCAATTAATGGTAAAATCATTTTGATATTGATATAGGATGCTTAAATTGTTTTCCGCCAACTCTCCTCCAAATTTGTGCGAGATCGAAAGACGCGTAAGAAAATAATACTTGATGGCAAGCCCAGAGTGAAGTATAATTCGAGAGAGAGGAGAGAGAGAGAGAGAGAGCGAAAAAATGTCACATTGATCCAATCGAGTTCGAATACACTCGGAAAACACTGTTCACACATCAAGGTGACCTGGGACGTTGACCTATCTGAAAATTCTGCTGTTTTCCCATGGACGGCTGCATTCCTCTTTTTCAACTCTTCTTTAAGTTGTTTGAGAGTTAACAAATAAATTTTAAACAAATTTAAAATTAAACATTTTGTTCATCAGAACCGCGAACTCGGTGTAGATTACGTTGCCTGTACACATCCCATAGACTAACCAGTCTCTATACGGAACATTCAGTTACGGAGCATATATATATGGATGTATACCAATAACGTCCCCCCCCCCCCCCCCCTGCTAAAATCTTCAATAATGGGTCAAAAAAAATTTTTTTTTTTAAACTTAATGGTTTTTTGTAAGGCTCAAAAATGACAAAATTGTGCGTTGCGCACGTGCGCAATTGACCTCAACTTCGTTTTTTGAATAAGAACCCCCATTTTTATTGCAGATTTGAATTCTACGTGAAATTTCATGAAGGAATAACCCATCACTCGGTTTTTTGCTTGCGCGCAAACGAGCGCAATTTTGCTCTAAAAGGGTGCATTTCCGCTCTAAAAGTGCAATAAGTGAGTTTTGAAGATACCCAATTGTTACATGTAATATTTTATTTTGGAGTATTTTTTTGTGCCGAGCCTCATGATGTTCATCTATTAAAATTTGAAACACCAACTTGGGAAAATACCGAAAAATCTACATTTTAGTACGTTTTGTGCATTGGTGTTGCAAATATCAATCGTTGATAAACGCAAATTGGCGCAATTCCGCTCCAAAAGTGTGCAATTACTGAGTTTTTGAAGATACTCAATTGCCACATTTAATACATGATTTTAGAGTATTTTTTCGTTCTAAACGTCGTAATGATGTTCATTTATTTATTTAATTTTATTTACGGGCGAAATTGCCCAATTTACAGTATATGATGCCAAATTTACATTTATTGATATTTGCTACACCGACTTGGGAAAACACCGAACAATTGGACAAGCATTGCACTTTTCTTACACATTTCCACAAAGCGCAAAATGTACTAAAATGCTGGTTTTTCGGCGTTTTCCCAAGTTGGTGTTACAAATATCAATATGAGGTGATCGACATCATTACGAGGTTCAGCGCGAAACAATACTCCAAAATCGTGTATTACATGAGGCAATTGAGTATCTTCAAAGACTCAGTTTTTGTACTTTTAGAGCGGAAATGCGCACATTTTGAGTGAAATTGCGCCCGTTCGGACGCCCTTAAAAATCGTGTGATGGGTCATTTCTTCATGAAATTTCACGGAAAATTTAAATCTGCAATAATAAATAGGGGTTTTCATTTAAAATTGAAAAAAACATTTTTTTGGCTCATCATTAACGATTTTAGGAGGATGGAGGGGGGGGGGGGGTTGCAAAGTTTTTTTACCTGTATATGTAATTGCGAATTGCGTTTATTTATATAACATAATATATATTACAAATTCAACTACAATATTGAAATGCTCACCTTTAAGTTAAACTTGTGCTGGGTAACGGTGTTCTCATCTTCTCATTATATATGTATTTATAAGTTAATAAGATTATGGAACATCTTCATCTGACAAAAATCATGGCCCCGAGGTGCGCTCTACCTCGAGCTTCTCACATTCGGAGCCCTTTTGAAATGAGTGTTTCTAAACCTGCAGCTTTTTCAATTGTTTTAAGGGGTGTTTTGAATTGATTGGCAAGGGATGGACTCATCTAGACAGTTCCTCAAAACACGTATTTCGTAAACATACAAAACACTTGTTTTGTGTCATTCTTTCAGAGAGTGCAAAATGACACAGTTAAGTACAGTGACGAAGACCTTTCTTGAATAGTGAAATGGAAAACTTTGTATTCAGATAACATGATTTCCTTCATGGGAGACGAATGGTAAAATTGCAAAATGAGAAATATTCCTCCTTAGGAGAGAATACGTACATTCTATAGCGTGAATTGTCCCACAGTCACTCTGGATGAGTACCTATACTATATTAAAATAGATTAAAATCCTCTCACTTTTCCTCATCATGAAAGTTTGTATCTGATGAACCCCATAAAAATATTCGAAACGTCAGGGATCGACGCCCAACCAAGCTTATTGTCCGGAAATGAACAAGTACATAGTGTCTTTTCGAAAGAGCGAAGGTCTTGGGGGAAATTCAAGATAAGTGCCATTGGTTGGTCCATTTACTTTCCAAAAACTGCCGACAACACGCTCGGGTTCCGGGGAAACCGTTTTGAAGTGTTATGTTAACTGATCTTTGAGGAAATTCTTGAGTACAGATGATTCCTGAATCCCTTGTAGAGATCGGTTAGTTCGGTTGGAAGTGAGCGCTCCATTTCGAGAAGATGGGTCCTTAGCGAGGATGGGGTAAATGGAATTCCAGAAGTGGGAAGTGCGAGTATATCACAATAACCGTCTCACCCTCTCGTTGCTTCACAATGCTATTTAATTTCCGGGCGTCGCTCGTCTCTTGCCTGCCCCCGCTCAGTTCGGGGCCCTTGACACCGCCCGGGCTGATATCAGATCCGAAAACTTGGAATCAAGGCTCGCCCTGGAACGATGAGATTTTCCTAGAGTCGCCTGTGTATGCAGTTTCAGGTGTCTTGAGAGCATTTGTTACCCCGCGGCTAAGTATTTTTGCTAACCGTGCTGTGGGATTGAGAGGAATTTTCGAGTAAAACAGCGATATTGATTCATGTTTCCAGCAACATTTTGTAGTAAATCGACTCATAGCAATATATTTAGAAGGTGCAAATTACTATAAAAAGGTTTATTATATCTGTTGTACCCATCTACGCAGATCACTGGTATGTAATTATTAAGCCCCGTTTATAGTACATTTATTATCAAAAATCGGGACTTGGCGCCACACAAATGGGTTCAATGCATTAATGCACTAGAACCCCATAATTTTTTGCTTTTTAGTAAAGTAAGGAACAAAACGATCTATGACTGTCATCTTCATGTTTATATTTTTAAGGCACTGTTGCCTTGTTGGCAACGTTTTATTTTAAAAGCACTCTGTTCCCAATTTTAGTCAGATTTTATTCAGGTTTTCAGGGGTGATGCGGGGAATGTCCCTCAAGGTCCCTAACGGCATTCACCATTATTGAATCATCGGTAGCTGTGCGAGCGTTTGGCTTTCTATATTTCCTTGTAACAGCCATAACTTCCACAATTTCGTTTGGACTTCAATGAAAATTTCAGGAATAGTGATGATTTAGCCCTAGATGGTCCCCTATCAGTTTCATCATGATTGAATCGACGGTACGCTCAGCGCATGTGTGAACGTAATTTTCTTGTTGAAGTCACGTTGAAGCCACGAGGAAGCTTCAATGCCATACCCTTGGCAGTGTATTTTATATGAAGGAAGTATATTGACAGATGACTTGCTAAATTGGAACGATCAGATATTGAACACCAATGATAGCAAAATAAAGTCTCATGCAAACTCAGGAGAGAAAGCTGGTTTGATAAGAGAGAAAGCTGGTAGCCATTGATTCAGTTTGAACTGCAAAAGATTGTCCTAGGAGCAGGTCACGGCTATTATACGCACCTCAAAAGAATTAAGGGATCACTTTTCCTTGTAGAAGCCAATGACCCCAGATCAATCGGACAAAGTTCAAATCATATCTCATGATCAGTGGAGATGGGATTCACCCTGTTATTATTGTTTTATCTCTTACACCGAGAACGGTTAGCGGTATCGAGCTCCGACTCGAGCCAAAACAGAATGAATCGCGCTTCTTCATGGTTATCTGCTCTAATCCGAGAACGGAATGAGATATCGCAATTCTGGCTTCACCATATTCTTCAGCACTAAAAAATCTTTGAAATGAGGCGTCATTCGGCAAAAAATGGAAAAATTGTTTTTAAAGTATCCAATAATCCCCTCCCCCTTGGGTAGTCCAAAAAATTTGTTGACTTTTTCCTGATTTTTATTTGCTTATAACTTAGTATCATGTACCTCATAATTGCTGTCCAAGTTCCACTTCGATATCTCAAAAATTGTGGAAAAAATTAGGGGGTGGGGGTTACTTCTTTTGAAGAAAATGTTCAAATTTCATTCTGTTTTGGCTCAAGCCGGAGCTTGATATCGCTGGTCTTTCTCAGTGTTAGAGATGAAACAAAAAAACAGGGTGTATCCCATCTTCATTAGGACCTAATCATGAAATATAATGTGAACTTTGCCCGATTGATTTGGGATCTTCGACGTCTACAAGGAAAAATGATTCCTTAATTATTTTAGGAATACTTCTCACTCCAGGCAGGCTGCCCTCATTTGGAGTTACACCCTCTACTCACGCTTGGATCCGCTCTTTAGACTCATCTAGTGACTTTTTTGAGGACTAAAACTGATACAGGTCGGGCACGACAAGATAGAATCAACTATTGGATTTCATGATACCAAAAGGTGAACACGTAGCGAGAATGGGAAGGTACACCTCCACATTTTCGACAGAAAATTTTCCCAGGTTACGTGGAAAAAGGGGCTTACTCACGTCAAAAACTTTTAATGACGACAACCCCCCCCCCCCCCCCTCCCCCATTCCGCTCCGCCCGTCGTGGCAGACATTTCTCGCCCCGGAAGAAAAGGCCTTTGGGAAACACTCGCGAACGCGCGCACCTCCCCGTAAAAGACGGCGTTTTACCAGGAAAACTGGAGCTGTTGAGACCCCCAGAGGTTGACTGACTCGGAGAGAAGCTGTCAGAGCTTATGAGAGTTAATTCCCCGAGTTAACTTTTTGGAGCGACGTGGGGGAAACGTCGCGTTGAAATTTCGATAGAATTTCGTTTTGAGTGTTTTCAGACCATTTGCAACCCAAAAAAACGAAATTTATTGTGCATGTTTTGGGTTTTTTTTTCCAGATTTTTGCATGTTTTGCGCATGTTTCATGTTTTTCCCAGCAATTTAAAAAAATTGACAAAAAATGGATTTTTTAGCAAATTTTTAGGTACAAACCAAACTTTTTTTAAAAATAACTAACTAAAACTAGTGGTAGTTTGTTTTCTATAGAATTTTTCAAACCGAAATGGGGTGATTGGTCTCACTCAAGATTCAAATGCAAAAGAATGCAGGAAACCAGGCTGTCTGGAATGCGAATTGACGGAGAATGTTTCGGCTGAAGAGGTTGCAAATTACCGATTTCTACCCATTGTCTCCTGTGATATGGAAAGGTCATTTTCTACACTAAAGACATTTTTAAGTGAGAACAGGCGTAGTTTCAAGGTTGGCATCCTAGAGAAGGTATTAGTTGTAAATTGTAATTTCAATCAGCAAGTTGATCGGAGTGAGCCAGAAGAATAATGCACCTGTAAATATAATGCGAACATTTTTTAAAAATCTTTCAGCACGTTATTAATTTTTGTATAATTTGACAATAAAACCTAAAACTAGTATACTAATTTGTGAAACACTGTTCTTTCCTTACAACCCATCCCTTTGCTTGATGAACAGCAATTGATTATGGCAAATTTATTTATATACGCATAATATAAAAAATTTCAATTTTTTAAATTCATTCATTTATCAATAAATTTCATCAACTACTTTTTCAAGGTTTTTTTCGTTCAAATACTCTTAACATTTTACGTACATATTCGTTAAAAGGGGGTTTCACAAGCATTCATGGCAAAAAAGTAAGTCTTCTTTGAATTATTTTAAAAATACATGTTTTTGCATGTTTTGGCATTTTCAGTGCATGTTTGGCCTCAAATGTTTGCATGTTGATCCGAGCCCTACTCATAATAGCTGTTCTACTATGAACACAGTGAGTTCTACTTAGAGCCTTCGGCCAAAATTACTTAACATGAATATGGTTTAGCCTAGAACGTCAAGCATTTGCATTATTGAATTTTATCGTTTTATTATTATGAGTGTGTATTATACTAGGTCGCTAGCGGACATCACTCCCTAGCAATGGCTGTTTATCGGTATCGCGCTACTTTCGTTCCAATCTCATATAACGTTTTTCGGCAGTTAGGTCCCGGCTAAAGCATATTCATGCTAAAAAAGTTTGCCCAGTTGAGTGGTCTGTATAGCTTCCTCACACATTGTAACACGGCCGTATAGAATTAATTGAAGAACAAAGTACGACTCTAAATTAATGAATGCAAAAAATAACAGTGTCTAATACAGTGCATACATGCTAGAATGCATAATAGGGCTATAATTCATGTTTGCAAGCGCGAAAATTGACTAAAGGTTAATCCACACAATAATTGAAAATTTCATCAAAATGAACCGTTATTCTCGAAGTGTCATCCAATATTAGTTTTGCGTATGCGCAGTTGTTACCTATTCAGGCAAATGCGATAAAATACAAAAGGCATCATCCTGGACTCAACAAACGCTCTAGCTTGAACGAAGTTGGACCAATGGATGATGAGAAATCGACGTTATGAAAAATTAACTTTTGCTCAGGCGCACATTTATTTTATTTATTTATTAATCTATGCGACGCCTATGAAAGTTATAGGGGACCGTCTAGACGCTAACCCGCGCGAACCCTGAAGATTCCATGAAAATAGCTCCATTAGACTCGGAGTTTTGCCTGTGTCAATCAGTATTAGTTTTGAGCATACACAATGGTTATTACTCAACCAATCGCGATATAATTAATAGGGCATTCCTCTACAACATAGGCTGGCCGTCCAGTGGACGCGATTTCGCGCGAAGACCCTTTGCCTCTTTGCGCGAACCGACCCCGTCCATTGGAGGTGAATCAACAGCGCGAATCCAGTTCATTTCGACCGTTTTCCACTAATTTCCTTTCTACCGTAGGTAATTAGTAGTTCGAAATGTTATCAAGAATGTGGCCGTCATGTACAGTTTATTGTATTTTTTTTTTAAATTTATTTCCATATTCTTCATTACAATAAATTAAAAAATGAAATTATGAAATTGCATGTTAAAATAGGATAAATTTACACAACTTTATTTATTGGAAATTATAGCCCCATATGAGCATAAAGCTCGTGGCGGGGTCTAGAGTCCAGAAAGTCTTTTTCTTAGTATCTATAAATTAACAAAAATTGATTTAAAATTCTATTTCTTATTATTATTTACATATTATCATTCATCTTCTTATTTTTATTTATTAAATATTACATTCTTATTGCTTATTATTATTATTCTGCTTATGAATAAATTTCGTGTAGGAACGAGTAAATTCGTTTTACCTTCCCCTCCAAGATTTTTTCCCTTTTTTGGTATTGAACTTTGTTGCACCCTTATATAAATAGTTCATTTGAGCCAGAGTGGTCCGTTGAAAAGGAAGTGCAAGCATAGCACATCTTTGCTCCTAGTTGGTTGCTCGTGTTTAGGGAGCCTAAATTGCTTCTTTTTTTTTTTTAAATAATTTCAGTTATTTGGCTTTCTTTAACAAGTTTTCTAAACGGGAGTATTTTTAGTTTTTAAAAAATGGGTTCAGAAGGAGCTGAGTAGCCCTCCCTATTAATTGTCCTCACAATCATTTTTTGAGAACTAACTATAGGGTTGTAGGCTGTTTTATATCCGCCACTCCAAGTAGGAAGACATTATAACAAAATAGATTTAGCCAAAGCATCATAAACACAGCATTTGATCTTATCATTTACCACATAAGCGATATTTGCAAACGCGTAAATCAATTTTCTAATTTTATTATTTGTTTCAAATTTTACCATACGTGGTTCATGTGACCCGCTATGGATAAAATTTATGTCTTTGGGCCAATAAATGTTTTATTAATATAATAATAATAATAATATTATCATTATTATTATTATTATTGGACTCTCCAGTTCTAAGCAGAAGACGTGCGGCTCGACGGGATATTATCAGGGAAGAGTGGGTGAGCAATGTTTTCCTACATTGGCCACAGCTTGGAGAGTGGCGTCACCTGATGGAGGACTTATCTTCAGAGTCATTTTTCAACTATTTCCGGATGAAAAATAGCACCTTTGAATATATTCATTCAAAGGTAGAGGGCCGGTTATCTCGGACCTCCAATTGCAGGGAAACCATTTACCTGGCGTCTTCATTTCCGCTCCAATTTCATCCCACAATTTAACTTGAACGTTTCTCAATACTAAGTACTGCGGACTTCAAAAAAATCAAATAATTTAATTTTGATTCCCCTGGTGGAGTCACAGGCGGGTGACTATATATAAAGTCGCTCCTTTATCAAAATAAAATACCCATAACTAAAACAATCAATTTTTCGGCATCCATTTCGCTTGTTGACGCGTTGCAAAAACAAATTCTGTGGTTTGTTTCTCAAGTTCTCGTCTTTTGATTCCACGTTCGCCCCTTTTCGCCCCACTTCGCTCATCCGCAGCGCTTGCAGTGGAAGGGCGAACCGTTCGCGCGAATTCGCCTCTTTTCGCCTGTTCGCCTATTCGCGCGAAGTCGCGTCTACTGGACGGACAGCCATATACCCAACTATCTACGGATTTTGATCGACATCGTACCAACAGATGAAGAGTTTGAGGTTTTAAGAAATTCACGTTTGAGCATGCATACTGGCTATTGTTGATCCGGCGACATTGAAAATTATTGGGGACCGTCTAAAGAACTAATTCGCGCAATCAATGAAAATTTCATGGAAATCGAATTGAAACATCAGGAACTGTTTCAAAATGCCTCAAAACGGATTTCAATGAAAAATTTTTTCTAAAATTTTGATTTTAAAATTTTCCGAGCCATTACAATAGTTTATTTTCTACAGAAATTCGCAAAAACAAAAAAAATAATAATAAAAAATAAAAATAAAAAATAGATTAAAAAACCTCGAATGACTAGCTTGCATAATATGGTAACTTTTTCTAACAGCGAATTAAGGGTAACCGGAAAGTGTACTATTTTCTGGATAGTATAACGTTGATTTCCCTATGTTGAACCGAGATACCTAATTCGAAAAAATTTCTAGGTACCCTTAATTTACTGTTACAAAAACGTTACCTTATTATGCAAGCTTGTCATTTAAGGTTTTTTTTTTCAAGTCTACATAGGTCCATACAACATTTTAAGACACCATACACAACATCAGACAGATTATATTCATGCTGGTCATTTTGAGAATTTTTAGTGATTGAAAAAGAAAGGTTTAATTTAGATTGGAAAAAGTATAATTTGGCAAATGTTTAATTTGGTTTGGATAAAATTTAATTTGGTCTGGAAAAGGGTGTGTTAGGTCTGGAAATGCTATATTACTTGGATGTTTTACTGGACCTCATGCCTCTTGCTGAGAAGCTTCCCAAAAACTCGGAGTTCTCACGGGTGCTCCTTCTAACTAAATTACAAGACGACACTTCACGTTCCAGGAGCGGCAGAGGGATTCAATATTGTATGGCGTTAACAAGATTGGGGAGGCAGATGCGCGGAAGACAATGAATTCAACATGTAAGCCCCTTGATAAATAATTGAGGCGGGGGGAGGGGAGTTTTTAGGGTTGGGGAAGGGTTTACGGGGAAAGGTGCTTGCGGCAGCATAATTATGAATGATGTTGTCCTTTCGGTGAATTGTGAGCGGGAGGGGTGTTGAATTAAGGGTGTGCGTGCGAAGATCGATATTTAGAGGTTAATGAAAGACAACTATCTAGTGTAATACGAGACCATAATGTATATGGAATCCTTTGAGTTTACTAAATACATCAATTCGATAACAAGCGGGAAATGAATTCAGTTTAGAGTTAATAGAACACACATTGTGATTGATTAACACACTAACGTTGCTTCACACACCAAACAAACTCAGTGGAGTACAACTCAACCAGCCCTGGGTTATCGTTTCTGAAAATGCGACACTGGTAGACTTTGTAACTGATTTGACAAATCAATGGTAGTTAGTTTCAAATATTTGATACACATTTTGTTAACATTCAAGTACAGTTATACTGATTTACATTATTAGGACCCAAAATCAACCACCCCCTATAACCAACCCTTTCCTCCCACGTTCCTGATACAATTTATCTGTGCTCACTTGAATAACTTAAGTTATAAGAGAAAGTCATTATGGTACTGGTTGGTTGAGGGTATGTTGTTTGTTCGGCAGTTCCTTATCATTGCTTATTAATATGTTTACGATTAGGTACTTTCGCCTAGATATGCCTCTTCAAGGATCTATAAGTTAAATACCAAAAAGTCATTCGGAGTACTAAGTTTTTAAAGGTATAAAAGTTATCATTTATGTCCGTGTAGCTAGAATTACACTTTGAAGGTATTTTACTTGGACTCATCCCCTCAACCAATCCCTACCACAGAAAGTGGATGGCAACCCACTGACTGGAGAAATAATCTCTGCAATGTCACTCTTGTCTGTGTTACTAACAATCACACACCAAAACTCTCATTCGTCGTATCCCCACACCATTCAGTTAGGTTCGAGGTCCAGTTGCAGTTTGTCCCATATCTCAGCCTCCAAATCCTATATACCTATACGTATATACTCAACACCAGTATATTTTATTAACACAGAATGTGTTTTTACCTGGGAGTGAATGGGTTTGGAGGATGAAGACAAGAGTGTCTCTCCGTGCACCCCCTCCCTCCCAAAACCCCCGGCTATATACATTCCACCCCGAGCGAGCGAAGCGAGTAACATCCCCTGCACACGTCAGGTTTCAACGGGGTTTTTCCTAAGGTCTCGGGATGGAGTATCCCTATCGCATCTATACATCCAACACCGAGTGTGCGAAGCGAGCGAGAATACTAGGCTAGTTGATATAGGATAGGACCTTGCCCGAAAAACACATTCTATGTTCTTTGCTTTGATCCTTGATCTAAGCTGAAATAGTCCGGGGTTGGGAACCAAGACATAGTATAATAAATTCACCATGCTGAAACAAATCACAGGTGGCAATTATGCCCCACAGGCGTTAACAGTTTTTGTGACACTGATAATCAAACGGGCTGTGCCAATCATAAATTTCATAAACTTGACACGTGGTTTTATAAACGACCAATTCATGCTGTAGGATGACACCAAGAATTTATCTGCATTTCAAGAAATTCTAGAAAGAAAACATAAATCCAGCCTAGTGAGAAAGTCAGGATATCCATGCTGGTTTGGAAGACATCATACTAAAGTAGCAAGTCCACCACCTTCCTTCGGTCACACAGTGTTCAAGTTCAACAGGTACACAATGATTCCATAAGGAATACCAAGCATCCGACGGAAAAGTTTTGCCCAGCTTGAATCTGAATTATGTCATCAGGAGGAACTTCCTAAAAACACTCTCGATGGTATAAGAACATGTTCTCCATAATATGGGGACTGAATCAGACTTGACAACTCCAGCGCCTTTATTTGAGGCAAAAAAGTCAACCCAGTCCATAGTAACTCCTTGGTGATGTCCATTGAGGTTCCATTTTCCTCTGGTATTCTGTGTTCTGTGGTCACTAGAGTACAGTAGTTTTTAAATGATGAAGTAATAAATGACGGCGTGAGTGGTGATGTGGCATAAAGTTTTACTTTTGCGGATTACCTACTAATAATTTATAGGTGTCCAATGTATTAATCTTTCACTTTATAAGTTCACTCGCTACCGTTGATGCCATGACAATCAGGGGTTTTATCCATGAGGGTTTGAAGCAGTGAAAGAAATATGTTTGAATTCACCAATGTAATATAATTTGAATGATCATATGCATGCGTGAACGTAATTTTCTTGTGACAGTCATAAGTTCGTCAATGTAGAACAGATTTTAGTCAGGTTTTAATTTTTGGTTGCCCACCACTATTTCGTCATGATAATGGTAAACCGGTCATTTCTGAACATTTAATGGTGACATACTGTGAAAACCACGAGGAAGCTTCTGTGCCATGTCCTTGGCAGTGTTTACATACTAAGAGGGCCCATGAGGCCTAAATGTAAAAAATATTGAATAAATGAAATGCTAAAAAAAAAGTTTTCTCCAGCTCAAGTTCTAATCATGTGCTAACTATGTTATGCAATCATAAATTTATTCAGTAAATATGTATCTCTGTTTCTATAAGTCAGCTTGCCTGCAATGATAATACGGTGGGTAATCCGTAACTCTATTCAACCAAAATATTTGTAAGTTTCCACTGTAAGAGCAACCCCAGGGAATGGAAGTTTGAATGGAGCGAGCAGCCGGTTCCCGGCAATAAAATTAATCAAGCTGAAAACTGTAATTTACAGATGCAGCCCCTTATCAGGACCACACAGCTTCCGCACACCTCCCTTGCCACTGCTCCCGATTTTTCCGTTGTCTTTTCTCTCATCTCTGTTCTTTACACTTCTCTAATTTTCTCCTCCTCTCTTGAAACTCCGTCAGAAAATGCTAGATTCGCTCAGAATCCTCATCAGTGAGCTCGAGTTCATTTACAGTTAAATTATAAAGAAAGACCAGGTGCAGTATCATAGTGGCACAGTGTCCTGTGACTGTGAATATTTATGGAGAAAAAACGTGCTGTTAGTATGGCGATTTTGCGTGAGAAATTCAAATCAGTTACTAGGGACGATGTGCGGTGTGCTAAAAACACCTAGCGCCGAAAGGTGATGAACGTGGAATAAGTTGTTTGCCTCCATTTCAAATTTTAGCTTCATAGGCAGTGGCATAGCAAGAAACCGATTTCGTGGGGGTGAGGGGGGTGAGTTACGACCGGATGGTCGGAGGGGTACGGAATACTGGGGTACATTGGTTCAAAAACCCAATCTAGCTAGAAAAAAATAAATTTTCTCGTCGCAAATGAAGGAACATTGGTTTTGGGGGTTTTCGAGGGTGCTGAATTCGATTCCGTAACTCGTATTCCAGATTAGCTGTAGTCTTTGAGGTATACACGTTTGAATTGTGGAAAAATCGCTCAATTCCCAACTTTTCGACTAAAACAAAAAACGTAACCATGTGGATATTTAACGCTGAAAAATTCTATGCCACAAAACGCGTCCTAAATGAAGCTTTCATACATAACAACTTTGGGGGGGAAAAAACGTGTTGTACATATTTTTCAACCTGTAGGACGGTTTTTTTTAAATTCCGAGATAACTAAGTCAGGCGGGATATAGAACAAATATTAGTGTATACTAAATGTAAATATGCGTTAAATGAGATCAAGCACAGCTCAGTACTTTGTTTTGTAGGTATTGGAAAACACACATCTGAGTCGTTTGCGGAGATAAGTTGGAAACAAATGCGAATAATTTGTTCTTTTACGAAAAATGACTATAAGAAAGAACGATTTTTACTCTGATTCATTTTGTAGGCATCCCACCTACTTATTCCTTGTTCTCTGGGTAGCGAGCGTTGACTCTCTTCCGGGAGCGGTTGTTACTCTTACCATCGGCCTTTCACTCGATTGGGGAGCGGTTGATTATTACCCAATATAAATAGGTATGGAAATTGTGGGTAGCACGACATTTCGCATAGTTGTGCGACCTTTTAGAGAATTTCCAAAGAAAACTAGGCTATTGCAATGCTTATGCCAAAAATGTATGACTGCAGATTATGATAATATAGTATTTCTACCTTCAAAGAGTAGAGGCGATAAACCTGCTACACCCTGAGGATATCTTGAAAGCTAAGAGCCCAGGAACTATTCCCCTAGATGTAGCAATTGCAAGAATCGAGAGGGAGGAACTCTGCCTATTCATCACACACCCGGGGCTTTAAAAAAACCAGTGTTGAGGGTGGGGAGAGAGAGTGAAATAGGGTCTCAAAAGTAGGCAGGGGGGTGTGTGTAATTTTTAATTGGTAAACGTTTTGTGTTTATTGCCAATTTTGCCTAATGGTGAGGGGAAGGGGTGAGGGGATGGTTAATAATGTAAGAGTTGAAGGGGTGGGGGTGGTTCGAAACCAAGCTCTGCTAATACGTGACAATGTAGGTGATGGAAATGTAGTAGTTCCCCCTTCAAACGGTAGAGGCGATTAACCTGCTACACTTAGAGGATATCCGGAAAGCTGGTAGCCCAGGAACTGTTCCCATAGATGCTAGATGTAACAATTGGAAGAATCGAGAAGGAGAAACTACTGCTATCTATCTCAAATTTAAGGAACGACCTTTTAGAAAAGTTTCACCATGGAAATCTGTTCCAGACCACCCTGAATCAATTTCTGAATTTTCTGACTTTGAAAATTATGGTTAAATTTTGATTTACAATTTGAAAACTCGTTTGTTTGGTGTAAGCACAGCACTTTATTACCAACTTTATTATTACAATACTTCAACTTTATAATGTTTGTATATTCGAATACGATTCATATAAAATAATAGGTACCGCAAAATACAGTATTAATTAACGTGTGTAGGGAATGCTGCTCGCTTCGCTCGATCGATATGGCTGTATATGTGTAGGAAAAACCCCGTATATTGTTCTGTTGAAATATATTTCAAATGGAAAGGTATCTTATACGATTTTCAAGATTCTTTCTTTGTTCGAACCCAATTTTAGTCTAGTTGTGCAAAAAACCACGGAAATTTTGAATTTCATGATGGAGGGAGGGAATAAGCCGAAAAAATGAGTTATCATTCCCGACAAATCTTATCGATGCTACAAGAAGTTCTCAATTCCGATTTTCCTGATTCTTACTTTGTTTGATTCCAATTTTAATCATTTATCAGATATGATATCAGCTGGTCGGTGTATAGCCATCTTGAAAGTCGCGTATTTCACGAGGTCCACGTGACACCTATGGTTTGACGTTTCAATTGCCGCTAATAATCCTCCATATTATTTAAACTCAACTCTTACAACCCTACACTGGTCAAATTTCTTCAAAAAGTAGAATAGCCAGAAAAAATTTGGTCAATCTTGGTGACCCTTGTGAGTAAACTTTTTCTCTTCTAAATTTATTGGCTACTTCTACAAGCTTATTTCTAAACGCCCGGATAGGTGAAGTCAGTTTTGAAATCGGAGTAATAGATTCCACGAAATTTGTTTAACTAAGTCATGAAAATTACGAACCAAGACTTATCTCTTGAGCCGCTTGGAACAGTTTTCTTGCGCTGTGGGGTTTGCAATGAATCAATTACATGACTATACACAACAATGATAGTTCAAAGCTAGTGATTGTAAAAATTCGGCCAACAATGCAGATGATACACCACCGAGTCGTCTGGATTGATCCAGCTAAAAGGTGAAGAACCGAAGAACGTTAGATAAGCCATCGCAGAGCACATTATCAAGCTGGAGGAAGAGGGCGAAGCCGCGCCCTTTCGATTTCGACCTTTCCGTCCTGGTCTGGGGAGGCATTTTGAAAAAAAAGAGTCCTTACAACCAGTCTTTTATCCCCACCCCACTCCGCTGGGGAGAGTTGGGAGAATTTTAATAGGAGCTTTGCCCTTAAAGGGCTATTGGAAGGGGGGGGGGGGTAAAGGCGCAGCAATGAAGATTTTTAGTGTCTCGTTTCGATGCTGGTAGCTTAACGGAACAGGGTTAAGAGTTATGACTTGCAGCTGACTAGGTTATCGAACTTTGGTGTGGGATTACATTTTATCCGATTATTAGGTATAGAGGCGATCTCGTTTTCCAGCCTCCAGCACGTCTAGGTACAACCATAAATACTTGTGTAAGTAGGTAATAGGTGCAGGGCACATTTCAACTTCTGTTTATGTTCAATGACC
This sequence comes from Adelphocoris suturalis, assembly GCA_030762985.1. Lineage (NCBI taxonomy): Eukaryota > Metazoa > Arthropoda > Insecta > Hemiptera > Miridae > Adelphocoris > Adelphocoris suturalis. Next base: position 27,998,667 of record CM061044.1, on the reverse strand, counting down.
ACCGAGCAGTGCACAAAATATTTCTGAATAGCGATTCTAGCTGAAGTGTCCCACGTGTAATTCAATAGAAATTATTAGCTGTTTTCAACCGTGAACCAAGTTTTTCCAAACAATTAAGCCAAACAAGGTCAGTGGTCAAGTGGCTTGTGGTGATCAATAATGAACCTTTGACATCCCCCTCAAAATATGTTGGGTTACATTTCAAGACGTAGATTCCCCCTGAACTTATATTTTCATTGTGCTGAACACGGGAAAAATATCAAACAAAATTCTGAGACCAGTCGTTTTCATGGCATCGACTACTTTCGGGCTAAGAATAGGATAGTGAGGAGACCTGGTCCATTTGAGATTCGCTAGAGGTTCTGAATAATATATGGTGTTGTGCCTTTAAATTTTCGTTTTTTCAGACGTAATCCTAATAAAACGTCATAAAGTGAAACCATAGTTTTCCTAACGCTTGCATACGAGTCTGCAACGCTTTGGGACATTTTCATGTATTTACCTATGAATGGTCAACGTCATTTCTGAGATTTTTTTCGTGAATTAAATAAAAATGTAAAAATAATTACTTTGTAATCATTTGTATTTCTTTGACGTTTCGGTCATCACAGTGATCATCATCAGGGGCTTAGAGGTATACCTCCAATGAGGGAAGTGACAGAGAGAAAGCAACAAAATCAATGGGACGAACAATCATCCGACGTCCGTGGGAAGGTTCGCTTAAAAAGATGAAGGCTTTTAACATGGATATGTTTTTGGGCTGGGGGTCATTCTAAAATTTGCGTAACGACACCAAAATTTGTAACAACCCGGCATTTTAGATTATTATTAACTCGAAAAGTGGAGGCTAGGTAGAATTTCTATTGATTTTTCACGTACAACCAATGAGTTACTAGGGAAGAGTAACTCCCATAGTTTTCATAGTAGGAAAATCGTTCGCCACTTTTTGGAATGCTCTCATTTTATCACAACATCTCATGACCTCTAAGCCATTGTAGTGTCAAGGAATGGTGATTTATTACTCTAAGTTATAAACTAATATTGTTTTGTAACCATAATGGAATAATCTTGTGAAAAGAAGGCACTACATGGTTGGTATACAATTGAGTAGTAGGTACCTACTGGTAAGCAGTAGGTACTAGACATATCCATGATCTATTGTTTTTCCCATCAAGAGAGAAGTTAAAATGCTTGAAATTTCTAAATTTTGACATTCGGACAACCCACCTATGAAATAATATGTAGTATGATAAAGTAGACTGTTGAAATTCGATTGTTTAGAAGTTAGAATATATCTAAGAACGCTGCGATTTTATACATTGCAACTTGCCATACTCAATTCTGTATGAGAATAATTTGAAAATCTACATCTTGTTTAGTGAGACTTCTCGTGGATTTCGCATGATAGTTTCCCCCACTTCTTTTTGCTGCTTTCTCCCTGACCTCATTGAGGGCATAGTGAAGTACCACTTCATTGGCGTATGACATGTGATGTACTTTTCGATCCCCCACCCACACACTATGAATAGTGAAAATTGTTCAGAAACAAAGCAAATAAATTCGGCGATAGCAGGCAACCCTGCTTCCACGTGGACCAGTGACGAATATTGTGTTTGAGGAGTTCGCCAACAGTATCGCCGACTCCTTCCGAATATTCAACCCTCTCAGAGCATCTATAAACCTGGTCGATACACCTTCATTAGAAAGACCATTTGCACTCCCTATAAATCTAGCCAAAAACAGACGCAAAATAAATTTTTAAAACCCTGCACTTTTGACCTCTTTTTTTCTTAACTTAATATTGACTAAACCCATAAGCATGAAGATTTTATCTACCGTTGAATAATTTTCCTGAATCCGGCCTGAAATTCGTTAGGAATAGTTTGATCCTTCATCCAAAACGATTATCCTTTCGAGTTGGAGCCCTGCATAATTCGAAGTATCAAATATTTTTGACACATTACACAAAGTATGGTGGCGCACAGATCAGCTGAAGGACCTCAAATGCTAATTCTTGCCTAATCGACTAACGGTGCTGACATTTGAATGGAGTGTATTTACAACACCTAAAAAACGATTACGAAGTTTGGATTCTCACTGATCAGTTAAAGGTTGATCTCTAGGCTAAAGACTTTAAAAGAATTTCTTCGCTGATCGGCTTGTTGAAATACACCAATTTTTAGAGAGAATTTTACGTGCAAAAAAAAGAAAAAAAAAAAAAAAAAAAAAAAAAGTTTCAACTCAATAGATTGGCTATGCCAATCTTCACAACCTTCAAAATGGAGGGAATATGTCTTTTCATGAAACTTTTTTTTTTAAAGTTAGATGGAGTAAGATAAAGGGGGGGGGGGGGCGGTTTTGCCCAGAGTTCATTCAACTGTGGATATACTTACCCAATTTCTAGATTTTTGGAGTTTTTCAGGGCGGGCGGATTTTATTTTAGCCGGAAAAGAGCCTTCTTGAAGCAGTGTGGTCGTACCTGGTGCTCAAACGTGTTAAATGAGCTAAGCTGCAAGGGTCCAGAATGAAAGCGCTCGAACTACAATGAGCGTGAAACTCGAGCTAACTGGAGGTTTATCGAGTGAAAATCATGCGACTTCCCCCTGGCACGGGACTCCGCAGTCTGGCCGTAGTCGTAGTGCGCCTTCCGTCCCGACCTCAAGTGGTCGTAGTCGGAGCGATGTTGATCCAACCACGTAGAAAACGGGACGTCGTTGAGATGATATCGGGCGTAGTGGAGTCTGCTGCGAGCCGCCAAAGTGTCCTTTTTATGCCCGATGGGAAGAGTTTTGTCGTGAATGCTCTTTTGAACCTTCTGTTATCGCCGCACGCTACACGAAATAGTACGCCTAACTGAACTGCTTCTATTGGCACTTTCTGAAGCTTCTGAAAGTATGAAAAATACGTAATTACCTACTGAAGAAACGATGTGCGAATTGTGGTAATCAGCCAACCCCACCAAAAATGTATCGCAACCCTAAAATGCAGGTAAGCAGGTACCTAGTTGCTTTAAGCGTTGAGATAATAAAATCAGAAATTCGAATCCACCATCTACATAGGTCATATTAAGTCAGTGGTTTTCAACTCAACTTCTATCAGGACCCCAGTTGAGATTTTCAAGGCTCGCGACCCACGAGTTATAGGTCTTTTTCTCGTAGATGCCACTACATAATTCGTAAGTATAATGTGATATCAAAATTTTATGCATTAGAAACGTACGAGTTTTCCCTACTAAAAATGAATAAATAATACAAAATAAAAAATTAGACTATTAGGTAGTTACCACCTGAAATATGATTCCTAAGCCGTTGGGTCTTCAGAGTGAGTTTGGTACGAAAAACATTGGGGTTTTTAAATTTATTGTTGCTACGCATTTCAGGCGGATACGGAACCTCCGCTCTTCCTCAGGCACGTACATATCCATAGTACATTTTAGATGTTTATTAAAAACCAAGGACGCAATCTCGGAGTCTGGAAATAAGCATACAGGTTCATCATAGACCTCAACACTTTTGTTCATATGTAGAATAAGCACAGGTTAAGATTAAGTTTATCATAGTTGAGATTAATATTTCATATCTCGTTGAGTACAGATGTAAGTATATATCACCATTTCCCAGCTGGTTTTCTTCCTTATTGGTCGAGGGAGGGGGGGATAGTGACTTACAATAGCATCTCCTTTTTGTTTGTCTGGTGTGCCCACTGTTTTTGTCATAAATCGTCGGTTAGGTACCTAATTTGTGGTAATCCCAGTTCATTCTATTTCATAACGAGATTAACGAAAAAAGTAATCCTAATTCTCTACTTTCTGCGGTCACTGAAGGCCCATAAGCCCGCATACCATTTATGGTCAGGTGGAGGGGGGATTCTCACTTTCCTGACTTAAAAGTCTAACATACCTAGTGAGTACTCTCGCATCTCGTATTAAGAACTTAATTAAATGCGGATGTGACACACATATATTATATGAATTCGAATGCTTACTCTGTTAATTATGTGCGTGGACATAAGCTCGCGTTGTCACCCAATATCTAAGCAGCTGAGGAGGGGAAAATTTCATATTTCGAAACTCATTTATTGTAGATGCGATAAATTTCATTGCGTACAACCTCTACATACTATACTACATGTATTTATACGCGTATACTATACTGGAAAAGGTATGTAATATTTATCTCAACTACGTTATACTTATATAAATTAAAAACGAACTAAATCACTCCCCACAAAGTTGTGGAAACTCATATCAAAACGGAAGCTGTGCATAGCGAAGTCCTAACAGATATAGCCAAGTCCTAAGCGGCTGGCTATGCCAAAGCACTTGAAGGGAGGCAGCAAAGACCTATGTAAGATAATGTGTGGAAATGGTTCTCAGTTGTCATGATTGGTTCTCACTACACGGGTCCTATCACAATTCAATTCGTTAGTAGTTCTTCTATTAAGTTATTTACTAACCGAGGTCAATATACAACGCTAAACGTAACTTCTTTTCTATTTAACCCCTGACGTGGACATGTGAAATGTAATTATAACATGTGAAACCATCCTGATCAGCTGAGTCGATTTTGAGCTACATTTGTGTCAATCAATCTGTATTGCAGGCATCTCTGGTACGAGTGTTATCAATATAATTAAACTGTGTAGAACACCCAGATAGCTGTTTTCTTTCCCTTTTATTTCTAGTCCATGAAGGCGAAATTGAAGGTAAAACCTTTCTGGAACAATCGGATAATATGTTTTATATACCTACAACGTTTTGCACTATCCAGATCACTTCTAAATTATTCCCTGATCAAACTGCTAACATATGAACTGGAATCTTTCTGGTACAACGTGCAAAACTACCAAGATCATCTGAGTGAGCTCTGACTTTAGACTTTATTTCTAGATCGAACTATTTATTTAACCTAACATACTTACCTACTAAGGTCAATATGCAACAGAGCCCCTCAGGAACGAATGGAACATAATTACAGTGTATGGAACCACCTAAAATATCAGCGTTGGCACACGTTTCAAGATCCGTAGGACCCGAAAATCTAATTTAAAAATATCCGTCCGCCGTACGCCATCCGAAGCTTTTCTCAAAAAGTATTGGACAATACTTTAAGAAATTTGGCTTAAAAATCATTTATCGGCCGGGGATGTGCCAGTAACATCGGCATCGCGTTCGATCAACACTAAAGGGTAGAACCTAAGGGCTGAAATATTCAAAAATCGAGATCTTGAAATCTTTCTATGTAACAGTAATGATTTTTTGAGTTTCATTTATAGGTATCCGCCCGAAGAATCGAACGAAACCACCGCGGTCGCTATGCGTTTATTCGTTTGCTTTCCCTAAGGGGAAAACCATCGAAAATGAAAAAAAGACAAACACGGGAGAGAATCGTAACCAGTAAAACATATCGAAAATAGCCAATTGTATCAAGTAGTAAATTGTAGTTGACAATTGTATCAACTGATTACATTATTCCAATTGAATTCTGTTCCGGAAATCGACTTTATTATAACTTTTGTGTCCTAGTGGGCTTGTGAAGCGTAGGTAGGTAATCACCGACTTCAATCAAGAGTATATTAATTTATTGATTAGTACATACTTAGGAATCACTCTTGATTAAATTATTATTTATATTCCACAACAGAAGGTTAATTACTTCCTTCCGAGTCTACCAAGGTCGAAACGTTTCAGCCATGTTTTCTAGGATAATTGGCAATTTTCTAGGATAAGCTATTGCAATGAATCCGAAATTTCCTTCATGGAAATTCGTTTTGAAATTCCTTGAGCTCAACGCTTTTCGGTATGTGTATGAAGTGTTTAATTAAAAAGTTCTGGTTCTTTTCAATTTGCGCGCAAACAGAGGGTCGTTAAAACTTCTCGGTGGTCAAAGCATTACTCTTTCTGAGTCATCTGGTTATTTTACATTGCTGTTTTATCAGTTTCGGAACCTCCGAGGCTAATTATACGCAGCTGACATTTATAACGGAGTTTTTTTGAAATTCTTTATTGATCGATAACGCTATTTACAACATTCCTCAATAAAGTTAAATTGTAAACACTTTAATTGTTTGTTCTTTTTACACTCAAACATGGTGAAAGTAAAAGTCACAGATCACAAAATTTCACAAAGAATCACGACTGTTCGGTGAATAAAAAATATGTTGTGGTCTTTCCAGTCTTCGCAATTCTGGGAGTTCGAATCCATCACAAACATGTCAGTTTCGGTGGTTGAGGTTGTGTTCCATGAAGGAGGTCATTAATTTGATGCGGTGTTGCTGAGGTATTTCCAGGTTGAATTTGAAGGGTGAAATTTTGTTGTGATTCAAATCTCTTGAATCTGGAATGGGATCATGTTCCCTAGACTCCAATATTTTACGCTTATCATTGTTTTGTATAAAAGCTGTATTGTACCTATTGACACATGGGGATTGTGTAAGAGAGTTCTTAATTAGTGGGCCCGAGTTTTAATTTTGCCAATCGGGTATGTAATGTGGTTTGTAAAAGTAAGTGGTTGGCTCAGTGTGATTCCGAAATATTTGTGACTAGCCGCTCCGGCTCGCTACGCTCGCCTCCACGTCCAGCCGGGGGGCAAGCCCGTTCCTTAAGTTATACTTCCCACCCAACTTGGCAGACGTTTTTTTCTGTTGGAAATTCTTACAAACAAATTAAATCTTATAAAACTACGTGGAACCACAAAAAGTTTATTAGGGGATGTTGCTCGCTTCGCTCGCAAGGTATACCTGTATATCCTTGAGGAAGTTATACTGCCCACCCAACTTGGCAGACGTTTTTTTCTGTTGGAAATTCTTACAAACAAATTAAATCTTATAAAACTACGTGGAACCACGAAAAGTTTATTGGGGGATGTTGCTCGCTTCGCTCGCAAGGTATACCTGTATATGTGTAGGACAAAGTCCGTATTTATTCTGTTGAAATGGCTCTCGCTTCGCTCGCAAGGTAGGTACCTATGTATACCTGCTCGCCTCGCAACATTGTGACATCAAACCCCTTGACGTCTTCGTAGAGCCTTCTCGCGTCCGGGGCACAATTAATTTCTCATATTGAACGCTTCCCTCGCTTCCGCTCGCAATTTGACCTACTTCCCGTCACTTTTTTCGATATCCGATTTCGGATTCAGATTCGGCGGGATCAAAGCTGTATTTCGCCCGCGAAAACCGTTCCGAAAAACGTACCTTTACGGGGTATATTTTAATCGGAAAAAACGTAGTTTTTCGTCGGACTTTTCGAGAAAACACGGTCCGTACTCTCGCATTTTTTTGACGCATTTCCCGATACTTTTTTCGCGATCCGATCGCGCCGTCGTCTTCCTCGTTCAAAAACCTACGAAACCGGTATTTTTCCGGAATTTTCGACGGCCGTTTAGAGGGGTAGGGGAAGCGGGGAAGTCCAAAAAGCGCACATTAATTCTTACTTCGACCCCCCTCCCGCCCTACGGCCCATGGTTCGGGTGGGATTAGAAAATTTTAAATTCGCTCGTTCCACCTTTCGGAAAATCCCAAGAAGATCCCCCCACTCGTATACTCCCCCCACTCAGCCGTTTGGCCGTGCATAGACACGACAGACAGACAAACAGACAGACAGACGGAGTTTCATTCTTATAAATAGTATAGATATGGTGCGATTGGTATATTGTCTTGTTGATATGGCGAAATTGGTTCAAAGAACTTGATTTTGTAAGTGTACTAGCTGGTTCACCAGTGCGTTGCACAGGTTAACTTGAGAATACACAAGCCCCCCCCCCCCTCCCCCTCACATTTTGGTACATCCCTATGGATCTGATTCGAAAAAGTCCTTACTTAAAAATTATGTATTAGGACCAAACTACTGAGATCAACCCTCAATCCCTCTCCACAAACACCTCCTATATTTCAGATTAAAAATATTCTTAATAGGTAACCCAAAAGGGTGCTGCAGTAGTATGCGCCCCACAGTCGCGTTTCTTTATTAGTACGCGCCCCACAGATCACCTCGGTTCCGAAAGCGCCCCACACTACTTGCAATGCGCCCCTCAGCGGTATTCAACTTGTTTGATATGTAACGTGAAGTTGAGTTTCATCATAGACAACTGTAATTTCTTATCGTATGAACAAAGTCGAACGTTCCATTATGATCCCTTATTCCATCTTGTCCGTTAGTTATATCGGCAAAGTCTCAACCGAACTAGCCATATTAGTTCCCATCATAGAGCTAGAATGCCAAAGGGGATCTTAAATTAATTCTGACGAGTGGGCGGCATACTGAAACCTAAAACGACTTGGCTTTCATCATTCGACCGTTAACCATCAACAAAACTACATGGACCTACAAACTGGAGTGCACACTCAAGCCATTGAACGCTCGTGGCTCGACGTAAAGATAGAGATTTGAAAAAAATGAGAGGGACAACTCGCGAGCTGCTTCAGTAACTGTTGGAGAATGATGAGGAAGGACGAGCCAGATGTGTTCGTCGTATTACTGGAGGACGTGAAAGAAGTTTACCGACCCTTAAACCGTGATAGACCCTTGACGACTCACCTTAATGCGGATTTCTTGCAAGTAGGTACCTTCCAAAAATTTTCCTATCTACGACTACCTTTCTCTTTCAATATATATTTGCATACTGCCATAGAAACTGAAGCGCTGAGAGGGATGTGGGGCACATACTAATATAGCACCACCCAAAATAACGTTCAGACTAATCCAATTTCATTCGTCAAATCACCAGTTCGTTTGGTGATGACCAAATTATTTCATTTACCCACCCCCTCCCCCCACCCTTTTTTCCTTACCACAAACGCCTCCCTATAGTTGAGGCTAGAAAATTTTTTAATAGCCTTTGATTGAGGTTGATGTAATCTAAACATATTCGTCCAATCAGATCCCCAGTTTGTTCAGTGATGTCAAAGATACCTTTTTCCAACCCCCTTCCCCAAAAACACCCCTATGGGTCCGAATTGAAAATTCCTCAGTTAGAAAAATTTCAAACATATTCGACAACTCAGATCGCCAGTTGGTTCAGTGATGACAAAGATACCCCATTCCCCTCCCCCTCCTCCCCTAAAACAACCCTATGGGGTAGATTTGAAAAATTTCAAGTAGTTTTCAACGCTTTAACTTCCCCACCCCCTCCATTGTGGGTCAGATTTGAAAATTCTGAAAAAAAGTAGTCTTTGACTTCAATTAGAGTAATCCAAACTTATTCGACAATCAAATCCCCAGTTTGTTCAGTGATGACAAAGATACCCCTCCCCTCCCCTCCTCCCTAAAACACCCCTATGAGGCAGATTTGAAATATTTCAAGTAGCCTGTGATTTAAGTTGGTATATCCATTCATATTCGCCCTATCAAATCTCCAGTTCGTTCAGTGGTATCCAAGATACCCCATTTCACCCCCTCCCTCTCCCCTAAAACACCCCTTCTGGCTCAAATTTTAAAAACTTCAAATACCCTATAATTTAAGTTGGATTGATATAGACATTTCCCACCACTCAAATCAGTTGTCCAATAACCCTTGTAACCGTGAAAAGCGGACAAACGTACATACAGGCAGACAGACAGAGAAAAATTGAGAAAATGGTGCCTACCAATCGTCTAAAAATATAGATACATGTATACGTTACTGAGCAGGATTTCCTTGCATTGATTTTCACCCTCCACTTCGTGCACCAATGGCCACGAATGTGCAGATGAGATTTTCTGTTGCTTGTGAAATATATCCAGGTCCAGCAATCGGACTCAACAAGATCAGCTCGATGACTAAATTATTTAAATTTTGTAATCGATTATGTGATATTGAAATATGAAATTTAGCATTTACGGATTTCTTACACTTGCATTGATGACCATATCGGGTGAAAAATGAAGGGTCACGTGCCAGTAACGAGTTACGCATCAATCGATTTCACCTATAACTTCCTCAATCCGCCATTCTCACCAAAATTATATACAACCCATACATAGGAACGTCCCTGTAATGCAAGCACTACTTACTAATATGTGTATAATTATATGCAACAATGGTCTATGGGCCAAAAATTCGAGAAAAATTTTTTTTCCCGTCATTTGGCTTCATTTGGCCATTCTAGATCACCGCCAATGGATATTTTTGCTGAAATTTCATTCGCTGATTTTTAAAAATTAAAAACGCTTGTTGCATAATACGGAATATTTTGAACGTCAATACGCAACAACTGGCAACCGTGACACATGGAACATTTTTTGATGTTGTGTTTTGTAATGTGGGACTTGAGTTTCTGTGTTTTTTGCCTCATTTTCATAATTATGTGAGTAAAATTGAAGTCCATGTGTCTCTAACGAGTCACGCAACAATCAATTTTTCCCTATAACTTCCTCAATAATTTAAAAAAAAAAAAATATTTTACTACAGGAATGAGTTTTTTTGTTTTTGGCATTATATTTTTCCATACAGCCATGTTAACAAGTACAAATGCGTAAATTAATATACAAGTGATGTATATAATTCAATGCCTTAACCAATTCTTACCTACTCTTAAAATAATTGAAAATTCTCTCATATTATAATTAATGTCATTTAAGAATTCCATAACTATGAAATACACCTCAGGTCTAACCATTATATATAATTTTGGAATTGGGGAAGGTGAGGTGTGAACATGGTGGGTAACTTCTATTGACTTTCAAGTAAAGATGGTGAGCCTCAGTATGCTTGGAGTGGTTTCTTTCTCTTCTTTTTCTTTCTTCTTTATATTATAGATGTATAATATATCTTCATGTATAATATATATAGATGTATAATATCTTCATTATCGATGTATAATTTATTGGGCGGTCTATAAGTTCCCCCAGTTCATCAAAAAAGGTTTTCCGTCGTCCTTCGTACTTTTTACACGTTAAGAGCACATGTTCTACGTCGTCCACTTCACCACACACATCACATTGGTCCGTCTCTTCCTGATGGATTTTGTGCAGATACGCTCGGCAAACTCCGTGACCCGTTCTCAGTCTTGCCAGGCTCGAATAAAACTTATTAACATGTATCATGTTTTAGCCCTGGGGTCCTAGCAATTTTTGCGAGTCAATTTTTTTCCGCGCACGAAACATATAGTGTTACAGTGATTTCCGCCTACAACCGAGTCGTTGCTAGGGAAATGGTACTTCGTCGTTTTTCATCCCACAAAATTCGTTGACCATTCGTTCGAAAGCTCTCGATTTATCCAACAATATTATGTTAACTACGGCGAAGTGCGTGTCCAACAAACTGAGTTATGAGCATGGTTATATAAATAATTGTTTACACACAGGTGATCATTCTCAATAATTGATATTGTGAACATGATTGCAACCGCTTGTTAATTTCTGATGTTTTCATAGAATTTCGAATCAATATCGAGGAGAAAACATGATACATGGTTGAAATTTTTGATTCTAGAACAGAAATAAGTTTTTTGTAGACCTGTCATTTCTGTGCGCCATGTTCTCAGTTTGATGTTAAGAAACATGAATTTATACCTATTCCCTGCTAGATGCCTATCATGGTACTCCTGCCATTATATGCCCAATAGTAACCATAAGAAACATATCTGTAGCAGTCTTCAATACTTCCAAAATGAAGTTGAGAAGCCTCAAATTTCAAACGATTCCCGAAACTTTGCAGACGATCCATTTCGGCATAACGGCATCCCTTATTGTAGCATGACACTTGAAAATCTCATTAAAATTGGACTTGTAGTAGTGTTGCCTCTAGCGAAGAATTTTAATTTTTTGCACATTCAATCGTAATGCAATTTATAATCAATCACAGTAGCTTTTTACTCCTTCATCAATAGCTTCAAAATCTTCGTAATTTATGCCAATTGTAGATATTAGACTTTGAGGAGGCACTTCTTGAAACTCGTTGATCCAAAAAAGTGAAGTACCTATCCCAAAAGAAAAAAATATTTTTTTGTAATTATTTTTGAAATTCTGTCTTGTTGTGTTAAAACTAAATTATCTGATGATTAGAACTAGAGTTACGATTTTAAAAAATGTTACTGTGCCCAAGGGTTTATTGGTCTCAAGGAGCATGGAACCTGATCACTGATAATGATAACCTTATACAATAATTGTGGATTGTAGTGATGCATTCAGAAGTAGAGAGGCTCAGAGGTTCTTCAGCTGATTAGTGCCCTTCCAAACTTTGTAATTATATTGCAGATATCCCAAAAGAGCTTCATTTGAGGTATAAGCACCATAAATCGAGTAAGAGACAAATGAGGCTCAGAGGTTCCTCAACGGATCTGAGCCCCTCCAAACTTAGTAATCATATTGCGGATGTCCCAAAGGAGCTCCAAGTTTCAGCACCGTATGTCGATCAAGAAAAATTCGAAGAAGTCCCTCAACGGATCAGTGCGCCTACGTGCACTGAAATTCTATCCTAGATATCCCAAAAAAGTTCCATTCCAAATTTCAGCTAGGTAGGTTGATTAGGAACGAAATTAGCAGCACGGGCCCTTAAACGTACTTAACGCGCTTTGGTGAACCACTTAAGTAATACAAATTCATGGTGGTCAGGCGAAGGGCTGACTTTTTCATCAATATGTCTACGTAGATATAGGCACCTAGAGAGGGGAAATTATTGCAATTAATTAACACATCTGGACATTACTAGACCCCCTGATCTACGTATAACGAAACCTACCAACCAAAAATTTGTGAGATAAAAATAAAACACCTACCAACGCTTCACAAGTCCATCTTGTAGGGATAATAGTTAACATTAAACTCTTATATTAAAAAGTCCTATTAAAACTGTGAAGTTAGAATTTTGTTGGAATTATATCAGTTGATACAATCGTCGGATTTCGCAAGGCAATTTATTGCTCCGATTTTACAAATACTCACTAATTCAAATATGTCATAACTCGCGCATGATTCCACTCTCAAAGTTTTAGCCCTTGGAAGCGCGAGCGGATTAGCCTACAGCGTTTCGAGTGGTTTCATTCGATTCTTGGGGATAATTGTCCATCAGCGACAGCCAAAAAAACCATTACTGTTACTTTGAGAGTTTTCGAGATCTCGATTTCTGAATATTTCAGCCTCTATATCAATTTCAAGCCATTAGGGTTGATAAAAATTGATGCCGAGCTTTTAAAAACAATTGAACCTCAAAATGCGATTTATACCCCGAATTTCATTAACTTTGGTCCAGTAGTTTCGAAGAAAAGCTCTAGACGGTGGACGGACGGATTTTTTTTAAAATTCGATTTTGGATTCTACGCATCTTGAAACGTAAAACAGCAAATTTTGAGAAGGACGATTAAAATTATTTGTTCTTGGTCGATTAGAAAGGTTCATTATTGAAAAGAATAAACCAAAATAATTTCTCAAACAACTGTCCAGGGAAAAAGAGTGGTTGTCACTACTTCAATTTATTTATTAACCGCTTTGTTATAAAAGTTTGTAAAAGAACAATACATAATTTTCGTCCTTTCTTTTCTTCCTCCCTGAGCTTTGACGAGACGACAAGTAACCCTGTAGGATATAGGAAAAATAACACAACTTAAACGAAATATATTTTTACATTGTCTCTCAGAAAGCTGATTAACTTCTTATGTAATGACATTAATGGCAACAAATAAATATATTTGATTAAATTGAACCTTTTTCATTTTTCGTACTTGAAAACTGAACAATGAATTACTCAACCAACCAGAGGTACTTATTAATTTACAGACTTTATAACAAAATAATCAAACCATTCCAGCAATTACAATCGTAATAGTCAATTGAGGATATGAATAATTTTCATGTACCCTGTTGTTTTGTTGTTACATATTATCATAAGATAATCTCATCTTGCTTGAATACTTAAACATCGATCCGTTGTTCGTGAACTTTCGTTTTTGTATAGGTATCGATAAATTGTACTCCGTAAGTATCAATATAATCACAAATAACACTTTACTGCGGATAGTAATTTATTACAATGACAATGTTGAGGCAGTACATAATGTAAAGATTATCACAATTACATACAATCATCATACAATCATCATTATAAGGAATTAGAATAGCGAATGGCAATAAGGTTTTAGCAAGAGGGCACGGCAATTTAAGATATGAAGGATAAAATAGGTACGCTTTACCGACAATAATTAAAATATCAAAATCACTATTAAAATGAATAATTAAAATATTGTATTATTCACCAAACATATATTACATAAATTTGTTATATAAATTCATACACACATTACATAAATTAAAAAAATTATTACACTTCGTTACTTAAGTTTTAATAGACCATGGAACTAAACAAACCATCCCAACAACCATGTTCAAATTCAATTTCAAAATGTCTTCATTAAACATCCATTTCACGTATCTGGGTAATACCTATAATGAATCCAATCATCTACAATTTATCCCGAAATTTCGCACTTTACTTTTGAGATATCAACGACTATAAACCAATTTAATGTAGGTACCCTCTCAAAAGTTCAAGTTGGGGGAGATAGATACCTAACGAATTTTGTGAACATCCGTAAACAGTTTTTCTAAAACAACACGGCATTTCACGTAATGTTTACTAAAGACCTAGGGGCGGCTAACAAATGTTGACTTGATGTTTCCCGAACACAAAATTAAATCACGAAACTGACCAAAGTTGACTTGACCTCGGCGACATCGTTAGGGAATGCTTAGTTTTCGATGAAGGAGGAAGTCTGGAGGATTGTAATATAGCCAGGGACCCTAGGAATGGCCATGTACAATTTTAGCTCAACTGGTTCAGTAGTTTTTATATAATAGAATTTATAGAAGTATGGATGTATTTATTTATTATTCATTTTATTACGGCTGACGCTAATTACAATAGATGTTGTTCAACAATGTTCAATAATAAGAATACGTAAGAAAAATTAATATTGTGATATAGAAAAGAATAGAAATTCAGAGGGTTCACACTGGTAAGAAACAAAAATTACAGAATGTTATCAATCAAGTACAAAAAACATAAATAATCAAAACTTGGAGATTCATCACTTTTTGGCCTTTATGAGCAAAGTTTTTTATTATTACTATTTTTTTATTAGGTTTTTATTTGGCATCAGTAGAATATAATATCTGTGGTAAGATGGCAAAGTATATATATGTTACATTTTTAAATCGGGTTTTCGCTTCCCCTAGTTTATCATAGTACATTAATTTATGACACGTCTACATTGATTGGGCGTCTAAACCGTGCCGGTAACCATGAAAAACTGCGTTAGCCACTTATATGTACAAGAAGAGAAATTCAACACGATCGGAGGAATACCTACAGCAGAATCACCCCTTAGCTCTGTAGGTACATATACACAGATGGGTCAGTCATTGATGGTAGGGTAGGCTGTGCCTTCTTTGATGCCTCCAATGACTACACTCAAATATTTAAACTGTGGCAACAGGCCTCAATATATACAGCTGAGCTTATTGCGATCCTAAAGGCCCTGGAGCATGCAAAACAGAACACCCAACACTATTCAAAGGTACTAATACTGACCGATAGCATGAGTGATTCAACCAAAATGCCGCTCACTCTCTTCCAATATCAACGCTATTGAAGGCAATACTCTGATGGATAAAAGCGCACAACAGTCTGGTAGGCAACGAGAAAGCTGACAGGGCTGCAAAAACTGCGACAACACAACCGAACCCACCAGATAATTGGACCATGTACCCACCCTCCGACCTACATCGCATGTTTAAAGCTCAGCGTCTCCTTCGATGGCAAAAATGGCACTCTACTTATCCTTCTGGCTGACGCTACACTACCATGTTCCCTTCATTATCACCAACACCCTAGCACTCCCATCCATCCTTCGCTGGCCTACCAAAACAGTTTTATAAGGCGATAACACGATTGAGAAGCGGAGTGACCGTCACCAAATCATTCCTGCACCGTGTTGGCCTGGAGGAAAGTGGCTCATGCTCCACCTGCCGAACAGTACAAAACTTGGTGCACGTGGTGGAACAACTTGGTGCACGTTGTTCCACAAGTGGGACAACGAACTATCAAGACCATATAACCTCGACGTCGCACTATGCTACCAACTTCCACCAAAATACATTTCTCTATTCAACTTCCTACAAGCGTGCGATCTGAAGCTATGATACTACTATGTACTATTGTAGCTATATGTATTGTATACATTTCATAACAATTACTAAGTGTTGGCTGTAAAGTGAAATTTGTAACTGATGCCAAATAAAGAAAAAAGAAGAGAAAATTGGTATATTAAGTACCAATCGAACATCTTTAAATTTGAAATTTGCCCACTACTCGGAGATGGCAAATTATGATACGACGAAATTTATTACGATGTTTTGCCATCACCAATGTATGAACATAGGCTCGATCAGAGGAGGATATAGTTTTTGATTTCTGGAGGTTTGAAGATTGGATTTGAATAGAAACTGAGAGCGTCGGTCTTCCGACTTTGGGTAGATTCATTTCTAGTTACTAAAATGAGATTTGAACTCATCGACAGCGATTGCCAACATTTTCGTCAGACCCTACCAACCTTAGAGGAAGCACCTCAATTCGACGAGCTATCGAATGGGTCGGACAACGAGGAACATTGATACGAACTAAATCACTCGCGACGAAGTTGTGGAAACCCATTATTGTTTGTGTAGTTATTGTTTGTTACTGATGATGGCCTAACCGTCGAAATCGATTTAACATTGTAACTCTTTATTTTTCGTGGAAATAGACAACGTTTTTCACTAACTTCCGTTTTGAGGAACATTGATATCAATGACATTTTTTGTGACTAGACGTTATACTGGACGCAACATATTTCAATTTTATAATAATTAATTTTGTCGATATAAATATTATTATTAATTCGACTTAGGTCGACTTATTATTAATTCTTTTTCAATTAAATAGGTACCTTCTACTCCCCCACTAATAGGAAATGAGATTTTTTTTTTTTTACGATAATACTTTTACAATCGGACTTAAAAATAGCTTAGCGAATGTCTGTAAAGAATGAAGCTATGGCAATGGCTTAAAAAATTATAAGATGAAAATTTTCTTCATGGAAATCCGTTTTGTGGCATTCTGAAATGATTCCTGGAAATGTATCGCTTATATTCATATATATGTCATGCTGTACGATAACTCTTCATTAAATCGAGAAAAAAAATCCCTTCCTACGCCAACAAATCCAGCATTCTAAAGGTAGCAATGAGTTCGTGTCCAGGAGATTTTGAGCACTATAAATTGATCAAAATACAAAAAATATACCCCCCCAACGCGGAATTTGTATTTTTTTTTGTAAAGCAGAATACCTACTACTTGGAAAAAGTTTACACACTAAGGATTAGAACATTAAGAAAATTATGTACAAAATTATGCAACTTAAATTTCATTAAAATGTGCTTTAAATAATTGGTAAAAATGGCGAAATCTTAAAGTTAGTTTTTACAACAAATTATTATTCGAACTCTTTTCACCTTAATTCAATACCTAATTAAATATTTCTGTGCACAAAAGTGCTCAAATACCGAAACATTTTAAAATAAAACTTAATAAAAATTACGAAAATTACGGTCTTCTTGCATGACCAAAACTTTTCAATTGTCCATTGGCATTTTTAAATTTTTTTATCATTACCATCTATCCAAAAGACTACAAATTGCACCAATGAGTGATTGAGGTAATCTGCAAAAGCCGTAAACTCGAGTACTTTGGAAGATGGCAAAATCAAATATACCAGGAATCGGCTTGGAAATTGGGAAAATTCGTTCCAACTTGAGAGGTAAAATGGAAAACCTACTCACACATCAAACATAACTAGTTTTTACACGTAACTAGCGAATAAACGACAGTAGGGAAGCGATTTCTGAGGGCTGTTTGAATTTTGAAATTTATTATCGGAAACATTCAGAAGAAGTGACATTTATAACACTTTGCCATCTTACCAAAGATATTATACTATACAGCCATCATAAAGATTCCTAAAGTAGTAAAGCAGTTTTTGGGTTGTTTTATATAAGGTTCTTACACTAAACGTCACTTCACTATCTTTCACGAAGTTGTATAGTATACATATCATTTACAAAATAAACTGATGTACAGATACAATTCGAGGATGCTAAATGTAGAAAGAAGGGAAATGCATAATTTCTTCAGGTAAGTATGGAGAAGATCATCATTCTTCGAGGTCAATGCGGATCATCATGGTTCCTGAAGGACCTCCTTGAAAGGAGCACAGTGAGGCAGGTGCTGACTGGAGTTGAAAACTCAAACTCTACGGGCCCTTATCAGTTCTCCGTCCAGCAGTAAAAATCAAACACTGGGCTGGGGAATGATAAGGGTCCGGAGGTGAGTGTATAGCAATGCTGTGATTCATCTTGTCTGAAACAGAGAAAGAGAAAAAACAAATCAATCAACGAGCTAAATTGAAAAAATGTAACTGCCATGAAATGATATGCTATAAAAAACATTGTTCCTAGATCGAAATTTTTCAACTCGATTCACAGGTGAGATATTATCTCAAAAACATATTTATTCGTATTATAAAACGTATATAAATTTTAGGTAATTATGAATTCATTGTTTTAGAAAGCCCAAAAATGGAATTTAACAAGGAAAAATGTGTTAAACAGTTTAATATTCTGAAAATTTTAAGCCATTCCAAAACGTTAATTTCAAATTAGTCAAAGGAGTCATTTCTCATATTCAAGTACTTTCCGAGCCTCGACACGTGTTGAGTTTTACGAGGAAGGGAGAGTTTAAGGGAGTTAAATGGTGGCAGAGGGAGAGAGAGGGAGGGGTCGAGTGAGAGAGAGCTAGGGGTTGCTGAAGCTGTACTTTGTGGTTTCTCTCCCTTGAGGAATTCTTGGAATACTTCCCCCTCATTTAACCGTCAGTCAAAAGGGGTAAATGGAGAATATGGGCGAGGGGGTGGGAGTGTTACCTTAGGAAGCCCCATCCTTAGAGGTATCGAGAAAACAACGAGGAGAAAACAGAGAAAACTGAGAGGAATGGAGGAATAGAGGGGGGGATGAGCCAAGTAGTTACCAGGAAGAACGGGTAGGGGGTCAAATTCTAAGCCAACCGGTAATTTATGGAGCTTCGGTAGTAGAGGGGAAAGGACTCAACACAAGGTTTCAACCCGAGTTTACAACTAAGGTAGATTCTCTTAACGGTGCGGTCTCTTCCTCCTTAACCGATATAAATCGTCGCCCCTTCGCCGCGACTTTCATCTCTCTTCTTCCAGTCTCTCTAATTCCTATTTCTCTTTCACCACCGCCTCTCTTTCTCCTTCGGTCTTACTTATTTTCCAACTCCCCTCCTCCTTGTTTTCTCGTCGCAAAACGTCCAAGCGGTAATTGAGGATATCCCAACATCGAACAACCCAAAAAAAAGTTCCAGTCATGCAGCATGACGTATGAGCGAATTTTTGTAAATAATTGTATTATATTAGTATACATGAAAAAACATATACTTTAAGAATACATTTTTTCGACATTTGTTGTACAGTTTTGAAATTTGAGCATTTTTAGTGCATAGAAATAGCAGCAAAACCCGTTCAACATAATATTCTGCAATTGAAAGAAGATTCGGAAATTAAAGCTCTTTTTGGGAGTTTTTTGAAAATTTTCAGCAAATATTGATACAATTTGAGTTCAGTTTTCTGCATAATTTTGTTTGTAAATTTTATAATGTTCTAATTCGTTTTTCATCAACTTTTTGTTGGCTAAAATTCTGCTAAGAAAACGTAAATTTGACAATTTTTAGCCGTGTTTAGCTGTCTCTAGTGTTTTTGTTAAAGTACATTTTCGTTTCAGAATGTCACAAAACGGATTTCAACGAGGAAATTTTTCGAAAATTTTGATATTAAAATTTTTGGAGCTATAGCAATGGCTTCATTTTCTACGAAAATTCGCTAAAAGACTGATTTCACAATAGGGCTGCGACATACACGGGTTGTAATTAGATCCTTGGTTATGGGGGAATGCGATCCGCTATGTTGATATGGAATTGCAATGGATGGTGTAATGGGCTCAATACAGTAGGAATTTTTGTGTTGGTGTTTTTACAACCGGTAGTTAGGCCTAACTATTTCTAGACACCCCAAGCTCGCCATGGGGGACTTTGCTACCATGCGTTGTTCATTAACAATAAACTGGTATTGCAGTTCAGCGAATCCGATTACCCTAGTGGAGAGATCCCATTACGCCGCTGATGGGGGACTGGTATCCAAAACAGGATTTTGCTCCAAGAGGTTTAGCTATAACTAGGTTTACTATCCTGTAAATACAAGCTCAAATTATCAAAATTCAATAAATTTGTGGTAAAATGTGGTCGATTTGAGATCTGCACGACCATTCTGGATGATACTATTGAATGAAGTTAAGGGTACCTGTCCCTATTCAAACTAGTGATAAAATTCTCAAATTAGCTTGCATACGGTGAGTCTGTAACCATGGGCGACATTAGCATGTATCGATTAACTACATTCGCGTTCGTAGTTGTAAGCCAGCCTGATTACTACCAAATCACATTATTCCTCGAGGATTGTTTATAGTTCATTGATAACTTTGCGTGTAGCTCAGATGCTTTTACTTTCGGAGCGATTTAGGCAGCGAGAAAGATGTAGGCATAAATTGATATCTTTCCAAAGACTGGCGAACGATTTATATACTATGAAAAATGGCAAAGATACAGTTCCATAGCAACGATTTGGTTGTAAGCGAGAATCATCAAAAAATTTCGTCACCCCTAAAAAGTCTCGGTTCTTAAGGCCGTATCACACTTGCATTCTTCCAGTTTTTTCTCGCATTTTCAATGCTCGAACGTGAAGAAGGCAAAGTGTTTTTTTCCAAGTTCAGCTTTTTCGACCATCGCGCAACGTGGCGGAGCATATTTAAACTCACTTGGGAAAATTAGGACATGTTCTCATTTTTACCTCAACGCGAAAAATGCTAAAACGTAACCTTTGGAAAGGTAACAATTCAATGGAAAACCCCTAGGAGTCCTAACCTAACAGACTTAATAAAACTGCATTCCGCCAGAATGCGATGTTTTTGCACTTATTCCTCTTCAACATTCACAGCAGTCCTTGGAAAAAAGCACTTTGCCTTCTTCACGTTCGAGCATTAAAAAGCTGTGCTTGGAAAAAAGCACTTTGCCTTCTTCACGTTCGAGCATTAAAAATGCGAGAAAAAAGTTAAAAAAAATGAAAGTGTGATACGGCCTTCAAAAGTAACAATTTTTGCGGTTGTGGGCCAACGTAAAGACATGGAAATGACAAAATAAGAATAGTAAAAGTTAAGATTTACTCATAGGTACCTCTATAAGGACAAAAATATATCAATTCATTTTGCTTAATCGTGCAAAAGTTCATTATTTCCCAAAAAGCTTCTATATTCGTCCTGAGGTGGGTAAGCAGAGTTTGTGGAGATCTCCTTATGCTCAATAGCCGACCGTATGGACAGGGTGAGAATGATGATCCCGCTAGAGAAATACGCTCACTCTGTAATCTGGGCGAGTCAGAAGATATTTTGCATTTCGTGGCACGTTGCCCAGTCCTTGGAGAATTCCCCACGGCTAGCTTTGGATCAGCAAGACTATCAAATGATGTAGTCATAAACATGTTGAATGACACGAATTGGCTCCCTCTGGCAAGATATTGTGAGGCTGATGGTCATATACGTGTGGGCTAGTTAGTGAGTTTAACTGGAACTAGCCAAGGTTGTTTTATCATGCAATATCAGTTACTGCAAAATCAGCCATTTAACTAATGTGGCTGTAAAAATTTGTGTACACGGCTTATAGGTGTAGACCTCCGGCAGACGGGCTTAGACATACCAAGTCAATTATTTCAGGTATTTGTTATGATTTATGTTCAAATATACATATTTTTCATTACTTAATTCATTTCATAATTTTCAATATTTAAACTAATTCAATCATTTTAAAAATAAATTTCGTTTAATGAACTATGTTCAAAAGCTGAAGCTGAATTCTCCAACGCAATGCAAATCCTATGGCTTTAAAGTGGAGAGGTAATTTCCAAAACACGTTATATGAAATTTGTAATGTTTCATGATCGGAAATAAAGTGTATTGATTGATTAGTGCAGATGACCGCGATCGTGATTTACTGGAAGAATTCAAAATCGGCTTGAGAGTGGGTGAGGGGTTGACGCGCTAACTCGTGGGAAACTCGATATCCATAGTAGGAGGAAAATCAATGCCGAGTCGCTCTTCAGAATAGGGAAGGGTCAATGCCGCGTTATCATCCGACGTTGCGCGAATCAACAAATAAGACTTCCATTGTTTGTGAATCAATCTCGCGTCATTGTAGGGCAAGAGAGATTGGAGGGAGCCGTCAAAATGACCAAGATCCGCCCAAGTGTCGGCATCCATCAACGAGATTACTTGGGGAGAGTCGGCGTCCTTTCGAAGTCCTCGCAAATTACCACAGACGGTCATCTGGGAGGTCGTTTTGACCGACAGTTGGTCCAGAAATTTGTGCTTTCCGAAGTTTCAATACGAATAGCGGGAAGCGAAGTTTGAAGTTTTCGTCTCATCTCCGTCAACAGAGTTCAGACCCAACTAAATGGAATGCAAACTCAACTTCGTGACGTAACAAAAATTAATAAACTATACAAATATAAATCACTGAACCATGAAGGGCCAGCACCAATGGTTTTTGTGCTGTATGAATAGAAACTGCCCATTGAAAGACCTATTGTACAAATAACATACGCACCTAGTTAAAATTTCGGTTTAATAACCTTATTTTATGAAACCTTAAATATCCTCAAGTATATCCAACAGGAAATCAGGTTATGTTTAAGAAGGCTTCTTTTGGGTACCATCTCTTTATTAACTCATTCCCGACGTTTCGCAATGATGGGACATTGCATCATCAGGGGATAGACATTCAGAAAGTTAAACAATCTACGTCAAAAGGATCAGGAAGGTGGGTATGATTCACCACTGCAGTCATCAACAGGTAAAATGGAGATTTAGGGATTCTCTTTACTTTGCATATAATAGCATCAACAACATTTCATTCATTATCAAAAATCATCAGCCTCATCGACAAAATTAGGAACTGATAGAACATCAAAACGGAAGTTAGTGAAAAACGTTGTCTATTTCCACGAAAAATAAAGAGTTACACTGTTAAATCGATTTCGACGGTTAGGCCATCATCAGTAACAAAGTTATTGTTTGTTACTGATGATGGCCTAACCGTCGAAATCGATTTAATTTTTCGTGGAAATAGACAACGTTTTTCACTAACTTCCGTTTTGAAATGGGTTTCCACAATTTCGTCGCGAGTGATTTAGTTCGTTTTAGTTCGTGATAGAACATTTTTTAAGAGGAACTGCAACAGCAAATTTTTGAATGAATAAATTTATTTCAAAGTGTTTCAAGTATATTTGTGCAATTATAGAGATTTTGGTCAAAATAGTGCTTTATAACATTCCAGTTTTGTTAGTGTTGTTGCAGTTCCTCTTAAAAAATGTTCTATCAGTTCCTAATTTTGTTGTTGAGGCTGATAATTTTTGATAATGGATGAAATGTTGTTGATGCTGTCATATAAAAAGTAAGGAGAATCCTCAATTCCCCATTTTACCTGTTGATGACTGCAGTGGTGAATGATACCCACCTTCCTGAGCCATTTGACGTAGATTGTTTGACTTTCTGAATGTCTATCCCCTGATGATGCAATGTCCCATCATTGCGAAACGTCGGGAATGAGTTAATAAAGAGATAGTACACAAAAGCAGTCTTCTTAAACACCACCCTGGTGAATATACTTGAAGTTATAATTAAGGCTAAAATGGCTTTAATATACTGTTCTATTGATATTGTAAGGTTTGTTGGGGTCTTGAGGTTCAGTCAGAAAATTATAACACGGTATGACCAGGCCAACGTTTCGGTATAAGTATTTACATACATTCCTCAGGGCTACAAAGAAAATGAACCAGAGGAAGTCAGACAAGCATTAACTATTAGGCACGAAAAATAATCATAAAATGTCCATATTTACCAATATATACTTATTGTATAACTATGTGAATTAATGGACCAACAAACTTTCATCTATACCTCTCAAAAATTATATATCTTTAGGGGACTATTTGTAGAAAAATTATTATGAATGTATAATTTTCATTTATAATTATAATTACACATATAATTATAATATGAATTATAATTTATAATAATTCATGATGAATGAAACGCTGACCTAAACATACCGTGGTATAATAATTTTCTTTTTGAACCTCAAGACCCCAACAAACTTATTTTAAGTAAAGCAGTCGAGAGACTAAGCCTTATTTCTATTGATATTTATCAATGTTGGTGTGTGCGTAGATGAAGCAAGCACGCTTGAAGGGCTGGACCGATTCGAACGAGGTTTTCTATAAAATGATCAGTAAGTTGTTGAGAAGGTTTTAGCCGTAATAAAATCCTCTAAACCTCCCGTAACACTGAATCGGGAAAAGCTAACAACGTAAACTCCCCGAATAAACAAAACCCTAAGTAAGCTAAGTCGACTTAGACCCTTTTCAAACGGGGAGACGTAGGTACGTCTCTCGCTCCTATAAGGGAGGCCTTTCCGCTCCTAACACCCATACTTTCAGACGGGGAGCTTTTACGTCTCCTAAAGAGGAGCCGTTATCTCACATTCCCGTCTCCCACCTATTCAAAACGTGAGATAAAGAGTCATAGCGCCACTTTGGCGCGTGAAAATTAAAATCTAACGTCACCATTGAATAGGAATCAAGAAATAACAGATAGTAACATTCAAAGTTCCTTTGAATCTTCAAAGGTGGGGGGGTCCGGCACATTGAACTGGGACCATATAGTTGTAGTTAAGGGTTCGTTTTTCCATTTCTTCTAAAATGAACAAAATGGAAAATAGTATAAATTAGTCAACATTTACTTTAGAATAGAAGTAATTCTCCCTAACGACGAAAAATGGAATTCCTCAAAATAAATAGTGCAACCATCCAAAAACTCAGACATAAATTAAGGCAAAATTTGAATGCTAACAAGAAAACGGCAAAATAGTTTAATGAAAACTTGAAAATTGTCAATAATCCATTGTTTTTTCAAACGGTGGTTTTCAAAAGTCTCGGTAATTCACAAGTGCAAAGTAAAACTGTTGTTAAGCCCGAATTACATTCTTCGGTTGAGTATTAGGTACGTAGCTATAATCATTTTTGGATCGAGTTTCATGGAAGTATTTCAAACTGATAGTAAATGAGATGTTGATATCTGATAGTGTTGAAAGTTCACGCTTAAATGATTTTCAAAATTTTATCCCAACGATAATGTTTTAATTTGCATTTATTGGTAGTTCAACATCATAGTCGTCCATAATTATGAGTTTAAAGAAAAGGGTCGACGGAATGTCGTAAGAAATTCAGAAACATATCTTTTATACCTAAATATCGATATTTCACTTGATATATCGATATTTTTTACGATGTTTTCCAACGATATACTGATAAATGAGTATTATTTTTACAGTATTGGGACCGATATTGTTTTCTCCTGAAAAGCACAAAAATAAATTCGATCCCCAGCAAGTGATCTGGGATCCATGAAGGAATAACTCATTTTAAATCAGATACAGCCAGCGAGGTCGCTTCAGTGGAACTGAGTTGAGAGCTTCAGCTCCAGTTATCTCCAGGGCAAAGACCTGCAAGCCATAAGACATTTCCTATTATACTCTGTTTTGATTATGTTTTGCATTTTCCAACAATTGCGTTTCATCAGTCCAGATTTTATGTCCTTCTCGGCATAGTAGGTACTCATCAACTATTCATAAAGAGCCTGGCCTTTATTAATTTAGAATTCACCCAATCCAAAAAGTCGATAGATATGTGAATATGTAGTTGGTTTTTAGAACTGCAGGTGCACAAATGCAATTTATACACACAGAAGCAACTAATTGTTATATTGTAATAAGTGTCATGATAGTATTTAGAAAATTCATTTATTTCTTTCAGCAAGTTGTTTGGACCTACCTACCTTTGTCAATGAAAAATGGTCGATATATCGAATTACTAAAACGATATATTATTGAAATATCAATAATCGATATTTTTTTAGCAATATCAACATCCTAATGTCGTGAACTGGGAGACAGGAGCCTTTTTCGGTCCTCGTGTGGAAGCAGGGTTGCCGGTTTTGGCCCGTTTGGCAGTTTTCTTTTTCACCAAGCTGTCCGGACGAAAATTTGGAGTCGCTCTAAACGCTCCAAACGTCCGGTTTTCTCAAAATGGGCGGCAAACGTCCGGTTTTTCTTTAGGTTCTATCGTAGGTTGCTGTACTACGAAAACAGCTGTGCTGGAGGACCTACCTACATTGTTTATTTGGCAATCGTCACTAGAAAGTTATCTAAAAGTCCAAAATCATTAGGTATTTGTCCCATGTTTCGTGAGAAGGAACTCAATATCTTTTCTGTAGGCCATTACTTGAGCATTCTCTCTTTCAGTTAATTCTTATTTCAGGATTATCTTAAGTTAGAAGTTCAAGCCGTATTACGATTTTTGTAGCTTACTTCTCGGTTACCAGATATTTACTTATTCAAATGCTTCCTGCCTACTTAGTATGTTAAATACATATACCTGGAATTCATCAAAGTTTTTATACCCATCTATGTTGGAAAACCAAAAACCGAAAAATTATTAGATATTTTGAGCAGTTGATTGTTCAATTAGACATCAACATAAATTATAAATCAAAAATTGAAATTAGAAGAACACGAGCACAAATTTTAAACTCAGGTTCGTCTCGCTCTATTTAGCTATCCGTTAAAGTTGTGCGATTTTAGTAGTTTCCAGATGATGGATAGTAATCACTATGTAACCAGTAATTATTAAATTTTCTGACAATATTTATATGATACGTTTACAATTATAGTATAGGAACGAATAAAGGTACCTACTGGTTGAAATCATCAGTGCACAAAAATTTAATCAAAGCATCACGTAATTATAATATAAACAAAAATTACTTAAATGGGGAACTTTTATGCGTTGAAATTTCACATTTTTGACCTCAGATTCGGATTCAGCGCATTTGAAAACGCCTCAGTGTCAATTTTTAGCTCCAAAAACCTTTTAGTTTGGCCAATAAAAGGATAGAAGGATCCCGCGTGACGTAGTACTGCAAGGGAGTTGAGGGTTACCCACACTCGGGCGGGGGCAGAGACGTCATCGTACGATTGAATTTCAAGTGCCGTATTACTGATAAGATACCCATTACCTATACAGCACCTTTTCGGAAAGCTCTCATCAAGATCTTTTCATTGGCCATATAAAGAATAACCACGGAAATTCCCCATTGAAGAAAAAAAAAAAATATTTTTTTGACAAGTTTTATTGCGCCAAGTAATAAATAACAACTTGCAAGCAATATTCAATATTCATGTGATAAATTATTATACATTTTCTTAAGTTCTAATATACTTCACTTTAGACTTATTGTTCTGATAACTGAGTCACTAGTCTTGGAGTTTATTTAATTTCAGTTAGTTCATGCGGTTTAGTTTTTCCAAGTCTTCTAAGTAGATCTTCGGTGTCAAGGAGCTGGACGACATCCTCGTTAACATGATCTCTGAGCCTTTAAAGGTGATTGACGGCTTGTTTGCGGATAACCTCACTGACAGATTCAACTTTCAACTCATAGTGTAATCTGACGAATATTGCAAATGACTTTCAAGTGCCGTGTTACTGATAAGATACCCATCATACAGCACCTTTTCGGGAAACTCTCATTAAGATCTTATTATTGAGCATTTAAAAAATGACCATGAAAATTCCCCCATTGAAGAAAATATTATTTATTGGAATATATAGAGAATGCATGTAAGGTGGTAAATTCAAATAGGAAATGTGTATCAATATTTGTGACGGGTGCTAGAAAAAATGTCTGTAAAATTTTTAATGAGTTTTTCAATAAGCTTTTCAACTTTGTCTGGTTTTATTTCCCATCTCACCTGGCAACCCTGTGCGGAAAGCCCCACTCTTCTCTTTGCATTTTGAAGTCGTCTGCCGAGGGGGAGCCTTCCCCCGTTCAGGGGCGAGAACCCTATGCCTCCCCGTGAGAAAGGGGAGTATGGGGTCACGGCACAGAACATAGAATGAACATAAAATGAAGCTTATTCTATGTTCCGTGGATCACGCTAGTCAGCGGGGTTTCGCTTGGAAGAAAGATCCGGAAAAGTCATTAGCTCATGTTGACCCAATGTCTCGAACTTAATACCTATCTGAAATTGGAACTTTCCCAACAATCATTTCTCCTATTGCAAGACAGTCAAGTTTCAGTGGTATATTTATTTAATTATTGCCCTCTCAAAACTAAGCATGAGTAAAATTTCTTCCATTTTGCTTCCGAGTCTACCTATAGCTAGCTGAAGCACTGTTTTCACTTTCGGGAGAAAAAAAATTGATGGTCTCCAAAATCAAAATTTCCACTCGCATGTTACGTTTAAGACCATTCTGAAAAACTTTGGTTCCGTGTCTGTCTGCCTGTGTGTGTGTGTATGTGTCTGTCGTGTGTCCGCAAATCCTTGTAACAAGCTTATGACATGGACCAAAAATTTTCGTCACGCAAAAGTTGATGTCACGATTTTCCAAACTAATGATTTTCACGTACAACCCAGCCGTTCCTAGGGGAATGGAACTTCCGCAGTTTTCATGGCACAGAAATCGTTCGCCACTCGTTGGAAAGCCCTTGATTTAGGTGATGTTCACATCTCAAGCTACCAATTTTTCCCTCCTTACGGACCTGGCTACATTCCTAAACTAAGTTGATTGGACTATAAAAAATTTTCGTTTGGCGGAAACTAAATAGCGTCTGTATTGGAGAAATAACTTTATTAGTATTTATAGTATGCTTTTTGTGCCTCCAAGAATAATAAAATAAATTCTTTATCCTACATTTCGTCACCAACAGTTCAAAGTTATAGGATTTGTTTGCAACTCTCGAGGACAACCGTTATGAAATCCCGAATCGAAGACATATCCATGTAACATATTGTAACATGGTATCTGCTTGTAAATCAGATAGTGGAACTCGTTTACGAGTTTCGGTACTTTAAGTTTCCGTCCGTTTCTGGAGTTTTCCACAGTTTTCATCCGATTTTGATGACATTTTCAGGGACTATGTGGGCTAGGGTGTAGACGGTTCCCTATCAATTTCATCGTTCCTGACTCAATACTTCACTCTGTGCATGGGCAAACGTAAATTCTATCAAGCATCATTTTTTTCACTTCCTAGTCGTCCAATCTCGCTCAAATTTGGATGATAGTTTGGGGAATGACGATTTGATTATTTCATATCAATTTCAACATGATTGTATCATTAATAGCTACTGCGCAGGCGCTAATGTGAAATCCTTGTAACAAGCTTATTTTCCACAGTTTCCATCCGATTTAAATAAAATTTTCAGGGACTGTGCGGGCTAGGGTGTAGACGATTCTTTATCAATTTCATCGTTCCTGACCAACTTAATGGCAAAAAAACTCGTTCTAAATAACATTCTCCGATTAAAAAAGATTTTGGATTTTTACCTTTGTTTGCAGTTTTCATCGATTTTTTAAATTTAAAATTCGCCAACAACTATGGGTTGAAATTTAGAAAAATCAAAAACATTATAAATAAATGGGTGGTTATTTATTTTATTATTTTTTTCTTCTGATTTTGATAGAGCTTTGGAAGTAAAAAATCGTCAAGTTGCAACTTGAATGGAAACTACAACGCTATATTGGCTTGCAGGAGTAGGCTAAACTTTGATAAATTCGGCACTATCCTATGCGGCTATCTAACAAGCTTTTTAAAAAACTTGGAAACCCATCCCAATTGAACCTTAGATATAATACCTAAACCTTTGTAATTGTAATAACGCACGACGGACGATAAGCGTGTCCGTGCCATCCAGAACTCGGCCTCTAGGTCACCCTAGAGGCTTCCAGTTTTCACTAAATGGAAAAGGGTCTATATTTGCCCATTTTGGCAAACTGGTAGGTCCGCAGGCCAAGAGGCGAAATACTAATCATAATGATGGTTTTTTGAATGTATTATTGAAATCGTGGTTTTTGTTGAATGTGTAGTTTTGCCTAAAGACGAATTATTAAAAATTTGTTTTTTTGTTGGATTCCGCACATGTTGAAACACAAACCCACGTATTTTAGGGGGAATCATTATTGGAAATAACAGACCGAAACTGCATATTGAATACGGTCACGATAGAAACGTAAAAAATAACGTTGCCAAAATGTGATTTGGCAATTCGGTGGTATGGAACAAGCGCTACGGAACGAGAGGACTCAGTCGGACAGATGCTACTGCAGTACATCCCTCGGATCGGGGCCCACATCTGCCACCCACATGCCCCTCCAGTGTTGTGTTAAACCCCCCGCCACCCGCCCCTGCCGCACCTCTTAGTGCTGTGTTGTCCCGTCTACTAAAACTACCCCTGTCCCCCCTTTTCAAGAGGCCAGCAACCTTTTCCCCATTATTCGGGAGCACACCAGAGCCCAGCTTTTGCCCTCATATCTCACCACGTGCACAACTTTTTTTTCCCCCAGTCTTCTGCTCGGCTTGTTGAGCGGTGTTTAGTCCTCGCTACCTGGCCCGGGTGGGAAGCATACTTCAAAAACGACGCGAACGATCTAATCAGCTTGTCGGAGCAATTAATTTATCAATTCGATTTGGTTCCAACGAAAATGACACGCCTTGTTCACAAACGGTTTAGAGCAGATGCCGACCTCATTTAATGATATTTGAACAAAGGACAACCCAAATAACTATGATCGGAATCTGGCCACCATCGTAAATGATGTTGCTTTCTATTTCTGAAGAACTGCTACGCAACGAAATGCTTTGATTTGTCATGATATCACTTATCATTTAATGATATTTGAACAAAGACAACCCAAATAACTATGATCGGAATCTGGCCACCATCGTGGATGATGTTGCTTTCTATTTCTGAAGAACTGCTACGCAACGAAATGCTTTCATTTGTCATGATATCACTTATCATTTAATGATATTTGAACAAAGACAACACAAATAACTATAATCGGAATCTGGCCACCATCGTGGATTATGTTGCTTTCTATTTCTGATGAATTGCTACGCAACGAAATGCTTTCATTTGTCATGATATCACTTATCAAATGATAAGTGATATCATTAATAATGATAAGTAATATCATATAATAATAAGTAATATCATTAAATAATGATATTTGAACAAAGACAACCCAAATTGCTAAATGTGGTGAACGAATTTCCTGCTATGACAACAGAGGAGTTACACTTCGCTAGTAACGCATTGGTTGAACGTGAAAATCAACAGAAACTGCTTACAAGCACAGACTAATAGTTTACATACCATGTACCTAGTGCCTTCTTTTCACATTATTGGTTCATTATGGTTACCTAACTACATTATTTTATAACTTAGTGTAATATATCAGCTTTCTTTGTCACGAAAATGGTTTAGGGATCATGAGATGTTGTGATAAAGTGTGTACATTGCAAAAAGTGCTGAATGATTTTCCTGCTATGAAAACTAAGAGAGTTACACTTCGCTAGTAACGCATTGGTTGAACGTGAAAATCAATAGGAAAAGAAAAATGCGGAAGTTCCATTCCCCTAGCAACGGCTGGGTTGTACGTGAAATCTAGAGCCACTCAGCTGATCTGGGATCGGTCAGTTGTGTTCAAAAGTCCCTCAAGGGGCTACATACCAAATCTCAGAATCGTGGATTTTATAAACCAGCTTGACAGCAATGGTCAGGAAATTGGAAACTCATACGGTGGATACAGCTTTCGTACAAGTACCCAACCACGAGAGACATTTTATGTCTTTGCGCCCCCTTTCCCCTTCCTATAAAACCCCGTATTGTACTTTTTTGTGTGGAAATTTATTGCAAAAACCCCTTGGTTTTTTATACAGTCCTATATTTTGCTTTGTAGTTAATTATTAATACGAGGGTATTCCATACAATCCTATCTTTTGTTTCTTATTTATTCGTTGAAAGTATTGATTAGAAACCGACAAAGAAAATGTCGGCAATTGATTTGTTAGATGATCTGGGATCGGTCAGTTATGTTCAGAAGTCCCTCAAGGGCCCACATACCAAATCTCAGAATCGTGGGATCATTAGGGAAAAAACTGGATTCTAGAGCCACTCAGCTGATCTGGGATCGGTCAGTTGTGTTCAGAAGTCCCTCAAGGGGCTACATACCAAATCTCAGAATCGTGGGATCATTAGGGAATCTGCGCGTAACGCTCTCCGCGTGACGCTCCCCCGCGTGACGCTTTTTCATTTATGTGCCATAGTAAAGACATAAAATGTCAATAACTATAATCGGAATCTGGCCACCATCGTGGATTATGTTGCTTTCTATTTCTGATGAATTGCTACGCAACGAAATGCTTTCATTTGTCATGATATCACTTATGTAACATAGCGCGTTGAAACAAATATGGCAGGATTATGAAAATGTATCATAAAATTTAGCTTACGAAATAGCTATTCCACGAAAGCAGTTCGAATTGGTTTAGTGTGAAAACACAGTGGATCTTGGCTGGTAGCAGGGCTGGTCGCTTACCCGATTATTCGCTGGTAGCCTAGACAGTAGGGCTGTGTATAGATCGGAGCAATTCGTTAAGGATCAGTATATTTCTGTGTCAAAATAATGGTTTCAATCAGAACAGCTCCTGGTTGACTGATTACACCATTGATCCTAATTTGTAAGCTTCGCTCATATAGTTGGCCTTTGTTAATTCTTTACGCGTAGGATTAAATGAATGAATGCCAGAAATGAGGGAAGACGGATGCTTCCTGAAAACCAAATCACGCAATACTTTTAAATATATTGTTTTGAACAATATATTTATATTTAAATCTTGATGTAATTTGACCGATTCGTACCTATAGGTAGAAAATGGGGGTGTGTCATTATTTCCTGGTGATTTTTCATTGACAGATGAAGAGTGGTACTACAGTTCAGGTACCTACAACAATTGTATGAGCCGTGCATAGGTGAATAATGCAAACAATACAGAATGAAATTTTGACATTACGTTAGGGAAACGTCGTCATTCCAAACAGGGTTTTAAGAGTATTGGGTTGGTGAAGGACGACAAGGTTTAATCTGGTGAAGGACGCCGAGATTAATTTTGATAAAGTTTGGCTAAACTCTGTTAAATAATTTTTAGGGTAAAAGTGGACCTAAATGAAAGAACTAAACACCTCACAACGAATCAGACCGTTAAGTTGTGAACAGCGCGTTTTGTTGTATCCATTCCCATACTGTCGCACCCCTTTTTTCTGCTGCCGAACAAAAAAATCGACAAGACGTTCCCACGACCTCCGCCCCTTGGAAATTAATTATGAAGCGTCAGACAAGGAGTTTTATATAGACCGCATGTGGGGGGGTCACGGGGGAATAAATGTCTCATCGGGTGTCCTTCCAGCTAGTTTTTACCCCTCTCGGGTAAGGACTGGAAATTGCCTATTGTTTAGGATCGTATGCCGAGAGCAGTTGAAAGTAGCTGTCGTGTACTTGTACAAACGAGGGATGTATTTTCTATAAACTGTATTCTCACGATGATTATCTACAGTGGATTCGAGGAATCTTGGAACTACAAGAAAAGCTCCCTTATCCGAAAAAAAAGTTCTAGTCATTCTGTCAGAAGTACTCTCCTCGAGAGAGTTTTCGTAATTCTTCAACTTTTCATTTGCAGCTAGTTTATCATATACCTGACCCCATACCTGGAACCATTCTATTCCGCGTGCAAGAAAAATTATTACCCGAAATTATCAAACCCAAGATATTACAAATTTGTTAAAATTTCCAAATCAAATTTGGGATATTTAGGCCCAATTGATTTTGCTGGTTGAGACAAACACCGGTTAGGAAATCGAAAGAACCTTCCTTTTTGTCAAACATGATGCCTCTTGCTGGATCCGTTAGAAAGTTAGTGCGTGCAATGCCGGATATAATATGGGCGTTTCTATACCATATATAACCGTGAAAATCCGAATAAGTCAAAACTAGTTGACTAGTCACAAACTAATCTATATCTAAATGTTCAACTAACCTGCATTTTTACTAAGGGATTGAGAACTTGATGTTATGAATTTGGAGATGTGAGCGAAGACCCAACCACCAATCTAAGCAAAAAATTGATCGGTGTAAAACTTCTCTAAGGGTAGTTGTAGACGAACTTACACTAGTTTTGAAGAATTTTGGGTATTTACGGTGAGCTGGTACTTATATTTAACAAATTATGAAACGTATCAAGAGTTTAGAGAACTAACTGTGTGTAATAACTGTTCCCGTCATCACAAGTTTCTCTATCTTGTTTCCTTGATATGATAATGACAACGAGGTCAAGGGTTTGCGGCGCCTGCCTTATCTGCTGGGGGAGCGGGAGTGAGATTCAGCGAAAACAGGTGATGCCAGGCGACCTCAGCCAGCTTGGAACCAATCGGTGATGTCGTTAAATATGAAGGATTTTACACAGCTTTTCAAATCAGTTCTCAATAGGGTGTTTTGTAAGTTCATTAGCCATCACTATACAATTGGTATAATCAAGAAACGCCTAATTCATACTTTAAACTCATTTTAGTTTTGGAGAAAGTGGGTCTAGGGGCGCGGTGTACTACAGTAAGCTCTCGTTTAAATGCGATTCAACAGATGAACAGATGTTTCATCAGATATCGCTCATTTGGTCAATTGTACAGTTCCTAAACATTTATTCAGAACTTGTGATAAGGGGTAATCGTGTGTTTAAGTACGTTAAACGCTCATTATTGACTGTTTAAACACTTATTCATCGTTGAAACAGCAAATTTATCTTGAAGAATACCTATTATGACGTTTTTTTTTTTTTATGGAGTAGGTACCTACTTCCCAGAGGATATTTCTGAAAATGATGATTTCTTTGAATTCATTGTATCTTGATCGAGCACCAGCCTGACCTGACAAAATCTTTTCTTCAGCAAACTGCACACACATTTATAACCTCAACTTCTTTTATGATTTTCTCTCAAGGGTTCCACCATCATCTCTTGCCTGTTCTATTTGTTGAGCGTTGAACTCATGAGGATTTTTTTTTTCTCCATTTGTTGTCTCCAATCTGTTTGTCGGCTCTTTTCTGTTCTTTGGTTCTCAATAAAAAAGCTAAGGCTGTTTACGATTCGTAGCAATAACGTTCCTCACTTTTTGTGAAATTCGCCACCATCTACTGCCATTAACGATCATGAACTCAATTCTCACAAGACGAGGTAACAAATTAATATGCTACCTAGATACTTCTGCTTCGACGTTATGAAGGCCAGTGCGCATGTGCAATGCTACTCAGCTTAGTTTAACAGCCGATAGACTGTTTAAACGGAGCTGTTTCACTAAGCCGCATTGATGAGAACTCAAACAGCGATTCGTCATTTAAACAGAGTTCTGTGATAAAACATGATGGTCTGTTTAATCGGGGAACTGAACTTGCTGAATCGGTACTTGATTTGTACTATTTGTGATTTTTGTCTGTATCGATAGACAAGTGATCGGCTAAAAACTAATTGAAAACATGTTGCGCCTGCAATGTTAACTGAGCTTGAGAAACCATGAATTCCTTTTATTATCACTCCGCGTATAGAAGAAGAAGAAGCCTCGTTGAAGAAGAGGGACTAATCGTAGCGAATTCGCTGTCGGCAAAAAAAGGAAGAAAAAAAATTCAACCAGCTGGAGGTCGTTGACCTGTTGAGCCCTTGAAGGGCCCGTGATGAGATGAGTGGCCGAAATAAAGGGGGAGATAGACGGAGAGGGAAGATACGCCAGTCTGACGAGTGCGAAAGGGATGGAGGTCGACGGAACGAGGGTTGGCTCAAGAGGGTGGAAAACGGGGCTGAGGTGGGACTGTGGAAGAAACGGCCTGCTATTTCTCTAAAGCCTACCTTGGAGGTTTCTCATACAGTTCGAACCAAAAACTGAAGCTTGGCTGAATCTTATGCGATAATTTCAGTTGCTGATGAAACATATCAAACGTGCGGAAAACCATGAGCATGGAAAAGGTATTTTTCACACCCATGGGAGTAAAAAAGGTAGGTACTTTTACTACTTTTTAATTGAGTTGGATTTTCATAGTAAGAAGTTAGTCACCAACTGATAGGTCACTTCCGTACAATTGGTCTTCTGTCTTTCGACGATTGTTCAAAGTTTCGTGCACTTGTGACATCACACTGGGCAGGGGGTATCGCCCACGTGGAAGGGTGCTTTGATGTCACTGGTGAACAAAACATTAAAAATCTTGGGACAAACTACTCATCGAAAGAGAGCAGTGCCAAACTTCTTTGGATGGAATATATTTTTTTTTTCAAACATATAAAAAACGAATGCGTTTCTCGCTCATTCTTCGAGTGTTTTTAGGAGTGTATGAAGAATAAATTTCAGGTGATTGCAATTTTTCACGGGATACTTCTGAAAACGATTAATTCGCCGTTTCCAAAATGAATTCTTGTAGACGTGTATAAGAAGGGTTTATTCATTTATTATTATTCAGCAATTCTACCAAAATGCAATGAAATGAAAAATGGGGGAAATCAATTTTACATGGTTTTTTTCTTCTGTTAACCACTAAATATCTACATCTATCTATCTAGTTCCACCAAAACCGTTCCATCAAAACTGTTGTAGCGAGAAAGACTAAACCAAGCTGACTTTATTAGAGTAGTTATTGAAAGTTCATTGACCCTTTTATTTGACGCCAACGTTAGTATTGATGAAGCATCTGATATGTTGAGGACTAATTCGTAAAGGGACCCGGCTACTTTTGGTTATTGCAATTTTTCAAAACTCATCTAGGAATTAGATTTTGTGCCGTTGAAAACCCCTGACTGCAAATTTTGAGCTCAAAAATCCAATTTATTTGGGCGAAAAAATAGGTTGAGGAAAATAAAATGACGTCATGGATGGCTGATGTTTCTTTAAGGCAGATGCGGTGAGGAGGTAACTAAATCCCCTATGACGACGTTCTACTATATTTTCTAGGTTTTTCGCAAAATGTCAATCCCACAATACCCAATATATCGCACCTTTTTGGAAAGCATTTGTCGAGATCTTTTATTTGATGGGTTGAGTTGAACAGGTGAACTTGTCCATTACACAACTACCTACACCTATTCAAAGAAATTGAGGTGAAGTTGAACTGAAATGCTCCACGTATTTATAAACTTCTATATCCAGCTCTATATTAGCTTCTTGTTTCCGCAAATAAGTTTAGCAGATTTCATGAGGCGAGGAGACTGAGGGGACTTGGTCTAGTGCCAGATTGAGAAGGCTTCCACTCGACCTCCGCCACCTTCAAGTATTAGCAGGCAGCAAAATCGGCCAAAAGCTTTGCGATTTAATCAAAGCTAGAGTTACGGATGTCAGTAATAAAATGTCATCAACGAAGTAGGGTTAGTTACGATCGTTAATTAACATTAAAAAGGTCTAAATTTAGCTGTGAAAGTTAGGCAGTTATAGTTTTCAAAACGCTAGGTATCCACGAAAAACGTTAAATTTTAAAACCGTTTATCCGTGAATTTATAAGGAAAAATTCAACAAACTAATGGAAAACAGGAGAAAAATCGGGATTTTTTAAAAATTTATGGTAGTGAGTGTTGAAATATTCCGAACAGAACCTAAATCAGTAACACAAAATGTTTGGATAGTTAAAATGGGTCTTCACATTTCCGAAAAGAAATGTTTTTCGACTTTGAAGGATCCGGTTATTGGAATTGAAATTCTATGGAGGCTACGGAGTAAACGCAGTAAAGATCACTCGAGGGTTTTCGAACGAAATTAAATGTTTTCTTCAATAAATATCTATCGAAAATCATGAAATTACAAATTTGGTTGCATTCTTCATATGGAAGTATTTGTGGTTAAAATTGAGAATTTCTCAACCTGAATATCGCGGTTCTTGACTGAATACAAGGAATGATTCATCGCAATCTTATCAAGATATTTTACAATTAGAAATTGATTGCATACGTATAGTGGAAATTGGGGAGCATTCCAACATTTTTGTTCCACGCAATTTTGAAGTTTTTGGTTAATGAAACTGATAATATATTGTTCCTAATACTTACGAATAAATTATGACGTGAAGTGGAGTTGCAGCTGACGATCCCCAATGTTCTGCAATGCTCTGCATCAGACATCTGGAACAAAATTCCTAATGTTAGTTAAACTTACCACAGGTACCTAAGTGTCCCAAACTGACCAGGGTGTGTTAAAGTTACTGCAGAGAAATGGGGTCGAATAATATTGATGAATATTAAGTAATATAATTTTCGAAGTGAGAGAATATGGTTCATTGAGAGAGTTTTGCGTTCATTCAGTATAATTTGAACTAAATGCCATACTCTAATAATTCACAAATTGAAAATCAGCCAATGGATGCTGCAATGATCCAGGAATCGCACATTATATAGGTATTATTCCGCTATTACAAAAAAAATATGTACACCTATGCATTTTTTTGAACCTAGCCTGAATGATTATACAAAACCATATTAACTAAGGCATTCGTTTAAATACTGATTGTAAATAAATGTAGGATGTACAATTCCACATGTAACAGAAATAAGTCATCTCTCGCAACACTACAACCCTTGAATTCATTGGTGATTGTGGGCCGGGTAAGAGGCGTTTTCGAATGGGATTTTATGAGATGCACATTTTTCAGCAATCAGTTGATCTTAGTTTGACGCCATATTGAAGCTGTTCTTACCTTTCACGACCCAGGAGCCTACACTCATCTTTCTGGATATACGCCACTTAAATGCATAAAAAATCCATGATACAGAACTTTCCCATGAAGTAACTAATGTGATTTCATAACGATTGTATGGTAATATGTACTAATGTACGATTTAAGCAGTATATACGATTTAAATGTTGTTTCAACTTCTTTGACGCGCTCCATCTATTTACAATAATTTTTTTAAGGGCGAAATTCCTTTGATTAAGGAGTTGATAGCTGATCCTCGTACAAGAACTCTGATCCATCACAGATAAAAGTTCTTCTCAATAAATAAATTCCGTAGGTAATTGTTTGAAAACCACAAGGAATTCTTAAGTCGTGTATCAACAAGTGTTCTTTTCCCTGAATTCAGTACTAGTTGAACAATAACGAAACGCTGCAAATTATTACGCAGGGGTCTATTATTCCATGTTAATAAAGAATAGATTATCTATTGATTAACTATGTTTTTTTAAACAATCGTAGTCTGTCTCACTAGAAAACCGAATGAGATCTACACAAAACAGTTGAAATTCAGCCTAGTCCTGCGACTGAAACCGCTTCAAGATTCACAGTCATGTTGACGGTGTAATTTTGTTTCGACACTTGAGTCATTCGAATCAGAAACATCGGTTCAGGTTTGGTTCATTGGTTGTGGTTTGGGAACTGCATCTAAAAGTAGTAATGTTCTGGTTAAAGCTACAGAAGGCGTATGTATTTTGAATTTTTTAGCGTGGAACACGCTTTTACCG
The DNA here is from genome assembly GCA_030762985.1 of Adelphocoris suturalis. NCBI lineage: Eukaryota > Metazoa > Arthropoda > Insecta > Hemiptera > Miridae > Adelphocoris > Adelphocoris suturalis. The sequence goes on along the minus strand of CM061044.1, from coordinate 27,959,112 downwards.
GGACCTAAAAAGAAAAAATATCACAAAAAATACTGCAGTAGCGGCGGATCTAATTTATTTACTATTCAACCAATGAAGCTGAAATTTAAGATGGATCGTGTTCCACGTTCCTCCAATGTTTAGCCGAGGCTCAAGGTGAAAGCAAAGAGGGTCTGGGGTCCCCACAGCGGGGTCAAGGGGCGGAGCCCCTTGCCAGGCGCGCATCGCCGAGTTTTATTCGATTTTTGGAATCAACGTATCTCAAAACGTAAACCTCAAGTTTTTTCCCCCCAATTCTCGATTACAAAGGTTAATTATTGAAGATGATGAACCAAAAATGTATGCTCTATTTTGTAACACTTTTGAAGAAAAAAAGTTGTTTGAATGGTTGTTTCACGCACTGTCCTACGAGACGCACGTTCTTCACAATGAAGTCATGTTTACTTTCTCAATGTTGAAGCTATAATAAGTAGCTGATCTCATGCAGTAACCTTCTTCTAGTCAGCTGCCGCTCTAAAGAAACCTCCCTTTCATAAAACCAGGATCACTCCACACACCCTCAATCCCTCATGGAACCAGAAAGCACGATTTTCTTTTCAAACCGCGCCGGTAATTCCTACCTATGCTTCCATCCACCCAGCAACCTACGTGCTTCGACATGAAATCCGTCTATTAAATTAACCATTGAATAACCTTCCTGTTAAAGGTTATACGCCCCTCCGACCTTTTCTAAAAACTTCCGCCCCCTTTTCCGAACAAACCGCTCTTTTGAAACTTCTCGCTTGTTTCCGTATCCCTTCTTCATGAATTAATTTTCTCTGAACCCCCACTTCCCCTCCCACCATCACCATTGATGGAAGGCTTTTCATGCGTTGTCCTCTCCATAGCCGGCTTAACATTTTCCGCACACAAGATAAGCAAAGTCTTGCGGAATTTTCCACTTCAGCATAAGCCCTTCAACCTCGATCGCGTTATTTTCAAATGAGGCTTTGCACTGGTGCTTACATGAAGCGCGTGTTGAAGCTGTGAAGCGAGCCAGCACCAGTTTCATTACACGTGTTACACCTCGTCCGCCTATATTTCAAGGAATATCAAGAATGATGAGCCATTCAACACATATTCTCTTCAAGGTCTAAGCCATTTCATGAAAGGGGGGAAGGAAGTGTGTCAGGTGAGGGTTGCCTACTTTTTCTCTCGAACGTACTTCATACATATTCATATTGATGTATCTGAATAAGCACCATGAATATAACAGGATAATTTAAATTTCATCTCAAAATCGAACTCAGTTTGGTTGGTGCCAATCTTCAGTTCAAAGCTCTTGAGCGGTTTAGAGAGTAAAAGAGATAAAAAGAATACAACAACATCATGGATATTATGGCGTTGGGCAATCTCTCAGTATATCATCGCTTTGTTCTGTCAACCTACTACTATCAGGTACCCATCCAACATATTCAACCTTTTTGAAAAAAACTCTCGTTGAAATTTTCTATCCAGGGGAATAAAAGGAAACATTTGAAATTTCCAGTAGTTTCCACTCGTAACTGCAAAGGCACATAACATCATTATAATTCTTTAAAGCGGATTTGCAACTATGAAGTTTCGAATGAACCAGCGGCCAAGTTGAACAATAAGGTCACGAAGAAGAGCGAATAAGACCATCCGCCCGACGGGAAAACTCATCCAGACTGACAGAGTGGAGAACAAGACATTTTTAAGTAACATACTTTTTCTCCATTCAACGAAGTATGTACCTATGTTTTCAGTTGACGTGAAGAGCCCCAGACAAAGTTATTCTGGGCGATTAACTGTTCTTCGACATTGAGGATGTTGGGAAGGTAAGAAAGAACAATTGAACACCCACATAAAAGAAAAATCACGGACGTACATAAATAAATATGCAAATGAAATAACCAGAGCATACGACTTACATAACAATCCTCACGGAGGGGTAAGTAGAAATGTAACATCACGACCTCTGACACATACTAAAGTCACTGTATGTATATACAGGACATGTCTATATATAATGGGTGTAAAGCCGACTAAGATAAGATAACTGGCATGACGGTTGTTCTAATGACTCTGAGAACTGGGAAATGACTCAACTAGGTCGGCTTGGCACTGATAACTTCTATGAAGGGATGACAAAATTTAATTCCAAAAATCTGAGACGTTTTGGTGCTTTTAGTGAATATCTATTTTCTAGGGAACTGATTATGTTTTATACGTGTTAGAAATAGAAAGAGTGTGTTTACCCATAAAATCTTCGCCGCAGATAATTTTTAACGAATTATTCTTCAGCCGAACCAAGCCTAAAATATTGGTAAATATTTTAGCGATACTTGTAAGAAATTAGGCTACTTATACAAAGCGTTCAAAGTTCAAGAACTGAACTCTTTGTGAACAAAAATCTACTAAAACGTTCTCCGAAAATTGCAAAGAACATGGATAAATGGTTAAAACTTGGCTAAAACTTCAGTGAAATTTGTAAATAAATAAATTCAAATGAAAAACTAATTAACAATGACAATAAAAAATTTAGAGAAAAAGAATGTCAAAATTTGATTTTAAGGATGGAATATTATTTAGCAAAAGTTTGCTTACCACAAAATCGAAAATGAAAAAATAATTGTTCTCAGCAAAAATCACCCTATCAGAAAAAAAGTTTCAGTCATACAGCACGACATTTTTGTAAAACATCTAAATCACATTGTTATGCAATTTGAGAACATTTTAAGCAATAAAAATAGGCTTAAGATAACCTTTTTTTTTTTTTTTTTTAAATAGACTTTTCAGCAATATCAATGCAATACAACAACAGCTTTCAGAGTGCATTAATTATTTAATGTTTTAGTTCATTGTCAACAAACGTTTCTGACTTAAATTCTGCTAAAAAAATTTAAATTCAACAATTTTCTAGCCGTTCTAGCCATGTTTAGTGATTTTGTAGCACATTTTTTGAAATTTGAGCAAAATGACTCAACTAGGTCGGCTTCACACTGATACTCAAACTGAGACGTTTTGGTGCTTTTTGACAAATTATTGGAGCCATCGCAGTAGCTTCATTTCCTACGAAATTTCGCTAAAAACTCAAATGTTATATTTTTTTTTTGAAATTAAAACATTAAATTTTGAATACTAGCTTTCAAACTTTGACCTGGCTAACTACAAAATAGTGACTAGTAAACTAGTACCTAACTGCATATTTTATGACATTGTAGAAGGTTTAAATTTAGAAATGTAATTCCATCTAGCTATTATAGAGGCGCATAGAAATCAGGGAACTGAATCGTAACCTTGTCATGTCTAGCCGTCACATTATATCAGGAGGATCGTTGCTAAGTCCAGAACTACGAGTATATTTTGACATTGATGCACTGACGTATTCGTAATAAAGTCAATCACCTTGACAACCATAATGGAGTATCCAGCAGCTTCACAGCTCGTTGCTGTCTGACCAACGAATATCTTTGATCGGCGATTAGCAACGTCAGATCGACCAGCTGTAGGTAATGCATCAATTGTAATAATCCCTATGGAGAGTATGTATGCAACGGAACCTACCCAAGGTTACCTCTACCTTTCTAGAATCCCTGACAGTGTACAGGCAATACGTACCTAATAATTCAAGTAATTATATACAGAAATATTTATAATAACAGAAGTAATCAGAAATCATTTATAATAACACTTGTTATAAAGAAGAACCATCTATAAAGGGGTAGTCCTGTATCCATGACAGCAACAAAAAGTTCCTTTCAGAAAAGTTCGAACCCTTCTTTCTAGGAGTAATTTTTACTTTAAAGATTTTTTTCTTGATTTCAACCTTATATCACTGAAATAACTATAACTCCCTCGAATGACTGTGAAAATTGAAAAAAATGAGAACACTGTTGGAAAGAGTGTTGCATTTCTTACCACCCTGATACCACTTTAAAATTTTTTAAGCAGGTTTAATTGGAGAGAAATCCGCCTGAAAGTTGAAATTTGACAAATCTTAAGAAACCTGCCAAAATTCAGAGCGCTATTAATTGTGGTGGTACATGGGTGAAGATCCAGCCATACTAAAAGGAAAAAATACAATTTATCTGCAGTTTTCCTCGGAAATCTTGTTGCATTTTTTGTTAACCAAATTTACTATTTTTACTTCGACAAACGATCAAATCTATCCTTTTATTCAGTCAGTAAAACAAGTAAAGCTTGCTCCATTATTGTAACACGAGCATATAAAAGAACCAGCTGATGATGAAACAGCCTGTGCAGTGGCTTTGCCTACAATGTGGCAACGACTGAGGGAGTTTTCCTTGAATCTGAAAGAGGCACGGTTATTGCGACTTTTTACTTAAACTGAGACTTTCTATTACCTACTGCAATACTATTCTCCCGAAGCAAAACTCTTGAAAAATGTCGCTATAACCACCTTAAAAAGTTAATGTAAGATGATAAACTTCTTCTGTAAATTATATTGGTTGTTACGATTTACTCTCATGTCATGGCGGGACCTTGGCGGAAACACAAGACAACTCCATGCTGGATGAGGCGTGACGTCACGAGAATAAGTGTATAACGTGAAGAGTAACCAATTGTTAGTCTATTCCGTTAGCTTCTTGTTTTTAACCGACTCAATATAACAAACTTTGTTGAAAAGGATGCACCAAAAGTTTTAGAACGTCTTGGGTCAGTACAGTATCTATACATAGCACCACTGGCAACAGCTTTCTTATCTCGTTCACTTTATCTCCAATGCGTGTTGGTTCAAATAATCAGTTACTGAACCGAGCGGAAATGAGAATGGACCTTCTGGGGAATGTAAAATGATTCAGGGGAAAAACACATAGGTTTGTCATTGATTATGTAACAGTTTGAGTATTATAGTGGATTTGTTTCTCACCAATTTCATTTGTAACCATTGTATTGTACATTTACAATACTACCTACATGATGGCGGATGAAGTTAGGTATGACAACATGCAGCAGAAGGCATTATCCAGCAGTGTTTTCCCATATTTATTTAGTAAATAAACTATTACAATTCTAAATAGTTGAAAAATACACATTGATAACGCTAAAGAAGTATTTAATTGACATACTAAGGGTTTTATACTTGAGTTTACAGCTCATTTTTAGTCTGAGGTTTTAAAATAAACACGAGAGCTTGAGCACAGTACATATTCATACATCCGAAGCCCCTCTGGTGTGCTACATAGTGGATATGATCTTATTTATTTGGTCTGTGATGGACTAGCTTCCTTCAAAAACAGCACAGAAAAATGAATGTGACGAGGACTGAGTCGGTATTTCAAGGTCAAGCAGGTTACCTTAGTTATTCGTAGTGGGGCTAAATTGCTGAGCAGTAGGTATGAATCATTGCTGATGAGTGATAAGTCATTACTCGTTAAGTGTAGCTTCAGAACGGCATTTACAATGACCAGTACTGATCTTTCTCCAACACGTAAAGTACATGATGTGCGCATGCTAACCTGATATTCAAGGTATTAAATCATATTGTGCTGAAATGCATGCCACAGAGACAGCTCCAGTGGCAGATAAAGAATTTTTCCCGATGGGGATCGAAACGTGGTAACCAGCTGCAGGCACATTATTGTCACCCCACCTATCGCAACTGTTACCTTGATGAGGTTCGAAGAAACAAATGCCTACATACTCAGTTCACACAATCCCTGCACATCACTTCACCACTCGCTATCACGGTTAATCTCTGCAAAAAGCATTAACCCCTTCCATCATCAGAAGAAAATGGAATTGTAACTCCATCAGCGGTCGAGCAGGTGGTGCAATACGTCGGTAAACCTCGAAAAACGACAGCTGCAGATACGAAGAGAAACACTCCGGTGAAAAACTCCCGTTTTTCGTGTCTGAGCAAGGAAAATCGGAAAACGTTTATAAGTCATTTCAGTATACAGTCCCGTGACCCCGATGGGTAATCGAGACGTTGGGGGCTTTTCCAAGAGAAATTACCATTCTGGCCGTCCATCAATCACTTTCGCTGTACAGGCAGAGAGGGTAACCAGCCCCACAGCACGTATAGCAGCTCCTATACAGCCTCCCTTCCACCAAGGGCTTCTTCATTGCCTTCTAATACTTTATCATATTCATATTATTCTGGAAAATCTCTCTCCCTAGCCCCACCCCGTCCGACCGACCCTCAACATAACCGCAAACTGACTTCTGCCGAGCACGTCGTGTTCATACATCACCTTTTCTTTTCCCCTCTCTTTTTTGGAAATTGAATCACTGATGACTGTAGCGGATATCAATCCTGGAAGGGAAGAAGGGAATGTTTAATAAATTGAGTCATCTTCTTCGACTTATCTCCTTCTCTTATTTCTGAAATAGCACCGACTAAGATTATCCGCAGGGAGAATTCCACTGCTATTGGCTAATGAACAATTAATAAGCGATTCTGAAGTGAGAGAGGAACAATGTTGACCGCAACAAGCGAACAAAGGGTTAGTTTATGGGCTTCGCACCGATCTTACGCATTTTTTTAAAAACGCCTGCAAAGTGGTCAAAAGATAAAAGTTGAACGTGAAAAGACTTTTTTTACGTAGAATACTGCCACGTCCTTATAAACCTAAACGTCCACAAAAGAAACAATACATTTTCGAATAACGAACTTGTCATAATGATGTAGAAAGTCATGTTTTAATCAGTGTGAATGGCCTAATCAAGGAAACATATTCAGATCAGATGATATTTTCTACCCTATAGCCCGTTGAAGGAAAATTCTCATTACCTATCTAACTTATGAAAACGCTTCTTGAACTATGTTTTTAAAATCCCAACACCAAATCTTTCTCGTTGAATAGACCAACAGTAACTTATCGTTTCAAGTCGAATAAAGTCCAAAAGTTTTGGCAACACCGAATTTCAACAGTTTAACGCAATGTAGAAGGGCAAACGTGCTATGGACGGCGCCGGCGTACGATTTACTGTACAGCAGGTATAAGTACATAAATAACTAGCGGTTCTAAATGCCTAAATGCGACTATAGCGGAAGCGCTAATAAGACACCCGTTGTATGTGAAAACTGTTGGTCAACTACGTTTGGGATTATATGGGTGCGTTGCTACTCTTTCCAGGGAACCAGCTTACGATAAGCCGATTTGCAGGTGAGTAATGGGCTTCCGTGCCAGATTTTTTTTTACAGCAGATCGTAAAACTACCGTATACCGTACCGTACCTACTCAATTCAATGCCTGCAAATCATTTTTAGATACTACAGGTATACTCGATACTGTGCTTGTAGATACTATAAGAAACGGCAAAGAGGGAACAATGAAACAATAATTTGGAGACTGCGCGTCGAATGCTTACTGCCTTGACGTTAGTCCGCCTAGTAAGTTTCAAGTTGTTGATTCCTGCCAAACTGAAGGACGGTGGAATGTAAATCTTCATGAAAAACCGCGAGAAAGCGCCAAACCTTCAATCCTCAAATCTGGTAGTGTAAAAGCACCTGCATTTAATCATTACGTTGCCCAGGATTATTTTATGGGGGGTTGATGCACATTTGTGCACTCGTACCTGTACCACGGAAGGTTAGGCTAGTGGGTTTGGAAGAGGTCAATGTCTTTTTGCATTTTTAAGACACTGGAAAAATTTGTTAGGGACGTCTTGAGATAGTTAGGGAGGAACTTTACGGCCTACAGCTTCCAGATGTCCCCAGACGTTTTGGCCTTGACGTAGATGGCCCCCTATGCTTTGGCTTTTGTTTTCACATAAAAAGCGCTCGCCTCCTGTACTAAAACAGCTATAGTGCGAGAGATATGAGAATTGGACTGGCCGACAAGGAGGATGCAGAAACGGAAGATGCACCCCTCCCCTTCGAACGACCCTCCACTAATCTGCACCCTGAGGGAAATAGGATTCCTATTGAGAGGGAATAATTCCCTTTCAATTGAGGGAAATTTCTCTTACCTGGGAGCTGGTAGCAGGTCAGTGACAGTTAGCAAAGACGACGTAACACCAGTGACCCCAGATGCACACTGAGGGCCCGACTTAATTGGAAAAATTTCTTTCTTAATTTGGCACTCATGAAAAGCGAACAAGAATCCCTCATCCTTTTTATCTAGAGCGAGGACAGGCGGGATGATGACCCCTTCTTGGTCGCTTTTCATGAGTGCCAAATTAAGAAAGAAAATTTTCCAATTAAGTTGGGCCCTCAGTCTGCATCTGGTGTCACTTGTGCTACATCGTATTTGCTAACTGTCACTGACCTGCTACCAGCTCCCAGGTTAAAGAATTTCCCCTAATTTGAAAGGAAATTCCCTCTCAATGGGAATCCTATTTCCCTCAGGGTGCAGATTAGTGGAGTGAGGGCCGTTCGAAAGGGAGGGGTTCATCTTCCGTTTCATCAACACTCCTTGTCGACCAGTCTCATTCTCATATCTCTCGCACTATAATCCACTAGATTCCTTTTAATACCTACCACAAAAAGATCGGCACATTAGTTCAACAACGTAGAGAGGTTGTTTGGAAACACGCCGAATATCTTGTTTAGGAAGCGCTAAACCCCTGGACACCTCGGTTTAATATTAGTGGGCTTAGCAGCGGGGAGTGACAAAAAGAGAATTTATAGCTCGGAGGAGCGGGAGGCCGTTCCATTCAGTCCGGTCATCGGTAAATATAATTTGTTCATCTCCGCAAATAAAACAACGGAGTCACACGAGTGATGAGGTTTTTGCAACAGTCCTAGAAGAATTGATGAGAAAAGGGGTAGAACGTTTCATCTTCAGCATTGGAATCATTGTTGAGTAAAGCATTCGATACTAGTCAATGACTAATACAAATCCTTTAAGACAATTTTTCCAAGAAAACTATCTATTCTCTATTTAAATGGCTTCAAAACTTAGAAGAAAATAATAACGTAATAATAATAACGTTCTGACAATATTCTTAATTTGAATCCGTTTTGAATCATTCTACAACGGTTATAGGATTTTAACAGTATTCATAATAAATTTTCAAATTTCAATTTTGCATTTTTCAATTTGTGCACCTCCTTCCATTCTCATGCTCCTCTGAATTTGACCAACAGTGTTTCTCAATCTGGAACGAAATTCAGTTTTCCTTGTCTACATGGTTCAAAGCACAATTTCGGGTTTTATCAGTCCAGGATCATCAAGATAATTTTAAAGTTGAAATTCAAATCAGTTCAAATTCAACTAGCACACAGCCACAACCGATTTCATAAGTGCTTCCCCATTGCATAACATCAACCGTAATATCTTACTAACCAGTTTTTCTACAGAGTCAATTTAATAGCTTCGTACAGAAAGCTATGAATAAAATTACGTGATGAATATAATTTACACATACCAGATAAAGGTCGACTGTAAGAGGCAAATTGTGCATCTTCTCTTCAATCTCCATCAACGGCAACCTGAACAAAAAATGAAAAAATTTAGCAACTGTGGAATATTTTCTGTCATTTTTCTAAAACATGTTGTGAAATAATGGCAACTTTTTAAGCACAAGCGTGATACTTTCCAGTTAAAACATCATAATCCTATATGAGGAATGTTCACACCCATCCGACTATCCTAAACTATATCCTAAACCGTTCCAAGGCTAAACACCAATATGCCCGTAGGCTCGCCGCAACGTCCGACCTTAACGCCAAAGCTCCATTTAACCGAATGAGCGAGTCACTCATCCACCATTAGTCAATCTCAACTTGTCCTAAGTGGATTCCCTTGTTGAGATTCCCCAAGTGCTCCGAATACGGTGACAATGTCCATTTTTTTAAGGTTCGATAAATTGAGAAAAATCACTGCATCATCCTGGCTCACTTGTTTAATTAAAATCCCGGATGGGGATCAATTGATGGGGAGAGTGGCGAGGAGACAATCAACCATCATCTGGGATGGTGGGCGATTCGAGAAAGAACAGAAGGGAAGCTATGTTGGCTTTCTCAACAAGCTACTAACCCGTTAACCACTATTTACCAATTATTTCACCTTTTGTAACTTCATAAAATACTAGTGGACCCGTACTGCTCCGCAGCGTTACATGCCAAACGTAGCAAAATCAGGCCCGGACTGAGCCGGAAACAGCCCATATTGTCTCTTATTGTCCCGAAGAGTCACCCTATTAGATTTCAACTTCCTAGGGTGAACAGGTAAGAATTTAGCTCACACAGCTGATCAGGGCAGAGACCATCATTTCAATCGCCTCTTAATGACCCAGAGAGTCTCCCTATCAAATTTTAACTTCCTAGGGCGAACAGGAGATAATTTTGCTCATTCAAATGATTAGGAAAGAGTCCATAATTTCAATCGTCTCTTAATGTCCCGAATAGTCACCCCATCAAATTTCAACTTCCTAGAGGAAGAGAAGTGAATTTAGCGGACAGCTGATCACGAAAGAGCCCATAATCACATTTTGGGAGCCAAACAAATAGGGTTTCCGCGCATAAATCCTTTCAAACTCAACCAATTAAGTCACATGATATATCAAATGAAAGGGCATGATTCACTGAGTGTTCTTATACCAAAACGAACAATGTATCTAAAGAAGAACCTGATATCAAAGGACAAAGTTATAAAAATTTGAGTTATCTGATTTTCAATGCTTGATGACAGATCTATGCATAAAATTTCAACATTTTACAAATAAATTGAGCATTTGAACTTAGTTTTATTAATCTGAATATAAAATTAATATGAGTTCTCATAAAGAAACGAAAACCATTATTGAAGGTGCGGTAGCTTAAGCACTCATATCATAAAAAAACAACGATTTCATAATTTCTCCCTTGAGAGGGAAAAATATTAAATCATGTTTAATGTTTTTCCCTCGCAAGGGAGAAATTAGATATAGTTTTTTAAGGTCAAGAAAAAAGAAAAGATTCTAATTAACCTAAACAATTTATTATATTTATATACATTTTTATTTCACCATTAGATATTTCCGATGGGACTCATACCAAAGTACGCTTGCATACGAGTCTGCAACACATTGGGACATTTTATGTCTTTAGTTGCAGACTCGTATGCAAGCTCTAAGAGCCACTCAGCTGATCCGGACCCTGGGCATCGTCAAGTAAATGTCCTAAAGAGGCTACATACGAAATTACAGCTTCCTAGAGTGTAAAGCATAGAAATTAGCTCTAAGAGCCACTCATCTGATCCGGACCCTGGGCATCGTCAATTAAATGTCCTAAATAGGCTACATACGAAATTACAGCTTCCTAGAGCGTAAAGCATAGAAATTAGCTCTAAGAGCCACTCATCTGATCCGGACCCTGGGCATCGTCAAGTAAATGTCCTAAAGAGGCTACATACGAAATTACAGCTTCCTAGAGTGTAAAGCATAGAAATTAGCTCTAAGAGCCACTCATCTGATCCGGACCCTGGGCATCGTCAAGTAAATGTCCTAAAGAGGCTACATACGAAATTACAGCTTCCTAGAGTGTAAAGCATAAAAAATAGCTTTAAGAGCCACTCATCTGATCCGGACCCTGGGCATCGTCAAGTAAATGTCCTGAAGAGGCTACATACAAAATTACAGCTTCCTAGAGTGTAAAGTATAGAAATTACCTATTAAAATGATTTAACCACCGCTTCACAAATCAAACCGTTCTCGCAATATTCGGATCACCTGCTATGAATCAAATCATCGAAACACCAACTCAATGAAATCATCAGAAATTAACAAGCGGTTGCAATCATGTTCACAATATCAATTATTGAGAATGATCACCTGAGTGTACACAATTATTCAAATAACCATGCGCATAACTCAGCTTGTTGGCCACGCACTTCGCAGTAGTTAACATAATATGGTTGGATAAATCGAGAGCTTTCGAACGAATGGTCAACGAATTCTGTGGGATGAAAAACGACGAAGTACCATTTCCCTAGCAACGACTCGGTTGTAAGCGGAAATCATCAGAAAAAAAACGTTGCAGATTTGCGTGTCGTGTCGGAATTCACAGAACGACCCCCAGCCCTAAAACATTAAACATGTTAATAAATATCTTTCATAAATAAAAAATAAAAAATCGGCCGTACTAACTTCCATTAGATTTCATAATTTTTTTAAATATATAAGATTACGATAATGATCACCCCCAGGTGATCTGAACACCCAACATTATTATTGTTTTCAATTCAGAACGCGAATGAATAACTTTATTAGATCATTTTAAACAAAATGAACTTACTGCAGTAAGTTGGCATCCGTAACCATAGCTTATTGAAACTTGTCGATAGAACTTAGTATGTTGATTGGATGGGCTTTGCCAATTATGAAGTTCTTAGAGAATAGGCAGTGAATCGTATGCTTTATTATATAAGCATTTACTAGTATATATTTGTAAATGCTCCATTAAACTGAAAGATCTCACTGGGAGCATTCCGTAATGGTGCTACATATTGAAAATGGGCCAAAACGAGTTTTTTCTTTAAATTGAGAAGTCATCAGTAATATTAATAGTTATTTATTTAACCAACAATTTCATTCGGTTAATTCACTAGAAAATTTATTCATAGATATCATTTTATACTATCTAAAGACATTTTTAACCAGAATCGAAGGCAAAATATTACTTTGACCATCAAAAACACTGAGAAGCAAAAACATAATTGAATGTATGTATTATTTCTGAGATATCCATTCTATTCCAGTAGCTGATGCGAAAATTATTCATCTGCATTACTACATACAGATACTAAGTAAGTTATATAAATGTCATATATGTTTCGTGGGGCGTTTGAAATGCTAAGGCGCGACAGAGCAAAAATGGAATGCGGTACCGAGGTTGTGGTGCGGAGACCAGATAAGATAAGGCCACTTAGCTCTATTCAGACGCGAGAAGTAACGCGTGACATTCTCCACAGGAACTGTAATGAGAAATTATGATTATAATTTCAAACAGTCTGAAGTTATCAAGTTCACTAAATCCCATTTGGGACTCAGGTAAATCAAATTTTGGCCATACAGCCTGATCAAAACCCAAACCGTGATATTGAAAGCAGTTTTGAGGGTCCCTAAAAACTCATCAAAAGAAACCTTATCAAAAGTCTGAACTCGAAACTTTCCGATGAGTACCCTCCCTAACTAGACACCCCGAAACCAAATGGACGGAAAAGTCATCAAAAATATGAAATTAAACATTAAGATATAAATTGGAAAGATACAAATTATTTTCGATGGGTTTCCTGATACCTGTGGAAACTGATCAAAAACTGTTAACGTGAAAGTTATCGAACCAACCCTTCGAAGGGCCTCTACTACCTGTATTGTACCGGGCCTTCGCTACTAAGGCCTGATTTCAAAAATGGCCCTTGCTAGTAGGCCCAGAATTGCCGACCATCCCATCCCAAACGTTTGAAGCAGCACGATCTCCCGCACTGATATTCAATTCCTCCCGAGCCAGATTGAAATATTGACCAGCGAAAAATATGAGATAATCTCAAGACTCACATTTGCATTGGAAAGCACATTTGGATAGTGTTCATTCTAAGCTTTCAACGAACCTTTTTCTACTAAGACATCTCACGTCAAACGTTTTTCAATCCTCAAAGAATATCATGGGTTGTTGTGTTCAGTAACGTTGTATTGAATCAGAGAGACTGGGTACTAGTGAGTAGTTGAACCCCAAAGAACCAGGACTCCATCCCATAGAAGATATATACGTCTATTCTATATACAGTAGGTAATGGGTTTGGCCTGGTCTTCATGGTGGCCTTGATTTGTAGTAATAGCAAGTAGTTCAGGGATGACACGAGTTTCCCTTTCAACCATATTTCGATGAGTGTCGGACTGCTCTTACTTTGAAGGGTGTCCTGAAGCCAGTTTTAGAGGAGTGTCCGGGCGAACTGCAGTCTAAAGAAAAATGAAAAATGCAAACTCATCACTAATTTTATGTGGATAAATTGATTTGACGCAGTTTTTTGATTAGTTTCTCATCCATGGAATTCCGGCGAGTTTCCAACCCGGGCGGGAAACTGATCAAAAAGTCTCAAGTTCAGATTTTTGATGAGTTTCCTAGTACCCTTTTTGGCCTAGTGAAATTGGCATATCGACCACGTAATCCGGACATGCGCTAATACGGAACCCTCGGTAATCCGGACGGTCCACGAAGACCGATGCCAACACGTTTTAACAATAAAAGTCATGATTTACATTGATTGCACCATAAGTCAGTTACCTTATTGTGTGGTGGATACTTCCAGGCACTACTCCACAGGATCTGCAAGGGCGTGAACCCACCACTGGCCAAAATGAGTTTGATGATTATACCTAGAGCACGTGGTTTTTGCCAGTCCAGTTGGGGGGGGGGGGGGGGGGGGGGGCTGACAAAACCACTGAGTTTTGTAACAGTCATCCTAATCATAAAAATTATAGAAAAGGAAAAGTTCCGAAGGGCATAAGCGATGTTCACAGCCAACTTTCTACTGAGGAAAAGTAAGTAATGAGAATACGATCCGGACTGAGAGATTGACTATCTGAAGGCTATCAATAGTTGGTAGAGGCGAAATGCTAGAATAAAATGAATCCACCCTGAAGAAATGGGGTCTTGTTGGGGTCACATAGGATTCCAAGCTGACTCGGTCATCCCACGTCGACTACTTGGCTGCTAAACTTCGCAGTTGTCTGTTCTACCTGCAAGAGCTGGGCACCTGCGCTGACCAGGAACTTCTAAAGGTTACTTATCAGGGGCTGTTTGTTTCTGTGGGGGAATTCTTCCGAGGCCCTGAAACTTTTCCGGTTACAGAAGCAGGGTGTAAGGATTTTCACTAAATTTGTGAAAAACATTCAAGCTCAAACGTATGTTTTATAATAAATGAGTCAGAACAGTGCTAAATAAATTTGAAAATCTTCTATTTCTAAAGAAAATTTAACCCTAATCCCGAAAAAGACTCAAAAGTTGGGAAAAGTAGATTTAATGAGAAGAAATCCGAGTTTTTATGTCAAAAAACGTGTTTTTTATTTTTTAGTTCTTATTAACCGACCCCAAAACTTGTAGGGTCATAGAAGGTTTAAAAAAACATAACTTCATAGAATAACCCACATTTTTCAACTTCAAAACTTAATTTTCTCAAACTCAAAGTCAAAGTAAAATTGACTGTACGGTTGGAAAGAGCATCATGAAGTAGTTATTTTGAAGTTGATCGTCTCGTAGATGATTAATTTTGAGGGGGTGGCTATTTTAAACACTAAAATTCCAAATTTCTTGAAAAATTTACGGTTTTCAAAATAAATAAGTTTGAACTATGTTAATTTATTTTTGGAAATCGTGTGTTTTTGAAGACTATAAAATGCTGATTTCGAAAACGTGGTCAAAAGTTGAGAAATACTGATTTAAAGGGAATAAATGTCGGATATTACGTAAAAAAAGTGGTTTTCTCTAGAAACCTTCAACAAATCATATCACAGCCACGGATTCAGCTAGTACGGTGCAGTTGGCGTCATTCTGCTCAATTTTTAATGCAGTTCTACCTGAAAATTTTCTTCACACTATGTCATAGACACCCAGTATATTAAAGTAGATGGATTTTGCATGGGGGAAAGGCCATGAAGCCTCGCATCAGATATTTCGGTACTTATGTATTATACCGACCACACCAAAGTATCGGCCATGGTTCCATATACTTTGAGCATGTGGACGTGGTTCTAGGGCCTCCTGTATCTTCTCCTGCGACAACATCATAGGAGTTTCCGCTTTTCATCTTGGTGATCTTGTAAGGACCAGCAAACTTCGATTTCAATTTGGTACCTAGCTGAATGCGTTTGACCAAATCCCCGAGATTGTACTGTCAAGTCTTTAGACTTGAGTCAAAGGTCCTGTTCTCATCCTGTATTCTGAAAAGCTGAGATTTCGCTTCATTTCGCCATTCTTCCTCCGTAAAGCTGTTTTTCATTTCCTCTTCCTCGCTCTCACTTTCTTCATCTTCGTCACTACTTTCATCCTTGCTTTTCTTCTCATCTTCAGTCTTCTTTCCGTTTTTGGTATTCTCGGAGTCCCCAACGTTATCAATTGATAATCTTTGTAATTCTGTAATTAAAGAGTTGTTTTTCATGATATAATGTTCGTTTCTATAAAATATCTATTTCAGTGTTCCTTATTGGGTGTGGTCGGTATAATACATAAGTACCGATATTTCAAACAAGTCAAGTAACCGTCAACGGGGGGCGAACGAGGGCATTAACTACCAACAACCAACGGACCAATTGACTACAAGCGTCACCAAATTGGTTGAGAGAGCCAGACGCGCGCAAATTGGCAGGAGGTGCACCATTACGATTATTTTATTCTTGCGGACGCTCGAGGACGAGGTGTTCTCGTTCTGACTGTTTAGTAGGGAGACTGCAGGAACTAACTCGTTGTGCGCAATGAATGTGATCACATCATTATAGCTGTGTGTAAGCGCACAATCGGAAATGGTTCCTCGTCAAAATTTTGTTATGGCCTTGTCCTTAGTAGGTTGGGTTGGTTGAGGGTAGAGAATTTACAGGCTTCTCTGATAAAGTTGTTTAATGAGGTTCGCCATATATATGGCCTCTTCGGATCGTATTATTTGATAGATGAGCTGTTAAATATTCAAGTTTAAGTTGAAATATTCAAGCTAATATATTCAAGCCTCCTTGAACAAAATCAATGTTCAGGATAAAAGTGGTGTTTATACACTAAAATGTTCTTGTGGCTACGAATATTGCGGTCAAACTGGTAGGCAATTCAGGGAAAGAATAGACGAGCATCAGGAGGATTTCAGGGAAAATAAGGGTAAGTCTGCATTTGCGAAACATCTTAAGGAATCCAATGATAGTTATAATTTTGATTTGACAGATAGACAGTTTGTAGAATTTCTTCATTTTTGTCCGAAGGGAGGTATGTTGAATGTACTTGAAAAATTCGAAATTATCAAAAGTGACAGATCTGGTAAATGTTTAAATGAGGATATACCTCAATATATTTCACCACTAATAGGTCCATTTTTATAAAGCTTGGAATTGTCCCTTCACAATGTTGAAACCATATTTAGTTATTTCCCCCTTTCACTTCATCTAATTAGCTATAATCCCCCGTCACCTTGTTTGCACTTAATTGGTTGTACCTCCTGCCCCTTTCCTTTCTCTTGACCAATGGGATTCGATCTCCCTTCACCTGTTACTATAAAAGCTGTGTCCTTTCTAATGTATCTTCAGTTATTGTTTGTTACTGATGATGGCCTAACCGTCAAATAGACAACGTTTTTCACTAACTTCCGTTTTGAAATGGGTTTCCACAACTTCGTCGCGGGTGATTTAGTTCGTTTTAGTTTTAGTTCATATCCTTGAACATCTTGGTCATGACCAGTTGTGGTTGGTGATGTTACTAGGATCAATTTTGTGCTTAAATTGAGAAAAATGCAATTTTTATGAGGAAAGACACACAGTCTGAAATGATAAACTTTTATCTATCATCATCTCTGTATATATCTATCAATATCTCTATATATCTAGCTCATCTATCAAATAATACGCTCTGAAGAGGCCATATATATGGCGAACCTCATTAAACAACTTTATCAGAGAAGCCTGTAAATTCTCTAACCTCAACCAACCCAACCTACGTCAAAATCTTCGGCTTTCTAAATTTGAACTCTAGTGAGTTCACGGTTATAGCCCCGGTTACATATATATCAATAGCACAACTTACTGCAAACGTAAATACGAAGCTAAACATTATTGTTTTAATTTCAGTATTACAGTACAACCTCAACTTTGTTTTTTAATAGTTTCCAAACCATGTTTTCAGCATGCTTTGTGGGAGCCAATAATGGGGCATTCCGAAGGGGGGGGGGTATTGTAGGGGAATGGGATGTTTTGTCCCACTGGTTTCTCTTGGCCGGGACTGTTGTTATAATGGTACCTAACGATTAGGACTTTAGAACAGATCTCTGTGCACGCACAATTACCGGAATAACCCGCTTGCTCTCCAGCCACATCAATTCTGCAGCATTTGCGAGGTTGATGGCCAAAGTGGACTCAGATGAATGCAAATTCTGCAAATCTGGCCCCCAAAATTTCTTTCACGTTCTGCTGGATTGCATGTACACATTATATGAGTGTGCGGAGAAGAGGGAGGAGCCGGGACGGGTGGACGAGGAGTATCTGGTGCAATACCTGAGACGGGGACTTGCGGACAATGGGTTACTCACCCGACTCCTTGACGAACTAAAGAAAAGACAGGACTCTATATAGAATCCGCAACCATAAACGACTCTGCCCAGTCATAGACTGCCCGTTTTAACCAATCCTCACCAACTTACTATCCCAAAGTACCTTCCAGTATCCTAACCGAAATGCAAGATCACCACAACCGGCAGTTGAGGAAGCTCAAGGAGAGGAAGACGACAATCACTGGGGATACGCGAGGCCAGCCTCAGGTCCGAAAAGAAGCAGAGTCAGATGAAGAAGAAGACGATTAGGACTTTTGTCCTAGTGATCATTTATCAATGGGATATTTATCCCCAATGAAACTCAATGACTGGGTACCTACACCTCGAATAATGTATCATTTCACTTTTTGTTTACAAAAGAACACAAATAGCTCAAATGATTTACTAAATTGGCGAAGAATATGAAGAAAATTAAATAGAGTTAAAAAAAACCAATGTCGTCAAAAATTCTCAAAATTCTTGAAATTTATGCGGTATGATAAAACAGTCCTTGGAGAGAGGGATGCAGTACATCTGGCATTCTCGGAAGGTTCTGGTCTCTTTTTTATCGCACTTCCTTTTCGTGGTGCCAATTACAGGAAGGTGATCGCCAACGCTCACCAAAGTTATTGAAATACTTACGGGCAACTAGTTGGAACGAACAGGTGGAGAACGAAGAACACAAACGATGGAACAGAGTCGGTTAATGAGAAACAACATGGCACTGGTTCATGTTGTCCTTCCAAGACAGAGAAATATCGAATTAGAGAACCAATTGCTGCGATCTAGCAGAAATATAGAACCACATTCCACCAGATGGCAAAGAACTGGTGAGACTTACTAGGTTTACTTTAATAATTTACTAGGTTAGGTTTAAACAATTTACTAGGTTTTATACTGGTAGGATAAATTTACAACGCTGTTTCTTATCCCCCTAGGAATTTTCCAATGTTTACTGGGACACATTGTCCCACTGGTAGTCTAGGGGTTAATATTATAATTAGATAATATTGGTACAAACTCTGACACCAAAGGCCAACTATACAACTAAGCTTACAAATATGTACTCAGTGCAAGAAATGAAGATACCAACCAACCCTGGCCACACTCATTAGTGGAAATTGTATAGTCCGCCATTTCAGTTCTCTCCAATAGGTAATAGTAAACTGTTTGGTTCACTGAGCCAAGGACATAAACGTATTAGATTGCCTAATACGAATAATGTTATAAACTCACGTAAATAATTTAAAAAAAAGGGAAAAAAATCTAGTTTTATTCTGGAATTTCTTTGGTAGGTAATCAGTAACTAGTTTAAATGGTAACTAGTAACACTGGGACCCTTTCAGTTTAAGTGTGTTACTGGGTTTTGCTTCCTCAATACCGAAGATAGGGAAGCCTTGTGTTCTTGAAAGAAGTTAAAGAAATGTTTGTCCTCCAAAATCAAAATTCCAGAGTGTTCCAGAGCTTGCTGATCAATATTGGTTGGTATGCCTGTGGTAAATCCGTGACACACCCAAAACTATACCAAGATTCAGTCCGATTTTGATGAAACTTCGAGGATTGTGCGGGTTAGCTCCTAGACGGTCCACTATAATTTTTAATGCGTCGGATCAACAGTAACCTGTATGCATGCGCAAACGTAAATTTCTCATAACGTCGATTTCTCAATATCTGTTGGTCCGATTTCGTTTAAACTTGGTAGAAAGTTGGGTAAATGTTCTGGGAAAATGCCCTATAAATTATATCGCGATTGGTGGAATAATAACCAGTGCGAATGCGAAACTAATATCGATTGACACAGGAAAACCTCCAGGTCTAAAAGAACGATTTTCATGAAATTTTCAGAGATTGAGCGGGTTATAAGGTCCCTTATAATTTTAATTGCTGTCGCATAAATAGCAGCCTGTGCGCATGCGCAAACATAAATTTCTTATAACGTCGATTTCTTATTATCTATTGTTACGGTTTTGTTAAAACTCGTGAGTTTGTTGGGTCTAGGATGATACCCATTGCATTTTATCACATTTGCTTGAATAATACGTTACTATTGCACATACGCATAACCAATTAATCTGAGAATAATTAATGTTTTGATGAAATTTTTAATTATTGTGCGGGTTAACATTTAGACAATTTTAGCGCATCCAAACATGCATTATAGCTCTAATTTACACATGTATTAGATACTTTTATATTTTGCAATCAATCATTTCGATTCCTACATTGCTCTTCAACTAATTCAATACGTCCATGTTACAATACGTGAGGAAGCTGCACTGCCCACCCAACTTGGCATTTTTTAGGGGGAAGGGGAGGGGGATAGTGAAATCCGGTAGTGGCAAACATTTTCACACTGTGTATGATTTTCTCTTCCTTTACCGGGTTATTTTTAATATACTGTACCTACCTACCTACCTTATTTATTATTTTTTAATAGGTAATAAAAACTCAATACATTTCTAATGCGTGATTTTTTATTACACAATATACTTCCGACTTATGTGGTGGCTGCTATGAGCAAAAGAGGTTGAATGGGTGAATTGTGAAGGTTAGTAGGGCTAGGATAATGAAACGCGTGGGTCGCGGGTCTCGAAAATCTCCAACTGGCGGATCCTGGTGGAAGTTGAGTTACGAAATTCTGTTCTAAAGGAACACTGGAGTTGGTACTCCCAGTGGACAGTTTTGTGAGACATAATAATCCGCTGTAGGCGCATGAGGGCTACCCTCTTGAGCATAGAATGGGGGTGAATGTGGGGACGTGGTTATCGGATATGAACCCTTCATGGTATCTAGTCTCTGGGTCTGAAAAGGACCGTAGTCGTATGGCACCTTGGGTGTCATAGGAGACGAATGAAGAGGACAAACGTCCGTGGATGGACCTCCGTGGACTGCTATGTCCGTCCTCCGAAAAGAGGTGTTGTCCGTTGTCCTTGAAAGGGCCGTCGAAGTGTGTGGTGTGAAATTCACCACAAACACCATCTAAGTAATTGTGGCACTTCACATTTTCAAGAACTCCGTTCAACATCAAATCTGAAAACTCCGGTCTAGCTCATGAGATGAGAAACCAATACGACTCCTGAACAGACATTTTCTTGTGGCGTACGAAAAGCCGTCTCTGATCATCTGTTACTGACGAACAGATAGACACACATACGTAACGGGAATGTGGGTGGAAGTTAGGCGGCTTCTTCCTTTATATATTTATTCTCAACTAGTTTCGCAAACAAGAGGCATCTTCAGGTTAATTTAGTCAGCTAGAGTACGTCTGTATGGGCCCGAGAAAGGTCAATCTTGGGGAGATTCATGAAATCCCGCATGGCAGTTGATTTCCCTATAATGTATGGGTATTTTTACAAAATTTCAAGTGATTTGTGTGGGTCATGGCTTTTAAAATAGAGGATAAAGAGAATTTTATGGGGGAAAATACTTATCACTGCAGCCCACTGAATCTCCCCAAAATTGACCTTTCTCAGGCCCATATAGACGTACTCTAGCTGACTGAACTAAATCTTCTGAAAAGTTTGACAAAATACAGCCTTGCAAGGATCATGCCGTACTCTATTTCACCTGAAGAGGCCTCTTGTAGGCGAAACTAGTTGAGAATAAATATATAAAGGAAAAAGCAGCCTAACTTACACCAGTACCTACTCCCGTGAGAAATGATGGCTAGCAACATGAATACCTACCCACACATACGTAACTGTTTCTATTCGTAAAGGTATGCCAATAACAATCGTAAAAATAAGTTTGTTATCATGTTAAGGTTCAATAACACCTAAATTTTCGTCAGTAATATACAAAAGACTTAGCCGACTAGAATTAGGCATAATTATGTACCTACTTCACTATTACTATTCTTCCGAGTCCAGATGTAAGGTCAGAGGGAGTTCCAAAATAGACAATTCTATTTCTTCACTGCCATAGGCAGAGAAACCCTGAACTCGTGCAAAATATGAAATAATTTTTGAGATCGTAATCAAAGTTTGCGTAGCTTGATTTGCGCATCAAAGCTACCCGTCTGTCTGAAGGCGATCAATTCTTGCGCCGGACAAAACTATACGAACCGATTTCATCAAAATTTGCTTTCGCAAAACTGAATTTGATGATGGAAAATTCATTCATCATGATCTAATGCCTGAAAATTTTCCAATATCAGGGGAAATTGGATGAATGCAACTGGCCATGCGGTAACGCAAAATTTGTTGGCAAAAGCAAAACGCGCCAACGCAGAAATTAGCCAATAATTAGACTGTTTTCGGGGATCGTGCTGGTTACCCCTTAATTGGTCCCCAGTAAGTTTTAGCTTGAAATTACGCAAATTTGACGAAACACAGATCACATGGTATTTCATCATTATATTACTAATTTGGATTCCAGATGTTCTGAAATTGATTTGCAGGAAGAGTATTCTTGTTGAAAGAATCAGAAAGAAGACTCAGTTTGACCAAAGTCGGATTATTTAGCACGTTGAGTCCTGACTACCGTCTGTTATTACTTTAGACGACGAAGGTCTAGAATCACGTTTGGTTCACTACGTTTCTAATACATATAGGTAATTATTACTCCAATAACTATATCAAGTGCTAACTATACATATTTGGGGGAAAAAAATCAATATAGGTACCTAACTGTCTTCACATAGACAATCAATACAACCACCTTCTAATCAAGATTGTTCTTTGTTCGATACAGTCATCAATATAGTTTTGAAATTATAAATTCAAAAGATCGAAATGAATCGAAACCGGTATTTCGTGGATATTGATTACAATTTGGAAACCTACTGAAAATTGGAATACAACGAAGATTGAAGGCGGTTACAAAGAATGGGGGTTTTCGTAGAAAACAAGTTTTACGCACCTTGGGAAGATGGTATGAGGATTCTTTTCAGAGGCCAAATAAAAACACTCACGATTAGTTCACTTCGTACACGTGGCGATAAGAATTATTTATAATAATTAAGTTAAATGAAAATGAGCGAAATAATTTAAATTGGTAATGAATTTGAACATCACTGATGGGAGAACATTAGTGAGCCGCGGCAACGTAACGACACAACTGAACCAGGACACTCTTCAATACTGAACTGAAAAAACCAGTTCCGTGCGTTACTCGGCCTTTTGTAAGGAAAAAGGGAGGGGAGGACCAGACGGGGCAAAAGGGGGCACCGTGAAGGAAAAGGGGGCGAGGTAGCGATAAGGGGGGCATTTTAGGATAAGGGGGGCGTGGAGGGAGTATGAAGGCGTCGAGTAGAGGGGGAACTTCAAATAAAAAAAGAGGGCCTGAGGAGGGGGGGCGCGATGGTTAGCGTGTGGAAGGGAGAGGGGGAAGCCGTCAAATGGCGGGGAGAAGGGCAGTCAAATGAGGGGGGGACGTCATCGACCCCCCGTCCCCCCTCGCATTTAACGATGATCGGAGGGGAACCACCAGATTTACAGAGGCGGAGGGGGAAGAGCGGGGCAACTGTTGAGAGCACAATGATCTTTTTTTACAACCTTATCTCGTTCACGTCGACGCAGCTTTTTCGTTCAATTTTTTCCCTCTTTTTTGTATTATTTTTTATTTTTTCGGTAAAAGTATTTTTTTTTTTTTTTTTTTCACTATCCAGAGTCGAGGTTTTCATGCACCATCGTCAATTTCTTGTTCCGAACACCCCCCCCTTCATAATGAAAAATTCTTATCTAATCGCATCTATTTCGCACGCCTTTTAACCTTTTTTGACGCGATTTCCTGAAAACTTTTTTTCATGGGCTGGAATAAGTGATTTTGTCAAGGGAAACGTTGATTTTGATGGTCATCAACCCAACTCGAAATCACTTTGTGTTAACTAGGAACTCTCTAATACGTCGTGCGGAATTGACAATCCGGCGCCGTAACTCCGTCGCAATGAGTTACGGTGACGCATCCTTGCGTACAGATACGTTAATGGATCGCAATTCGGAAAAAACGTAATTGCCTAAAATAACCTCCATCCATGGACTCAAATAACTTCCTAGGGATAATTTTCTCCTTCCACGGATTTAGCGTTACAACTAGATCCGTTGAGGACTTGACGTGACTTTAAGGTGTGGTAAAGTTTCTCGTTACTGCATGCCGTATTGAGACCGACGGATCTCTAGGAACTCTCTATTATCGCATTGGCTTATTTCAAAACAAGCGTGAATGTGCGTTTACAGACAGACAAAGCTCGGTTCACCTTCCAATATATCAAACTATCCATATAGTTACACATAGGTAAAAACGACGTAGGTATACCCACAGAACATAGAATGTACTCATTCTATTCATTCTATCTTCTGTGGGTATACCCGACGTCTAAAGCCATACAGTACTGGCTATACTCTGAAAATTGGCGTTTTTCTAGTACCTGAGCAACTAGATTGTTGCAAAGTTAACTTGAGAAACTTAATTCAGGCCGAGTGTTCAAAATGACTGTTCATAGTTGTCCAAACTGTTGTCCTTTTGATACTGTTGCCTTTTGATTTGATTCAAGAGAATGGAAAGTGAGTTGAGCATCGATTATCCGGACTAATAAACGCACGGCAGAGCCCGAATTTTTCCCGGATTTTCAAGCGGGAAAAAATTTCTCACTATCTAACTCTGAATCCAACTATGGGAAGTTCAGCTGCAACTTGTCAGGGTCTCAGAACAGCGCATGCATGAAATGGTACTTGCTCGAGTCCATTAAAATTCAGTTTATATTGTGCATCATTCCACGATTTCACATTACATTTACTTGACGATAACTATCAGCTAGATGAACTTTCTCCTTTTTTTTTTTGTAGAATTCAACAAACAAGATCCTTTTTTGCCCTGGTGATTCGCCCGTTCCGGAATTCAATTTAGACGAACGAGCGCGGGAAACGACTGGAGAATTTTCATTGGGTCCTCGCCCTCTCCGATGGGTTTAAAACTGGATTAAAAATAACTCTTTCCGGAGAAAGGCGGTATCGTAAACTCCCTCATGAAGGAAATGAACTTCTTTCTCGACAAATGGATTTCGGGAGCAAATGCTCGGCCTGGCGTAGGGGAGGCTGTTGTACCTTGGAACATTTTTCAGTTTTTTGAAGACAGTGCTGCGAAATTCATTATTTAGCCCGTCTTTAATAATTAATATTGCCCGGCTTTCGGTTTCAACACCTTACAGCAGTCTTGACAAACAGTTATAGGTACGTGACAAAATTGTAATTCCATCAAGCATGGGCGAAGCTATGAAGCACTCGGTGATCGATTTTTATGTGTTAAAGAGGAAAGCAGGTGAGCAAACGTAACAATGGAGTCGTTGTATGTGAATATGATCAGAACGTTATCGTAAAGGTTTCGTGTGTCATTTTTTTGGCAAATGGGTCTCCGTAAAAACGTTTTCTACGTATAAGAAGCAAGTTTTGTAGAACAATTATTAGCCATAATTGGTTCTAGACAAACAGACCCATAAATTCAGCAAGTTGTACAGATTGTGTTCCATCTTCTGTGCCGGCCGCTTCTTCAGAGAACGAGGGATTTTGGTGAGTATTTGGATCTTTTCGAATCTGTTTAAGATTTTTTTGGAGGATATGCAAGGTTGGAATGCTTCTTGTTATGGAAGGGGAATCTCTTTCGGTGACCAGATGATCCAATCTCTTGTTTGCCGAAGATCAAATTATGATTGCCCAGGACTGGCATGATGCTGCAGATATCGTCAGGAAGCTCAATGAGTCGTTCCAATCAGCAGGTTTACAAATAAATACACGTATACAGAGTTTTTGTTAGCAATATATCGTTGTATTAACATCCATCCTTTCGAATTAATCACTGATCACTGAATAATGACAAATTGTGATTGAGGAAGTTACAACTGAGCTTTTTCCAGGCTACCAAAGCAGAACACGATCTCTCCTTGCTATTCCACTTCCAAATCTCGTTTGTTCAGATCTAGACAAACAGACCGATAAATTCAGCAAGTTGTATAGATTGTAGGTACTACATGTTCTGTGTCGGTCGCTTCTCCAGAGAACGAGGGATTGCGGTGAGTATTTGGGATCTTTTCGACCCTGTTTAACATTTTTTTGGAGGATGTGCTGCGAGGTTGGAATGCTTCTTGTTCTGGCTCCTTTCGCTGACCAGGTGATCCGATCTCTGTTGTTTGCCGAAGATCAAATCACGATTGCCCAGGACTGGCATGATGCTGCAGATATTGTCAGGAAGCTCAATGAGTCGTTCCAATCAGCAGGTTTACAAATAAATGCACGTATATAGAGTTTTTGTTCCCAATATATCGTTGTATTGACATCCATCCTTTCGAATTAATCACTGATCACTGAATAATGACAAATTGTGATTGAGGCAGTTACAAGTGAGCTTTTTCCAGGCTACCAAATCAGAACACGATCTCTCCTTGCTATTCACCTTCCAAATCTCTACAGTTCAGTTCTTGTTGAGGTCAGGGATTTTCCAGCTGATGCTCTAACTTTCAACAGATGTTTCCAATAGTTCATGAACCGAACATACACTAAACAAATCTGATTCTCTACCTACCATCACGAACAGAAAAATATTGCTGAGTTATTGCACTTGGATGGTAACAACTGGCAATTTCTTGAACCTCAAGTCTATGACTGTGTATAATGAGCAACATCCTGGAAATACCACAATTCGGTTCTGACATACCTACTCTAATTTAGATAACTTGGAAAACTCGTTAACTTTTCATCACCTCTGGGAAAACTCGAGATGACCACATAAGGGCTATAGTTTGACGACTCCAGATAAGAATAACGAGGATAATTTGAATCAAATCTAACGCAAATTGCATTGGAAATGGTCCAACATCGGTAAAGGAAACGTCATCCGTTACTCCGTTGCCCTCCCGCCATCTCTCCCCGAAGAAGACAGAAAATACCCACTTTTGATATCGCTTTCCCTCTTCCAACAGGAGGAGGATCTAAAACTTTTACACGCTTTTAAGTCCCGTATCGAGAGAAAAGTTTTCTCCTGGAGAATACTCCCCCACCATCGCCCAACCCTCATAACAAAAACCGATCTCTCTCCTTCACAAACGGAAATTAATCTTGCAAAATATCCAAACTCAACGGTATAAAACCCTGTCAATTTTCCTCCCCAAGTGACCCCTTCGTCGTACTCCTTCCGAACAAAGTTTTCAATTCTACCGCATTCCCTTTCCCGTACTCTTACTTCCTCTATTTTCAATTTCGTTTCCACCCCGTTCTTCGTCAAGGTTCGGGTCCTATTTCGCTTCTATCGCTTTTTCGCACTTGACTAGCGACCCCCTTCTTTCCAGGCCTTAAGTCCAACTTTTCGACGCTCTTGCGTCTCGCAAAGTTCCGCGCAATTAAACTCCACCGAGAGAAAACGACGTTATAAATGTCACCGCCTAGTTTATCAGAGGCGGTTTCTCCCTCGATTCTCGTTCCTTTTCCGAATATCAATTCAACAGAAAACTTATTGAAATTCCGCTGAAGACGTGGAAACTTCTTGGATCGGTTATGGTCTTGGAGTGGAAAGTTTCCACGGTTATCTACGAAAAGACATGACGTTGATGTAAAGTGCAGCCTACCTAGCAATTGTCTGACATTGCCAATAAAACTTTATTGATTTCGTTTGATAGGATTTCAATACTGTCACCGTACACCAAGATGAACTGTCACAAAACTACGTAGTCACTTCGAAGTTATTAGGCTTTTATCAGGAGTAAACGACCATTTTCGTCTGCAGATTCATTTACCATTCTACATTTACTTTACTGTATTTGATCAAACTTCATTTCATGAAGACATACCAAAAACACCTGCTGTCTCACAATTCACAAGGATATGTCTTTTACGGGTGGGGATTCAACCAAAAATTTGTTGCACACCGAAAGTCACCAGCACTTTGTCACCAGGTACGTGTTACTTCATCAGTTTTTATCCCAAAAAAGCATCGTTCACCAAGCGTTGGAAAGCTCTCAATTTACTTGAATACATCACGCCGTCAAACACCCTCCCTTTACTCCTTATTTTGACATGGATATGTCTTTGCTCTGGGGGGGTCAACCAAAAAATTCCGTGATGAAAAATTGTGTCACAATTTCAGTGTTTTTCACGTACAACCCAGCCGTTGCTAGGGGAATGGAACTTCCGCAGTTTTCATCGCACAGAAATCGTTCGCCACTCGTTGGAAAGCGCTTGATTTATGTGATAAATGTTCACATCTCAAGCTACCAATTTCCCCCTCCTTACGTACCTGGCTACATTCCTAAACTAAGTTGATTGGGCTATAAACAATTTTAATAAGCCGGTTACAATATTCTTAACGTAAAGCAATAGCATCATTTACTCCACTCCATAGGAAACATTTTCATCCTCTTGACAACAGTCGACTGTTAACATTTCTATAAGTAAACCGTTGTTTTGTTGGAATTAGTCGGGATGCGGCCCAGGGATTTGTTTAAAGTTAAAGGATTTGTTTACAACTCTCAAGGACAACCGTTATGATATCCCCATTCAAAGACATATCCATGTAACATGGTATCTGCTTGTAAAGCAGATAGTGGAACTCGTTTACGAGTTGTTTAGTTAGTTACTCGAAGTTGATTTCGTATGATTTTGTTGACATGTAGACACAATCTTCCCTCTTTTTTTAATATTAACAAGAAGAAGTCAACGGGATTGCGAGGGATTTCTTTTTCCCTGGACTCTGATTTATTTTACTATAGGTATTAGACGGCAAGATGAAGCAGTAAATACCAACAAATTTTTCCCATAGATGATCGGAAAAATAAGATATTAAAGCTTTTGTTTCTGTGCTGAGAAATTATCTTTCATAGTAAACCTAAAGATACTAAAATTTGAAATGGAGCTTAGAGATATCTAGAATACAGTTATAGTGCACTGGAGAGCAGCGGTTATCATAATACGGTCAGGTAAATTGAGAGCTTTCCAACGACTGGCGAACGATTTTTGTACGATGATAAATGCCTAAGGTACAGTTCCTTAGTAAAGATTTGGTTGTAAGCCATATCATCAGAAAAAAGTAACACTTTTCGGTAACGGTAACACGTCTTGATTCTATGTGCCAAAGTAAAGACATAAAATGTCAATATGATTGGGCTGGACAACGGAGCTCCTATACTTAAGCCCAGGGAACATCAACTCGAGAAAAATAGAGATATCCACTTAATTTCCGGTTGACCCGTCGACTAAAACATTTTCAGTGACAACAAGTAACACTTTTCGGCAACGGTAACACTTTTCATTTCTATGTGCCAAAGTAAAGACATAAAATGTCAATATGATTGGGCTGGACAACGGAGCTCCTATACTTAAGCCCAGGGAAATTTGAGTGGATTTCAATTCCAATGCAATTTATTGCATAACAATATAATTCTTTTTCTTTGAGATCCATCAGTTTCCAATACAAAACATTATTGCTATAGATTCGGTGTTGGTATCTCCATTGATTTTGAAGGGAATTATAATGAAGAAGAAAACTGTGGTGCATTTGTAGTACGAATATGACAAATTAATATACTAGTCTGTACATACGTAATTGTAGGTTGGATGAGAATATCTTACATATGTGGTGTGACAAACGAAATATGTTGTTCTATTGTGGGAAGGGTGAGTGAAAAGAGAAGGCGGTGGAAGGAAGGGGAATAAGGGAGAGGAAGATGATGAAAACGGGGAGAATAGTGGAAGAGGAGGAGGAGAGAAACCGCGAAGAACCGCAATAAGAGCGGACTTCTCATTGTGCGAGTATTGTCTTTCCACGCGGCAAGAGTCCTTTTGTTGGAGTCGGTTTCAGAAGCTGTGCGCCTCTGAGATAAGATGCCAAAAGGGAGGTGGTTGACGCTTGAAAACCGGAGTCTCTCACATTAAAGTCAAGACTGGCGAGCAAATCACGGAGTTTCAGTTAAATTAATAACGCTTTTGATACGTTGATGAAATGGAAAGACACGATGTCTTCATGATGAGATGAAAGGACGATAAGAAGCAGGTTCTTTGATGATCCTCCAGTAGACAATCAGGGTCTACTATAATGAGTTTTGTCATAGCCTGAAAATTAGAATATTACTGCGCGAGTAAGAAAGCAGCGATTTCGAGGAACAACAAAATACTGATTTGCAGTTCCCAGGAATCATGATAACTGAGTCAGGATAACTTATTCGCATTCTCCCTCAGTTTCTAGTCGAATTGTCCCAGAACGAGTAATACTATCACACAGGGTATTGAAAAATACACTAAAAAACGACTTGAAACTCAAAATTTCATTTTTCGAGTTATGCCATGATAAACCTTTAACGACGATATGATAAATTTACCGACCTTACCGACGATCACTTTACAAGTCCCTCAGGTTCAAGTATACAGACTTGTAGGCATTCACCTACTGAGGATTAATGAGGAAAAATAAATCACCTACCTACGCTTCACAAAACCGAAGGCTTGTAGGTGACGGAAGTTAAATAAACTCGATTCCGTGAAGTGAGGATTCTATTGGAGATATATCAGCTGATACTATACGTAGTTTTCCAGGCTATTTTTACTGTATTTAACTAGTTGTTATTCACTCCCCGGTTGATGTATTTTTTAAAGAGCAGCGGATGACTGTACATTGTTGACAAAAAAAAAAAAAAAAAAACTGTTACCTTGAAAGTTTTTGGGACCTCGCTTTATAGATATTTTTAACAGCTAACAAAAACTTTTACGGTGATCCGTTCAATGGAACGGTGTGACAGTTGGTACCCACAACATGCACGGGTCCGCTTGCTCCGCTGCTGTTCAACCTTCAAAACGGTGAGCCTACCTCTCTCTTCCATTTGCGTTAATAGCAATAATATTGTATAAACTCCCATTTTTTATACTAATACCTAATCCATTGCTATCCCGCACACCCCTCTCTCTCGTGCGGTATTTCTTTCATCTTTAAAATAAGTGAATATAAAAAACCAATCGACCGACAAGCTAGATAGAAAAAACCCCCCTGATTACCTTTCTTTTGGAGCGACATAAAGAAAATCGTAATAAATTATTCCAGCAATTGAAATCTTGTTCTACTTATTTCACCTGAGTTCCAAAATTACATCGAAAGATTGAAATATAGTATACAAGTCCAAGAATTTTGATCACGACAATCGGTAGATTGTCACATATTACAGCCCTTAAATACTACCCTTTAGGGTGAATCTAATTGATTCAAATGATTACGTATTCAATCGTAAATTTATTACGACCTTCTTGGATCAACTTCACCCCAATGAGATTTATTTATGACCCCAGTTTCATAAACTTCGGAAAAAAGCTCTAGATGGCGGGCTTTTTTATTATTATTTTTTTAATTGACTTTCGGATTCAACGCTTCTTGAAACAAAAACCAACAAATTGTGAGGGGGTTAAATATTTTCAATTTAGTCATTAATTCGTGAATTAAATAGGATTTTAATTGTTTTGTTTCTTATCGAAAGAGAAAAAATATCCCAAAAATGGCCAATCTTGGGGATTATTGATTTGTTGAATTCAACCTTTAACGTGGAATATCCCATACATTAGTAGAAGTGGGATCTAATAAATATGAATGGTTATGTGTGTTGTAAACTATGAAAACTGGGTGAATAATAATTTGTTCTAGAAGTATTAAAAACCAAGAGGAGAGAGAGCTCCATTAGCGGCTGCAACTTGACGGTTTTTTCTGGATTAATTAAAAAGCATTTGAAAATGTTCTTTAGTGGTTGTAAATAAGGTGGTGAATGAAAAGAGCTAGAATGGTGGTATGAAGGGGTGGGGATGGGGGGATGAAAAAAGAGTTCGCAGGGGGTTGTTTGGAGGGAATCCTCGTTAGTGAGGAGGTTCGAGGGGAATATGGAAGTTAAAGGGGAATAGAGGGGTGAATAGACGAACGGGGAATAGAGGAAAGGGGAATACAGGGGGGAATGAGGAATGGAGGAAGAAGGGACGATATTGTGTTAGTGGGCTGAATGTAGAGCCGGAGGAGAAGATGGTGTATCTGTCAGTGAGACGGTTTCGCGTAGCACTAATTTCATACCTCTCACCCCACACTCGTGGATCCCCATCAAAGGGATCTCAGTGGTCCTTTTCATAACCCCCTCCGCGAACCCCGTCCTTTAAACACCCTTGACGACCACTTTCTCTTTCTGTTGCCTCGGCAACGGTACCTCGCAGACTGAAAAGGGGTAGGTTATATCGCGCGGTGGTGGTGGGGACGACGGGGTCCGTATATAAAGAGAAAGCCGAGTTTCCTGAAAACAGTGTTATGAAAAGGAGTCCGGAGGCGGAAGGGAAATGAAAGGGCGGGGGCGGCAAGGAGGATGACGATAATTGCGAAAAGGCGGATAGGAGGAGGGGGTGAGAGCACATTAAGCTTTTGCACCCCTTTCACTTTATAGAGGTCTTTCAGACTGTGCGTAGACCGAGGCACATTAGGACACGAGTGTCCTCGGCACTGGGACACCCCCTTAATCCTCCCAGTTCAGTTAATCCTCCTCTCGTCTCCCTTAATCTGAAACTCTATCCTTAATCCCCCACGTCCTGGTGTAACTGGAGCCAACTTACCTGTAACTGACCTGCAGTCTCCACTAGGATACCCATCCCCCAGTATAATTTTTTATCATATAATCGACACAATAATGCTCTGAAAATACCTCAAACTAACTGGGTTTACCTACTTTAAATCAACATGCAAAATATGCTCATACTTTTACAAATAGCTACTTTTGTTCTACATTGTATTAAATTAACATAATTATTAACATAATTCACACAATATAAATTCGATAAGGTAAGGGACTGGGGAGATTCGTGCCAGTGTAGTCTGCCAAGGGAGTGAGAAGTGTAAAGACTGCCAAGGGTTTTGGCAGTATACAGTGAGCCAGAAGAGTGGCCAGTACGTAGCCGAAAGTGTCTCAGGGTGTTGGGGTACTAAGACTATCAGGAAGACGATCGAGAGACTGTCAGGAGAATAGTCAATGTATACCCTGCCTAGGGACTGGGGAGATTCGTGCCAGTATAGTCTGCCAAGGGAGTGAGAAGTGTAAAGACTGTCAAGGGTTTGGGCAGTATACAGTGAGCCAGAAGAGTGGCCAGTACGTAGCCGAAAGTGTCCCAGGGTGTTGGGGTACTAAGACTATCAGGAAGACGATCGAGAGACTGTCAGGAGAATAGTCAATGTATACCCGGCCTAGGGACTGGGGAGATTCGTGCCAGTATAGTCTGCCAAGGGAGTGAGAAGTGTAAAGACTGCCAAGGGTTTGGGCAGTATACAGTAAGCCAGTAGAGTGGCCAGTACGTAGTCAAAAGTGTCCCAGGGTGTTCGGGCTACTAAGAATATCAGGAAAACGATCAGGAATCTGCCAGGTGGATAGTCAATGTATACCCTGCCTAGGGACTGGGGAGATTCGTGCCAGTATAGTCTGCCAAGGGAGTAAGAAGTGTAAAGACTGCCAAGGGTTTGGGCAGTATACAGTGAGCCAGTAGAGTGGCCAGTAAGTAGTCGAAAGTGTCCCAGGGTGTTGGGGGTACTAAGACTATCAGGAAAACGATCAGGAATCTGCCAGGAGGATAGTCAATGTATACACTGCCTAGGGACTGGGGAGATTCGTGCCAGTATAGTCTGCCAAGGGAGTAAGAAGTGTAAAGACTGCCAAGGGTTTGGGCAGTATACAGTGAGCCAGTAGAGTGGCCAGTACGTAGTCGAAAGTGTCCCAGGGTGTTGGGGGTACTAAGACTATCAGGAAAAAGATCAAGAATCTGCCTGGAGGATAGTCAATGTATACCCTGCCTAGGGACTGGGGAGATTTGCCAGTATAGTCTGCCTAGGGTGTGAGAAGTACGAGTATAAAGACTGCCAAAAGTTTGGGCAGCATACAGTGAGCCAGAAGAGTGTTGGGGGTACTAAGACTATCAGGAAAAAGATCGAGAGTCTGCCAGGAGGATAGTCCATGCATACCCTGCCTAGTGACTGGGGAGATTTGGGCCTGTGAAGAATTCGGTCATCAGTAAACAGCCTGCCTAGGAGGTGAGGAGTGTGAAGCCTGCTGAAAGTGTGGCAGTGATTACCAAAGTCGCCAGGTGCCCGGTTTTGGCCCGGACAGTCGGGTTTCTTCACCAAGATGTCCGGACGAAAATTCTAAGTTGCTCAGAACGCTAAATGTCCGGTTTTCTCAGAAAGGGCGGCCAATATTCGGTTTTCTTAGATCCTATCGTAGGTTGCTATCCTACGATACAGCCTTGATGTCTAGAGGACCTGACCGATATCGTTTATTAGGCAATCGACGCTAGAAAACTATCGAAAAGTCCAAAATCATTCGTGAACCTGATTAATCTATATACCTACCTGGTATCCCTGGTACAATAAAATGAGGAACGCTCACACAATTTGCCAAATGTTCTTATTTCCTCCTAGCCTGATCCAAAGTTTCAAATTCAGAGAAATCTGTACTTTTTCTTATTATTTTTTTTTCCCGATCTAAGGAAGTATTTGTTTCTCACCCAGTGGTGAGCTAATACAATTTTGATTATAAAGAAATTTAGATTAACATTCCCACAAATACACTTAATCTGTATCAATATGATATTTGTATAGTCTAGGTACGGCCAGGATTATTCCTACCTTTTCCCAATGACTGCGCATTTGTCGTTTATAATAATGATGTAGAATTAACACATTCACAATTCAAAATCGATCATTAACCAGATTATCGGGTAATAGTCACACTGTATCCTCACATTAACTTATGCTGTCTGCGATACGGGAAGCACCATAATAATTGGGGTCGTCTCATATTGACGACTTCCCTCTCACTAATTTCGCCGAGTTTATTGCTCTCGTTAGGAGAGCGCCACATTGTTCATCTCTTCATCCTCATCTGCGGACCCCCCTCCGCGATGGTGAAGTGAAAGAGAAAGTGGGACAGGCGTTTATAAAGTGGGACTAAACGATATCCGAGAGGAAGGGTGAGGGAGGGGGTCATTATAACTCGCAGGAGTCAATTTGTTGATTAAACGACCGTTTCCGTCAATTAAGTGATAAGGGGGGGAGGGGGGGACTTGGATCCGCATCGTGAGAATGGCCTGATCCTCTTACCAGCATCACAAGTTATGAATCCATACCATATGTAGGATTCTGACTCAATTAAACTTTGTACCAAATGAATAATTCCTTAACTCTCACAAACTCCCCCCTTTAACATTGAACTCTTGCAAATAAGCTAAACCTTTAGCCAAAGAAGTTATCCTTTTCCTGAAATAATCAAACCTCTTCACAGATCAATTAAACTTTTTCCCGAAATAATTAAACCTCTAGCGAAAATGGGATGTAATAGAAATAAATTGATGACTTAAAAACCATTGTAAAGCTAGAGATAAATTCAGGAAGAAGACGATGAGATGATGACCATGAAATGTTCACCACCATACTCGACGATGCTAACCCGGTGGAAAAGGATTTCTCCGAAATCAAGTTTGCAACAACAAGAATATTAGGCCGCTAAGAAGAGAACTTTTTTCGTAAGTAATTGCATCCAGTACAGTTAGCCCCCGAAACTGCGCCAAATACGTCATAGACATGTCCCTCCTGCTGCCGCTGCGGCCAAAGGAGAACCGCTGTATTAACTGCAAAATGGTACATTGTAATACCACGTTTTCTCGCAAAAAGTTTAATTGTTTCGGGAACAGGTTTAATTATTTTGTAAAAAAGTTTAAGTTAGTATTGGGAACAGGTTTAATTTTGGGAAATGGATAAAATACTTTGATAAAAGGTTTTACTCATTGGACAATAGGTTTGATTTGTTTGGTAAAACGTTCAAATCAATTTGCAAATCCTAGAAACAACAAGGCAAACCCTCTATACGATATACATGAATAATATATAAATATATAAAACTATCAATCTATATGACACTAGTTCATCAAATATTATAAAACACAATCTTCCCTGCCAAGTTCCCTTAAAAGCAAGGGGTTAAAATCATTCACCAAGGAATCAAACACCTCTTTAAATGTTTTCGCCTTTAAATTTTAAACTTAAGGGTTGACATTATTTTTTCTGTTCGATTACAAAGGATCATTATTGAAAATAGTAAACCAAAAATATGATGTCAAAAGACAGCATTTCTATTTGGTGCCAAAAGTTTAGCAGAATGTTGTATATAAAAGCTTATACCATCAACAAGACTGAAGAACTTTAAAATTGTCAGTCCACAAATCTGTTTATTGAAAATAAAATAAACTCAATACAATAAAGGCATGAACTTAACAATTGATTGATCAAGGAATAAGTAATTAAGAAAATGCGTATTGAGCACAAAAATCAAGGAAGGTACTAGAATTTGATTATATAGGTGTTTCCACGAATGGCGATCGGCCAAGCTGAGACAGTGTGGATGTACCCTCACCCTTCCCTTGTACCCCTGTACCCCTTCCCCTGACTTCCGTTGGGGGCCGATTGGTATGCAGATATTGCAGATTCCATCCCGCGAGATGGCGGTCCAGATTATAGAATGCTGATCAGCTTTTTGCGGTGTAGGCACTCGTGTTGGCTTAATCGTATTCAAATCGACAGTGATAAAGAACAGTAGAGACGAGAAAATTTATAGTTTTCATTACAGAGGCAGAAACATACAAAAACGTCTGACAAGTTGGGTGGGTGGTATAGCTTCCTCACTCATTGGAACATGGGAGTACAGAATTGGTTAAAAGAACAAATTACGATCAAATCGCGCATGCGCGCGGCAATGGAATTCATGGGAAACCGTGAAGAACCCTCCACAACACTCCCCATACAACAATACCTGAAAAGTTTATCAAAATCGGATCATTAGTTTCAGAGTTTTACGTGTGTCAAACAACTAAGTTTTGAGCATGGACAATAGTTGTTATCCAATCGCGACAAAATTCTTAGGGGATAATTCTGAAACCTGTACCCAACTACGCTCCTGTTTTGAATGAAATCAACCAATATATCGTTAGAAATTGACATTATAAGAAATGTACGTTTGCGCATTCGCATCATGTAATGATTGATTTGATGGTAATGAAATTGATAGGAACAATCAAAATGCTTTAAGTTTAATCGAAATTGGTCGATTATCCTCGAAGTTTCAAGTGTGTCAACCAACTTCAGTTTTGCACATTCGCAATATATATTACTCGACCTCATGGTGAAACTCATGGATCACAAACTACCTACTTTGAACAAAATTGGATTGATAGATCCTGAGAATTCAACTTTTTAAGAAATTTACTTGTGCACATGCGCAAATGCTATTATTTTGACGACTATTAAATTTATGGGGGACAATTTAGGAGCTGACCCGCTAAACCCCTGAAAATTTCTTCAAAATTATTGCAACATACAAGGAATAGTTCTTTGTTGTTAAATGCACTCAAGTGCCACTTCTTGGTATTTGAGACGTTTGGGAACGACTGAGTGTTATTTTCAAGTACCAGAAATCGGACCGGAAATATCTGGGCAAACCATATCCTACGAAATCTCAAAATTTGTGTAGATCATACAAAAAATGACAGATTCCGATGTCAAGTCAACATGTCAAGTAAATTTGAATAAAATTACATAGACTTACCTATAGTTTAGATCCCGGTTCTCCCAGGGTCACCTGAAAGAGGAAATATAGCAATGTTAGATGAGGATAATAAAATATTCCATTACATTACATTAAATTTACATTTTTTATGAAATAAAAAGAGAGCAAAAAACGGCGCTCCTATTCAAATTTCAGCACCAATTGTCGATTAGGAAAGAAATCAGCGTCTGGTGACCAACGTTGAACACGAGTAACGTGATTCCATTGCAAATTTGTTTAACACTGTTTCGTTGTAAGTATGCGTAAACAAAATATTGGGGGGTGGGGGTGAGAACGCAAAAATTTGAATTTTAGCACGGAACATGTCTTGAGCTAACTGGCGAAAAGTCTCACGTTTTTTGGGAGACGCGGTTGGGAGACGGCGATGTATCACGGAATTTTTGACCTTTTATGTCTTTGCTATGCACATAAACTAAAAAACGTCACGAAAATTGAGTGGAGAAAATTGCTTACGAAAATATTCTGATGATTTCCGCTTACAACCGAGTCGTTGCGAGGGAAATGGTACTTCGTCATTTTTCATCCCACAAAATTCGTTGACATTCGTTCGAAAGCTCTCGATTTATCCAACCATTATACTGAACTACTGGACCAAAGTTTATGAACCTTTAGTCACAAACACACAGGGTCTAGTTGGTCCTGAAAGTTCAACCTCGATTTCAATCAACCCTATCGATACGATGTGCACCGAAAGCTTTCAAAAACTTTCGAAATAAGTATAGTATTTTTGTCTGTTATTGATAATTACCATCCCCAATAATCGAATGAAACATCCCGGACCGTTGTATGTTCATCCGATCACTCTCTTTGAGAGAAAAAACTATTGTCAACATGGGAGCAGATCAAAACTGATGGAACATAGTAAAATCGCGTTACAAATCACGACGATCGTATTAGCTGATTTTATTAAAATGGAACTCACACTTCTCAAAATCAAGTTTATTAAATTTTGTCACATATAATAGATGGACAAGTAAAGACAAAATTATTATTTTTTAACCTTTTATTATTTTTATTTCATAGGGAGCAGCATTAATGGGGAAATCGAGGTAATGAGGAGTTTCCAGCTTCCTCACGACGATTGTAGTACGAACAGTGCCTCGGTTTGCATGATATTACTTTTAATAACGCATACAGGCATGTTTGGTGACCAAACTGTTCAAAGGTCCTTCTTCAATCGGAAAAGTTCGATTCAATCTGCGAATTCCGAATCCTCGTTTAAAAAAATCTGATTACGCTAATGGCAAAACACTGTCTACATCGCACACATCCCAATAAAGGAAAAAAAGAGAGAGGACGATACAAACGTATTGTCAGGTACATTGTGATCGAGTGGGGAATGAAACAGGTTGAAAATGGGGAATCGAAGCAGTGGCATGAACTGGCCTAAAGAGAAATCGCCTGTTAAAACACAACTCCGGTCTCAAAAGGTTTTTAAGCCAATAAGCGGAATAAAACAAGCGAAAAATAAACCCTTTTCCCGTTTAACCGATCGCGAATCAACTCCTGTTTGACCAACAATGCACCGATTCATTACCATTACATTAATAATTAATTATGTTAATTAATTAACGGTGAAAAACGTCTGATGGCAAATGTTTCCGTGTTTAAGTCAAGAAATGTTTACCAGACATTGGGTTGCTGTTACAAATGGTAAATAACGGAAGACAAACTGAACGTTTTTGAATACGTTTTTTCTTAGCGCATGTGCGAAACGGGAGCAATGCGAAAGACGCATATCATTTCTCAAAATTATGTGTAATTTATATTTTATATTATTTTTAAATTATATTTATATTATAGTTCAATACTTTTTTTGTACGTTTTTAATTCGCATTGCATATAAAGGACGATTTATGCTCGACATACAAATGGTAAGTTATGCATAGGTTGAGAAACTAAGTATCATCAATCTAATGGGGTGAGGTAGAGAATCGGTTGTATTTTTTTGTTTCAATTCAATGCATTTTTTTCTCATAAAATATAAAAATATTATTGCAATGAGTTGCGATTACAAGCCTGATCAAAATTAGAAAAATATAATATAGGAATAGAAACACAAAAGAGAAAACACACGATTAGACAAAAAGGAGATTTTGGATTTTATTTATTTATTAATTTTTTTTTTTTTGCAGTTTTATAGATTTGTTAGCAAATATCAATGACATTTAAGTATGTTTTTCAGCAATATTTTGAGAAATTTTTAAAAAATGTACTATTTAATCGTTGCAAATTTAGTTTTAACTAAAATTCTAGTAAAAAATATAAATTTAACGATTTATGGCCGTTGTTAGCAATTTTTAGTGATTTTTTTTGTACTTTTTTCGAAATTTGACCAATTTAATGGGCTCAAAAATTGTTGGCAAACGAACTCATCCTTTCGTTAGGAATGCTTGATTTTTTGGCGCAAAAACGGTATTTTTATCTCAATCCTAAAGAGAGTTATCGTCTGGAATAACACATACTTATTTATATATATAAAAGTAGTAAAGTAAGTAATGAGTAAATCTTAAGGTGGCGGGAGCAACGGTTCTGCAGGGGTGTCTGTCCTTACTGTGACTTGCGATAAGAAATGATAACATTGTAGGTACAGACTAACAGTCCAAATCTCAGGCAGATATCGGCCTTTCCGTCCGCAAAAATAGTTTGAACAGAGCCGAACTTCAATAGTGTAACGATTTCTTCCACAATATTACGAGCAAACGGAAACACAGTAGGTGTCTTTCAGTATGCGGGTAACAGTTTCGAGTTCATTGTCGAGGCTCCCAGGGGAGGTCAAATAAAGTCTTGACCCTCCTTCCTTCCACAAAACCCGATGACCTCGAGGTCATGGCCCATGTAAATATTAATAAACTTCTCTCCCGGTCTCACGAGTTAGGTGGTTCATGTCGTGTTTTGTTCTCATGTTTCGGTGTCTCTGTTGTGTAGAAGAAGTTTTCAGCTGGTGGCCCT
This sequence comes from Adelphocoris suturalis, assembly GCA_030762985.1. Classification (NCBI taxonomy): domain Eukaryota; kingdom Metazoa; phylum Arthropoda; class Insecta; order Hemiptera; family Miridae; genus Adelphocoris; species Adelphocoris suturalis. The sequence goes on along the minus strand of CM061044.1, from coordinate 27,918,414 downwards.
CGAGGGGGGATTGCTAATGCTAATAGTGTGGTATATGGCGAGGAGCAGCACTGCAATTACCGTGCAAAATATAAGATATTGAATCAGTCGAGTGATTAAGGTCTTGGGTCAGTTTAGTAAAAAATATAGTTTTCTTGCACTGAGGACTGAGGTATCCAAGGTGGTTAATGAAGGGCAGATAAACAAAGAGTAAACCATCCAAATGGTTAACCATGTAAGCTGACTGTTGGAACAGCACTTTCCGCTGACAAAGATCTTGAAACTGTAGGTGAACACATACTCAGGAGCTCTAGAATCAGCAAATTCAACCGTACAACTCTCGGATCAATTAGTGAAGATTTCGGTTCAGTTAATTCAAAATTTACGTTTTAAGGTGATTAGAATCAAATGGTTTTATCGGCTCAGGCTAGTCGACAATGCAGCTGCATCCTTGCACTCTGGCATACGGGTTATTAAGAAACAGGGATCCAATGAAAACCTTATACAAAACGATTACTGAATTAGGTAACGTATTAAATCGAAGATGAACCAGTACTTATTGAGGTACTATGATGGATAGCTACTCCGCGATACCATCGAATTTATAGACTCAATGCACGAGTATTGTATTTCTCTTAGGTTGTGGTGACTCTGTTGAAATGGAAACCGTACAGGTGGGTTTTGAGAGAGGTTAACTAATGTAAACAACGTGCAAATGAAAAACTGTAGAGGAAATCAGGCAAATAATTAGCTATGGAACTTCCAAGTCCAACATGGCATTTTTGGGTCAGCTGATTAACAAGTAAAACAATGAGAACAGGGAGGTCCAAAATTGAGCTCTCCTCACCAAAGCAAACCTCAAGTTTAATGAGGGGCAGGACTGCAATTGTTGTCACCATGTAAATAACGTACGTAATGTGAATGTGATAGTACTATGGATGGATAGCTCCTCAGTAGCTTCGAATTTGCAGACTCAAAACTACAAGTTAGAATGTTCAATTCGTGCATTGTTCTCACATTATGGTGAATCGGAAACAGTACAGGTGGCTCTCAGGAGTGTTTAACTAAGGTACGTAACGTGGTTAATGAGGAGCTGCACAGAAAATCATCCAAATGATGGGCTATAGGAGCTGCAGAGTCAAAAATTGCATTCGGGTCAGCTGATTAACAAATAGAGCAATGAGCGGGTAAGTCCAAAATAGAGCTTTCTTCATTGAAGTGCACCACGAGTTTAATGAGGGATAGGACTGCAATATAGACACTGTGTAAATTATAAGATATAGGATCTGTTGAGTAGAAAATAATGATTTTGAGAAAGAAGAGTGTAAGCTGTGCTGAAGTCCCAAGTCAGGTTAGTTGGAAATGGAGCGTCCTTATCTAAGAAATAATATATTGTGATGATAGGAGTACTGGTATGAGGGTGGAAGTTAGGCGGCTTTTTCCTTTGTATGTTTTTTATTCTTCTTCACAACTAGTTTCGCCTATAAGAGGCCTCTTCAGGTGCTACAAGGTTAAACAATATAGTTAGTTATAGTAGATATATAGAGGGTTGTTCATATTATAATAATTTACTAACTAGATGGTAGAAGCATACTTAGCAGAACTGATAACATTTGTGGTTAATATAACTTAGGGCCATGTGCTAGGTGGATCTTTTGTCCTATGGAATATAGTGTTCCATGCAAGGAACTGTGGTATGCTGAGTTATTATTTTTTCTGATGGAAGGTAGGGAATAGCCTCGCCCACTTACAAGAAATATAGTACCTGTGGTTGTATAAGTTATTTATAGTTATATGTTATACAATTATTTATTGGAATTAGCTATTAGTGTTGTTAAGTTTAATGTATTCTTAATCAATACTTATTTAAATTCTAACATATGTTATCCTGTACTATGCGTTAGTGAAAAACGTTGTCTATTTCCACGATAAATATAGTTACACTATTAAATCGATTTCGTCGGTTAGGCCATCATCAGTAACAAACAATAACTGAAGACACATCAGAAAGGACACAGCTTTTATAGTCACAGGTGAAGGGAGATTGAATCCCATTGGTCAAGAAAAAGGAAAGAGGGTAGGAGGTACAATCAATTAAGTGCAAACAAGGTGACGGGGGATTATAGCTATTTAGATGAAGTGAAAGGGGGAAATAACCAAATATGGTTTCAACATTGTGAAGGGATAATTCCAAGCTTTATAAAAATGGACCTATCAGTGGTGAAATATATTGAGGTAAATCCTCATTTAAACATTTACCAGATCTGTCACTTTTGATAATTTCGAATTTTTCAAGTACATTCAACATACCTCCCTTCGGACAAAAATGAAGAAATTCTACAAACTGTCTATCTGTCAAATGAAAATTGTAACTATGATTGGATTCCTTAAGATGTTTCGCAAATTCAGACTTACCCTTATTTTCCCTGAAATCCTCCTGATGCTCGTCTATTCTTTCCCTGAATTTCCTACCAGTTTGACCGCAATATTCGTAGCCACAAGAACATTTTAGTTTATAAACCCCACTTTTATCCTGAACATTGATTTTGTCCTTAACGGATCCTAGTAATACTTTAAGACTATTTTTAGTTCGGAAACCTACTTTGTTACCTCTCGATGATAGAATTTTGCCGATTTTATCCGAAATTTTCCCAAAAGGTATACCTACTTATCCATTGCTTTTCTTCTAAATTTACATCTTCCCTAGCCAGATTGGAAACTTTTTCCCTACTCTTTTTCCTAAGAACCTTATCCCATATGGTATCAACGAGATCTCCTCCATATCCGTTACTAGCCGCTATGCCCCTTTCCTTTCTCTTGACCAATGGGATTCAATCTCCCTTCACCTGTTACTATAAAAGCTGTGTCCTTTCTAATGTGTCTTCAGTTATTGTTTGTTACTGATGATGGCCTAACCGTCGAAATCGATTTAACAGTGTAACTCTTTTATTTTTCGTGGAAATAGACAACGTTTTTCACTAACTTCCGTTTTGAAATGGGTTTCCACAACTTCGTCGCGAGTGATTTAGTTCTGTACTATGCGATGATGATTATGATTTTCTGGCGTAAATGAAATTTCCATAATATGTGAAAGGATAATTCTCCCCCACCCCCCACAAGATCAATGAGTTTTCCTTGAAAGGGAGCGGCAGACAAAGAATGAAGGGAAAGAAACTGAAACATCTGGCCAAGGGAACGAGACAGTCTCACGCCCGCAACGACACCCCTCCGTATGAAAAACAAGGGGAATTTCGAGGTGGGCCCGCCAAACAACGTCTCTCCAGCCCTTTCCGGTTTTTGGGTTTCGAGACAACAACGGTTAGTGTGTTTTCGAGGTTTTTCGCTCTCCCGGGTGTTGGGGAACAGACGAAATAAGGTTTCCGCGGTTGCTGAGAGAGGTTTTGCCGACGGGGCCCCGGAGGTGGAATGCGGTGGAATGCGGCCCGCATGCCCCGAGCGAATTAATTTGCTCGGTTCCCGTTCGGAGTGCGAAACTCGGATTCCTGTTCTGATTGCGACAAGATTACCGCAAGCCGGAGGGCCAAACTCAGCGTCGAACACTTGGATGTGATAATCCACGACCGCCTCTCAACGTTTAAAATGATACCGTTAATGGGCGGATGGTGTTTTTGAGGAGGAGGCCTCTCATATTTCGCATTACCGACAACAGGTAGCGTTTCACAATTCGTCAACCGCATTTTCCTACTAAGAACCGTAACATCCGTAATATCAGTGTAAAATTTTAACATGGCTTGTGAAAAATGGGGCAGTGGATTGCGAAACTATGCTAAACAGCATTTGTGTAAAGTATAAAACAATAATTTCATCATAGAAAGTTTTTCTACTTATAGCAGATAGGGACATCAAATACCATTGTAGTTATAATATTTAAGCAATGTGCAGATTATGTAGACGCATATGCGATGTTATGTCAACGTGCTATGTTTGAAATTATGGGCAAATCGCCTAGACCTTAACCAACAGCACGGGCCAAGCCTACCGTTGGAAAAATAGGCTAGGCGAGTAGCCAAGTTATACTTTAGACTATTATCATATGTATGTGTCTCTATTGAAATAAATAAAATCTATCTATCTAAAAATACAATATGTGATGCGAAAAATGAAAAGGGGACCTTTTGTCGAAAATTTTCGAAATTGAGGTATTGTTATTTCCTTAAAGAAGGTTAATATCTGAACAATTTAATGCAAAAATTATAATTCTATCCTAAAAATGGACAAAGTTATAGACAAATAAAAGTTACTTACGGGAAAAAGGTAAGTATTTTTGAGAAAACGCATCCAAAGTTTTGAATAACCTCTCTACATTTATTAAATCATATTTAAAAAAAATTATAATATGCATGAAATTTACGGTTTGCCTGCCTATTAATGGCTAAAAACGAAAACAAATTACGTTTTCGCTTCTTTGCAACTTTTTAGGCTGCTGTGGAGTGAGGTCTCATACCTGACATCGGTTGGCTAAGAACCTTTTTATCGACTGTTTCTCGATTTAGACCGACTTTACCATCGAAGCTAGCTTAATAAATAAAGAGTTGAAGAACGATAATAGATTAAAACTCAAAAATGTGAATTCTCGACCCTGACAACTCATTTCACCCGTACTGAACATTTTACTCGAGCGAAAAGAGTTCCGTATTCATTTTCCGCATCACATTGTAGCCTCCCAATCGTTTATTCATAAACGCCATTCATCATTTTACCCCAGTTAAGCAGGGACATGAGAAATCCACCGAACATAGCAAGGTCCGAGTACAAAAATCATGTATTTACTTGATTGATAGGTACCCGATTAATGTATACCAAACCAATCAAAGCATAAACCGATTAGTTAAGCAGGCTTGAAACTATTAAGTACATAATAAAAAAATAAATAAAAATGATAATAATAAATGTTATGGATAAGTAGGAAGTTGAAAATCCGACCTGTGGATGGTGTCCACCTGGCAAAGATCCTCAATGGTTCCAAAAGATACATTTACATAAAGCAATCGGTGTATTATCGTATTTTTATTTTTACCTGAGTCCCCATTTGCAAAACTGATTGTAATTATTCTATTTTGTTTGTATCATATTATTATTCATATTATCATATTATTCATTTAATTTTCAGTTCCAGCTAGAAAGCTGCATACCGCATCATATTTATGCTGCGAAATAACGACCACAGTTTTCTAACGCTTTCTACATTTCGATCGATACGTAGAAGATCAAGACCTTTATCAGAGACGTCACTGATGAATGCTATCATAGCAAGTTCTGACTGGCTTGAGCACGTAAAACATCTCTTTCTCATAGGGTAAATTTTTTATGAAATTTTGCGTAAAATCCGAATTTTTAATGTAAAAACCCTATCATGCAACATAACCGTATGAGCAAATTTTCGTGAGGCACGTATTATATTTCTGTTAAAATAATTAATGTGAAACTTGAACAATTAGTGTCCATAGATATTATTACTATCAATTCTATGGAACAAAAATACATTCTGTCCAATATTGCGATATAAAAAACGAATTAAAAAATTTTAAAAATAGGCACCCTTTAGTACATGTAGGAGCAAGGACCTGATTTCAGATTTCTCTCTAGAAGAGGGCCCCGATTATCATAGGAGCTGTTAACAAAACACTGGGGAATTCGCATGGATATTTTTGATTTGCTAAAACGAAAGGTCTGAGCTAGAGCTTTCCAAAAAGGTGCTGTATGATGGGTATATCTGAACAGTGAAACGACTGGCATGAGCACGTAAAACGTCTCTTTCAGGTAAATTGTTTATGAAATTTTGCGTAAAATCCGACTTTATAATGAAAAAAGGCCTATCATGCAGCATGACCGTACGAGCAAATTTTCATAAGACACTCACTATATTTCTGTTAAAATAATTTATTTGAAATTTGAGCAATTACCTAGTGTCTATAGATATTATTACTATCAATTCTATGGAACAAAAGTACATTCTGTCCAATATTGCGCTATAAAAAACGCATTCAAAAATTTAAAAAATAGGCACTCTGTAGTACAAGTGACTAATTTCAAATTTCTAGAAGAGGGCCCCCATTATCATAGGAGCTGTTAACAAAATGATGGGGAATGTGCATCGATATTTTTGATTTGGTAAAACGAAAGATCTGAGCTAGAGCTTTCCAAAAAGGTGCTGTATGATGGGTATCTGAACAGTGAAACGACTCTTGAAATTCATTTGCACGATGACGTCACAGCTTGTCTGGGGGGAACCCTCAGCTCCATCGCCCTCTAAGTCACGCGTGATCTTCCTACCCATTTATTGGCCAAACTATACTGTCTTTTGAGCTGCAAATCACTACTAGGGGATTTTCAAGTGCGCTAAACCAAAATATGAAGTCAAAAGTGTGAAATTCCAACAGATGCCCGTCATTACCTTGTGCATTTCAAACTGGGTGAAGGAGTAGGTGAGCTCAACCAAGAACATTTTGAAGTCAGTCGCCAAGTTGAAGTTGTAGTCAAGTTGAATGGAATAAAATCTGTCGACCTAAACCGTTCTACCGCCTAACAGAGTGCGGAGAGGGGACAGGATAAGTCAAGTAGGCAGAAGATAAGGAAGATTTTTCTCACGGAGCCCTCCGTCGCAGATAAGGAAGTGGGGTGACCCAGGAGGGAAGCCGCATCCGTCGGAGGAGACCAACTTGGATTCATGAATTTAGATTTGGAAACGCGTTTAAATATTTTGAAAGTTCTGAATCACTTGACGGAAATGGCAGATGATTTGTATTATTTGGTTTATGATTTTTGATAATGAGCCTGCGTAATCAATAAATTAAAAAGTTCCACTTAAGCAGCATAATCGTATGAGCAAATTTTTATAGATTACAGTATTATATTATGTTGTATTGTTTTAAAAATTGAGCCCTTTGAGGGACAAAATTTGTTAACCACCGACAATGTGGCAAATAAACTCGTACTTAATATTATTCTATGATTTAAAACAGATACCTATTAGATTTTTAGCCAATTCAGTTTTTCAATACATTTTTCAGCAAATATAATGAAATTTAAGGACATCTTCCAGCATATTTTTTGCATACATTTTAAGGTGTCCTACTTCGTTGTTGATTAACTTTTGTGACTAAAATGTTGCTAAAAAAAAAAAAATAAAATAAAATAAATAAATAAATAAAAAAAAAAATAAATAAATAAAATAAAAAGGAATTCAACGATTTTTAGTCGTTTTGGCCGTTTTAGGCCAATTTTAGTGAAATTTTTAGTACATTTTTTGAAATTTGACCAATTTAATGAGCACAAAAAGCGTTGGCCAACGAACTCATTTTTCCGAATAGAAAGCTTGATTTCTTGGCGCAAGAACGGAATTTTTATCTCAATCCTAAGGAGTTATCGTCTAGAATGATATATATATATATGTGTCCAAGTGACACCATCCATAAACTCATAAATATATATATATAAAAAAGCGTTAAATTCTAGAATTCGTTTCAGAATGCCGCAAAGCGGATTTCAATGAAGAAAATTTTCAAAAATTGTAATTATAATTTTTTGGAGCCATTGCAATAGCTATATTTTTTACGAAAATTCGCTAAAAAGGGAAAAATCAATTAAAAATAAATAAATAAATGAATTAAATAATTAAAAAAAAAAACAAGTTGGGTGGGCAATATAATTTTTCAAATATTGTAAAATGGCCGTATGGATATTGATGAAGTATAAAATACCAGTAGAAATGGATAAATTACCAAATAAAATAGTAATATTCGTGTATGCATGCTGTTGTACGAAATAGGGCTACGATTAATGTTTGCGTATACGGATCCCGTATTATCAATTCAACGGCATTTTTCATCCAAGGAAAATATTATATAAGGCTATGGAATTGGTGGAGTTTGTCTGAAAGTCCGAAGTATCAACCAATATTAGTTATCTGAATGCGTAATAGTTATCACTCATCCAAACACGATAAAATGCAGAGGGAATCATTGTGGAAATGTACCCAAGAACCCCCCAAAGCTTGAACAAAATCAGACGTTTAGATCATAAGAAACAGACGTTTTGAGGAATTCATGTTTGCGCAAGCGTACAGTTATAGGAGACCGCCTAGGAGCTAGTCCGCACAATTCCTGAACATTTCATCAAAACCAGTCTGAAACTTGGTACCTATCGTTTTGGGCGTGACAACGATTTACCACAGTAGTGTAAACCTGTCGAACGCTCATTAAAATTGACGCCATCATCCTGGAGCTGTTTTTTTTCGCATAAAAACGAACGAACTGAGATATTGTTGATTTTAAACTCCAAACCGGCCTCTCCTGACGCTATTTCACTTGGAAACTGACACACACAGTAAAATTACATGATGCCAGCTTTTTATTTAGTAAAAAAGGAAAAAAAAAAAACCATGGTCGGGAGCTGAAAAATGCATTAATTTGGCGGCGCGCCAAGATGACGTCAATTTTAATGACCGTTTGAGTGTAAGTGTACAGGTTTACACTACTTACCACAGACACACAAACAGACATCATACAGAAGAATGACAGGGACGGAACCAAAATCGATCAGCAAACTCTGAAACGAAATTTTGATTTTGGAAGACAAACATTTTCTGGACTTCCCGCTCGAATACGACGCAGTGGTGGCACTATAACTTCTTCACTATTGTATCACGGATTTATAGAATTGCAGTAGAAATCGTTTATACCTAACGTCCGGCAGAGCACGGCCAAAAATTGGTCGTTATACCCGATAGTCATTATAACCGATATTTTCAAAATTCTGAATAAGGTCTAGCTTAGAATCAATACTTAGATCTAAAGTCTGAGTGGTTTTTCAAGAAATTAAAGCAGTTGGGAATTGCTCTAGGAGACAAATAAGGCCTGTGTGTGACTCTTGACTAATGTTTCACATATTTGTCTAGTTGTTTGCTACAAAGCTTCGGATGACCAGCGTTTCATATTCGATTTTTGGATTCTACACATCTTTAAACGTAAAAAACCTAAATTTGATGAGGTTTTAAATATTTTACTAAGGTTAATTTTTGAAGATAATGAACCAAATTGATGCTTAGTCCCATATTTTGTTTCTAGGTGATAGGTACTGAAATCTCTTTACTTCCTGAAATAACTTGAAAAGCAAGAATGGTTACCCATCAAAGAGAAAACCAAAATCTATTTTCTTGGTGTTTGCCGACTAGAATATATAGATAGGGTAACTTGGAAATATTCAAATAAGCTCCGTATTTTTTGCAGTTTTCAACTAAATTATGCAAGATGCTGAGTGGTAGCGGGCGCCACAAGATTGGTGGATTTCCTTGGTGTTTGCTAACTAGAATATGTGGATTGGGTAACTCAGAAATATACGAATAAACTTCGTATTTCTTGTAGGTGTGACCATACGATGCAAGGTGCTGAGTAGTGGTGTTTGCCACGAGAATGGCGGATTTCCATAGTATTTGCCAACTAGAATGTATGAATAGGGTTACTCAGAAATACAGTAGAAATCAACTTTGTTTTCTTGTTGGTGCGGCCATATATGATCTAAGATGCTGGGTGGAGGCGAATGCTACAAGATGGTGTTTACCAAGTGGAATATATGTGGATTGAGTAACTCAGAAATATACAAATGAACTTCGTTTTTCTTGTAGGTGCGACCATATGATGCAAGGTGCTGAGTAGTGGCGTCTACCACGATATATATATATATATATATATATATATATATATATATATATATATATATATGAATAAACTTCGTATTTCTAGTAGGTGCGACCTTATGATACAAGATCTTAGATGTTGGGTGGTGGAGTGTGCAAAAAGATGGATTTCCGTAGTATTTGCTAATTATAATATATGAATAGGGTAACTCGGAAACATACGGAAAAACTCTGTATTTCTTGTAGGTGCGACCATACGATGCTAGAAGTTAAGTAGTGGCACGCACCACAAGATGGAGAGAAATACTGCAGTTTTAAACATGATAAATGGTAGGTTATAGATGGAAGAGACCCGAAAATTCTGCCACGGAAAGAAATAGCGAAGAGAGACTGAAATAGAACGATGGGGTGGGACAGTTGGAGAGACGAAGAGAGCGTAAAATGCAGGTATCGGACTGGGGGTTGCAGTTGAAGTTTGATGGCTGGTTAGTTGGCTGTTATGGATGCTGAACAGTACAAGGAAGGAAAGCATAAAAGTACCTCTCGTCTAAGGGCAGATTAGGACGTGGAAGTTCAGATATCGGTACGGCGTTGGAAGGGCCTCCTTCCACCACACGATTCTCCCCTTTAGCCTTTTCTTCTGCTGAACAATAGGGAACGTGTTTGGCAAGAACCAGCTGCTCTGCAGTTCTCCTCGAAGCTCATTTGGATTTCATTCAGCCCCCTTCGCATTGTCCGTACCAACAAAACGTCAAAAACTCCGTAATCTCGAGTCGCTAAGGAAATTGCGCGGTCTGTTATAGCAAATTTTAGTGTGCGACAACGTGGTATCAGACCGTGATTCAATTCCTACTCATTTATAATTTATTTGGGCAGTGAGTGAAAATTCCACAGCCACAAACAATGAGTACCCCCGTAATTCTACCTCACTTAGGTACTGTTGGAAATCCCAGACACAGTCCATCTTACAATCCGCATATTCCAATGAGACAACACCCAAAACATTTAAAAAAACCTTAAATTGGTTTTTCATTATTCTACGACGTTTTCCCAAGAGATAGGAGAGAAAAAATTGTTACCTACGAGTACATAAAGTTGAACAAAATTCGAATTTGATTATCATAAACTGATAATTTTGAATTTGATTTTCTTACTAATAGAAAACGTTAGAAATTTAACAATTTTAAAATTGGCATTTTAAATTTAATTTTATCATCTCCCTGAAGAAGCCACAGGGAGAAACGTTGGAGAAAAATAAATAAAAAATAGGGCTATTTTGGTAAAATTTACGGTAATTGTGTAGGTAACATATTTTATTAAAATCCCCAACATATTATACTCCAAGTTATTTTTATAAACTAGTAAGGCATAAATGGTTCTATTTCACTCGGGTTTTGAGTTACAAGGCCATTTGCGAAATAAGAACTCACCGTTTCGATCATGCAGATTGCTTCGGGACACCAAAGAAAGTCAATATTTTTGCAGAGGTTTGTGTAATGAACGGGTTGAGAATTCGAATTCAGCGTTAAATTCCCTAAAACACGCCTCTTATTAAGAGACTTGACCAACTGGTACTCATATAATTTATTCAACTATCACCTTTAACCCTCTACGTAAGTATGGTTATCAATGTTAATATGAGAAAAAACAAATTAAGATAAATTTAATAACGAGACATTCGCGAACAATCAAGTTGAGACACGAGACTCTAGACCCTGACTTGCTCTTTAGTTCGACTACCCACTGCTTGGCATTCCCAGCGCTTCATGAGATTTTACACAGATCAGTTTTCTGCTTAGATTAGTGGTCTGGATGCTCGCTACGCTCGCATCTCAAAAATACATCACATCAAGTAGTCAATCCTTTAGTAAGAATTTAGATTAGTTGGTCAGGGTCTAGAGTCTCGTGTCTCAAACTGATTGTTCGCGAACGTCTCGTAATTTAATATCTATGAATTACTTGAGGATATACCATTAGTGGTGGATTTACTTTAGTTTTTTATTATTCTTTATTAGTGGATGGTGGATATACCATAAACTTCCTATATTGCCAAGTCGATCTGCAGAATATTTAATTTACTGATGCTCATCGCTTACAACCAAATCGTTGCCACGGAACGGTATCTTAGGCATTTATCATCTTACAAAAATCGTTCGCCAGTCGTTGGAAAGCTCTCGAATTACCTAACCGTATTATGTTAACCACTGCGCAGTGCGTGGCCAACAATCTGAGATATGAGCGTGATTTTCTGAATAATAAAACAGATGATCCTTATCCGTTAATTTCATAAACTTCATTGCAACTAATATCAGAGTGGAAAGAAACTTGGAAGTTGAAATTTTATAGGGGGACTCTCTTGGGCAGTAAGAGACGATTGAAATGATGGGCTCTTTCCTAATCAGCTGACCTATATTCTCTCCTGTTCTCCCGAGGAACATGTTCCATGTTCTGTCAAGATTTAGTGCTTAGGACTAAATTTGTTTTCCTTACGCAGTGTACTACGTGGATTTGCCGCACGCGTCAATGCGTTCAGGCGTTCACGCGTTCAAATGGCGGACCAATGAAATTTGCGAAAGTTGTCACATGACCCTGCCCGCGCGGCGACGCGACGGCGTTGAACGCTTCGGTTTGATTTTCAAACAAGTTTGATTTTTATCGCATTCGCCGTGCGTCAAACGCGTTTATATGATGTTTTTCTAACCTCTTTCAACATTTTGAACTTGTTCTCATACTTTTTCCGAACGTTTCCTTCTGTGATAATGGAGTTAGCTGATACAGAAACGGCCAGTTCTACATTTATTACATTTATTTATACACCTTTATCGGGAGATGCCCAGTTTCGAAGAAAATTACAATATATTGTCTAGTGTTTCAAGACAATGGTAAAAACAAAATACGAAGGTTTGAGTCATGCTCATGTGAGTAAATTTTATTGATTGTTCAGAGTATATTTATGTTTGATTGTTTTGAAATTTGAGCAATTTTTCTGGAAATCGTTCTTGTAGTTCCTATTATTCTGCCATACAAATAAACTTTTGGATTCTACCAAATATTTGTTGTTATCTTTTTTAAAATCATTGTAACGAATTAAAATTCTTGTTGAATATAAATGGTAAAATTCTTGCTTAATTTTGTTGACGATGTAATCGAAGGTTTTTACTGTCATTCTTGCATATGATTTAAAGTGTTATTCACTTTCCCTCCATTTGGAGTATAAGTAGGTTTTAGCATACAAAAAAAGACCTTTAAATTATCACTGATCTAAATTAATCACGGAAATGAGTGATAATTGAAAGGTCTTTTCTATATGTATGATAAAACCTCATTATGGAAGATTGTCACATAAAATCTTCAGAAACTCTTTTAAGATTATTCAAGTGTAAGTGATGAAATTCACCGAACTCGCTCCGGCTTTCAAGTATTTCCTCAGCCGGTATCTTTTTTTTATATTATTTACAGCTAAAAATACGAAAGAGCCGATGAGCTAGTCAGCAGCTCAAAGTTGTTGATCGAGCATGAATGCAAAATCAAATTGAAAAAATGAAGATGAAAACACAGGTGATGAGAACAGAACAGGTTAACTATTTAAACTACGAAGCGTTTTTGCGTTTCCACGTAGGACACCATTTTTTTCTCTCGTTTTTAACGCACGGCTTGACGCTCGCGGCGGAGCCACATAGGACACTGCCTTAGTTCTCTTCGTAGAAAACTTCACTGATTAACTGAGGGGGCTGTGTTAGTCTCACTTGCATTCAACTAGTCAGTGGCTACGGATTTCGACGATAAAAATATAAGTCCACCAACAGAAGTTGATACAAACCCGCCAATTGAAATCGTCCTATGGAATGACACTGAGCGAATTTCCAGATGAACAAACAACACGAGAGGCAGCGATATGGACACCGCGATCACGTGGTAGATTATCGGATTAATCGACGGCATTAAACCAACCGTTTCTATAACACTGACATTCCGCCGCCAGCATTAGCTCGGCCGGAGGGTTTTCATTTCAATTTAGCTCGGGAAAACGTTTTAGTTTGTTCAGATATTCAAACGCGCGGTGGTGAACCGACTCGATTCATAAAATGGAAAAGTTTGGACGTGGATTTGAAGTATAAAAAATTTGAGAAACTTCAGTCAAAATAAATTGATTAAAACCAATTTTATGGCTAAAAATTCACACTTAAATAAAATTTGTTGATTCAAAAAAGATTTTGGATTTTTATTTTTTTTTTTCGCAGTTTTTATAGATTTGTAGGCAAATAAATTAAATTTAAGTAAGTATGTTTTACAGCATAATTTTGTGCAAAAAGCGTTTGATGTCCTAATGAAGTGTTGAAAATTTTGTTTAGACTGAAACTTTGCTAACAAAATCAGGTAAAGATTTTTTTTTTTTTTTTTAGTGATTTTTTTAGTAGGTACACTTTTTGAAATTTGACCAATTTAGTGCGCTCAAAAATTGTTGGCTAATCAAGTCATCCTTTCATTTGGAAAGCTTGATTTTTTGGCGTTTTGGTTAAGCTAGAGCGAAATTAAAGTAAAACACGTCAAGCGCAATTTTCTCTCTCGTAACTCGTAACTAGGGAAATTGTAACTCAGTAGGTTTCTCACTTAAAAATCGTTATCCACTTGTTGGAAAGCTCTCTATTTATGCCGAAATTTTATGCTGACTGCTTGGCCATAAAAACAAAGAAACGATTTTTTGAGCACAAGATTGGTAACGCTTTTGAGGGGACACAATTTTGGATTGACAACAGAAAAAAAACCTCTGCTTTGGTGAGACTTTAGCTATGTAAATAGCTCCAATAAGTTAAAACATTGCTGAATCATTATAATACGAGTACATAGGCTCTGTAACTCATGGATTAGGTATGTTGCGTAAAACGACAAACCATAATCGTCCCAAAAATATCTGGAACACGTCATGAATAATATTTCGGCAGTTTATAACCACATGAACTGCTCGAAAATCTTTGATCTGTTTGTATATCTATTTATAAGTTGGATATTGACCTCGAGTGATTGTGAGTATTGTGTTTCCTGATTTATAAATATGTATCCTTGTTCTGATTCTCTTGTGATCGTAATTCCTTTATCTCAAACTGCGGGATGTAAACGAGAAAATGACTCCACGTCTGATAAAACGCCATCTGTAGCGACGCTGTGATTGCTGCGGAGAACGAGGCTCAAAACACATTAGTTTACTACCCATATAACTTTCATTACCTGGAGATGGCGGAATTGTCAAAGTGCGACCCATTTATGCAAAGTGTGTCCAGTCAAAATATCAGCCCCAATACAAAGTGCGACTCGCCAGAATATCGACCCTTCTACGAAGTGCAACCCGACAAAATAGAGAGTTCCTAGTAGATCCGTAAAACACAATAAGTCGTGTGGTATTGACGATCCGGCGCCGTAACTCTGACAAAATGAGTTACGGTGACGCATCCTTCCGTACAGATACGTTAACGGATCGCAATCCGGGAAAAACGTAATCGTCTAAAATAAGCTCCTTCCATGGACTCAAATAAACCTTTATATAATATAATTTCCTCCTTCCATGGGTTTAGCGTTACAACTAGATCCGTTAAGGACTTGATGTGACTTTAAGGTGTGGTAAAGTTTCTCGTTACCGCACGCCGTATTGAGACCGACGGATCTCTAGGAACTTTTTAATATATCACCCCTTCTGCAAAGTGTGTCACCCCTTCACCCACGGCTGTCTCTGTTAATGTCACTGTTCCAGTTCGTTTAGCGTCACCCAGGGCGCACCATCCGTTGCTAGTTCATCTTAGGGCAGATTGCTGATCGCTCCGTGTAATTCTGGTAAACCAGTGGAAGTTTCGGCCAATCTTTTCTTTTGACACAATAAACAGCACGTCCACAAAGAAGGGAAAAGTTTTTGCCGAATGTCTCAATGTCTCCCATTTCTTTTAATTCAAGAGCTAAACGCTTGCTCGGTTGCACAGTTAAATCATCTCGGGAATCAATCATCTTCAGGGAATTCCTCAAAGTATGATTGTTCAATTTTTTTTCAACATCCACGGGTCACACTACGATCCAGGGACGGAAATCTTGCGGGTCGCAATTTGATAACAACAATAGATGGACTATTGAAGCGTAGTCAGGTCTATAATTTAATTTCGGTTTTGTCGGTGGATGCTTACATGGCCTAGAGGTGGAATCTGTGGATATGCGTACCTATATGAAATTCTTGCCGCATGCGTTTATGCTCTAAAAATGATAAATTTCATGGAACCCTTTGGTTCCATTATATTCAATAATGAATCTTTGTAATCGACCAAAAAGGTGTGTGTGTGTGTGTGTGTGTGTGTGTGTGTGTGTGTGTGTGTGTGTGTGTGTGTGTGTGTGTGTGTGTGTGTGTGTGTGTGTGTGCTTTTCCAGATGACAACTCTCTTCTTTTGACCAATGAGATAAAACTTCTGTTCTTGTACCAAAAAAATCAAACACTCCAAATTAAAAAATGAGTTCATTGGCCAGCATTTGTGGAGCACATAAAAAAAACTAAAATTCCAAAAAATTGACTTTAACAAATCACTACAAACGGCAAAAATGGCTAAAAAGTTTGAGATTTATATTTTTATGCAGAATTTTAATAAAAAAAGAAGTTTATTAGCGATGAACTGGATCATTAAGTAATTATTCCTCACAATTATGCTGAAAATGTCTATAATTTTATTATTATTGGCTAAAAAATCGAGGAAAAATGAAAAAAAAAAAAAAAAAAAAAAAAAAAAACGCGGCAGGCCGCTTGTACTTTCTTTCTTATGAGAGAAGAGCTATGAGCATTGAAAATGTCTCAGTAATTTCAATGTTTTTTATTGTTTTAAATAAAATAGCGATTATAAAACATAAAATGATTATTGACACACAACTACTGAGTTTGCTGTAAGCCAGTATCGACAAAGCCCAATTCTTCCACGAATATGAATTTACAGTCCTTTTTTTAATAACTGGTATTGTGAAGTATCCATTGACATCATATTGACAAAATAGTTGCAACCATCTAGAGCTAAAATGTTTCTCCATTTTTCGTTCTCATCATCTGATTTGGACAATATTCCTCCAATAATAGATAATTTTTGCCCTTTATAGCTTCGTCATCTTCATAGCTGCGTATCAATGAACTCATCAGTAACGCTCAACAAAGGCCTGTGATAACTGAAATAAGAGATGTGATTCTGAGTATCAAGCTTGTTTTGTAGTTTTCTATCATTTTGCCCGAACAGTGCTTCACATGAAACTTAGTAGTGACAACTCGTACTAATTTCTCCAACCGGAAATCATGTGATTTATTGACTGCATGTTGCTTGTATACACAATCATAACAACGTCTAACTAGGTGGCGTGACGTATTTTTCTTTGCGTAGCAAAATTTGCGTAACGAAATTTCCGGTTGATCCGTCAACTAAGACATTTTCAATGTCAAAAGCTAAAAATGCGAAATTTCCTTTGAATCGTAGAAGATTATTGAGAACAAGTTTTATAAAATTGGTAGCTAACCATTCTTTCACTCAAAGAGTTCAAATTTCAAAACAACGTAACATAATAATTATATGATAATTTACGAAAATTTGGAATTATCCATTCTTTCACTCAAAAGCTCAAATTTCAAAACAATGTAACATATACCGTAAACTGGGGTGACTTGGGAACACACGAGGTGAGAATGGTACAACGACGTTTTTCAAATTCAAATCCTGTTGGCAGGCTTAAAAATGGCGCGATCGGCCAGCTGTTATTTTATTCTTGTAGAGGATGGATGGTAAAAGCGGTTCCATGCGTCGAAACCCTCTTCCATGGATTTTTATATGCTTGGCGGGCAAAAGTGATTACAGCTGATAACACGATTTGTTCACAAGTCCTGCTAAGGTGCACATGGTGCGGTGGCTGAGAACCTTCTCATGCTTTGTAAGTAATTTATATTCGTAAATAAACTTATTGTGAAGTGATTCGCGTTAGAACTGCTCAAAAATTGTTACTTAGTGATTTTATTTGTTGGATAAACTAAAACACCTGCCTTCCATGTGGTGAGAATGGTACACCGGGTGTGTGACATTTTTTCAACGGATTTCAATTTGATTTGAATATTTTCAAACAATTTTTTGTAACTGGGGTAGCAAACCATTGTTTTAATTGTTCCTGGGGTAGCAACCCATTGTTTTGATTGTTCCTGGGGAAGCAACCCATTGTTTTAATTGTTCCTGGAGTAGCGACCCATTGATTTAATGTTTTAATGGTTGTTTAATTGGGGTAGCCCCATTGTTTTATTTGTTTCTGGGGTGGCAACCCTTTGTTTTAATTGTTCCTGGGGATGCAATCATTGTTTTACTAGTCAATGGGAGCTAGATATTGAACAGATTGTAAATAAAAATAGTTTTATATTTACCTGTTCACACTCCCGCTCATTCATTATGACCATGTATAATCCCAAATTGTGGATAGAATGGTTTTTTTCACAGGGGAAGGCATGCAATGAGATGTCTACTCGTGTGCTACAATTCTTAATTTGAAAGTTTTTTTTTTTTTTTTTTCATTTTCAGATTTTTTTATATTTTTCAACTTTTATGAGCTCTAACACCTTTTTAAAAAGTTCTTGCATCGATTGGGAGAGGTGACAATGGTACAAAGCGTTTTTGATAGGATATATGACCTGAAAAAGTCAGTGTACCATCCTCACCCCAAAACACGGGGTGAGACTAGTACAACTTTGAGGATTAATTACTCAACTAATCCTCAACCTAAAAAAATATTTGAAATCGTAGAAAAGCTTGCTGATAGATGTAGTTTTTGAAACGAATACGATCAGAGTGACGATCCTGCTCAGTAAGGTTGAAAAAGTAAAAAAACATCAAAAACCGTACCAAAGTCATCGTATTATTATCGTATTATATCGTATTATATATTATATACCGGTTTACGGTATAATACAATAATTTACGGAAATTGGTAATTATCCATTTTTTCACTCAAAAGCTCAAATTTCTAAACAACGTAACATAATGTAATATGATTTTACGAAAATTTGTTCATACGGTCATGCTGCAAGGCTGGATCTTTTGGCGTCGCGTTATTTTGAAAGCACAATTCGATACCTTCACTTGAATTCTCTGTCTCAGACTTACGAGGGGAGTCTTGGGGGACATCTGCTTCTTATACAATCGCGCTCAAAACCGCATCTGCCCGTTTCCTAGCGCTCCGCCCTTAAGAAAGGACCCCGGCTCTTCCGAAGCAAACCCCCCCCCCCCCTTTCTGAGCACCCCCTCCGGCCCCCTTTTCCGAGCAGGCCGCGGTCCCTTCCGAACGCCCCCCCGCGTCACCCGCCCGCCCGTCAGAGTGAAACAAACATCCGGGAAAACGCTCACCGCGCCTTTACATCACCTTTACTGCCTCCCGCCCTTCCCCACCCCTTCTGGACCCTTCGCATAAAACATTCACCCTCAAGTGCCCGCAAGTGCTCCCAATTTATTTAGGCCTCCCCCTCCCTACCCCCTCCCACTTTTCCTCCCCTATATAAGGGCGACCCCGGAGGGAAAAAAAGCGGCGCCCCCCTCACCGGGGTAGACGAAATGGCTACTAAAAAAGGAAAGTAGAACCTTTCCCCCCTTTCTCCCGCTACTTTCCTCCATTGCTACTTTCCTCCATACGCTGTATATCTTCTTCCCAAGGATAGCAGATGAGGCAGCGGGCGGAGGGTTGACTGAGAGATATCGTTTTTAATACCTTTGGATTGAAGTGCGTTGGGTCGCCGGGACACTTAGCTAAATTGAACCTCCACATGGGCTCCCTCGCGCCCTTCGGACTGACCTTTTTCCACTTTTTTCTCACTTTTTTCCTCCTTTTTCCGCCAATGCCCGAAAACTACTCCCAACTTTTTTTTTGTTTTTTTCCGTATTCCTGGTCTGGAGGAAGATATACGATCCATCACGTTCATGACCCTTAATGACCGTTCCGCGTAACGGGCTCGGGGATTAACAACGTCGAAATTTATGATACAGCGGTTCACTACAGTTATATCATCGTTTTATTGTAAGTAAATACATAAAATATGTTTTTATTGCTTAAAGTACACACGAACGTTTGGGCGCAGCGCGACTAGCCGAGAAGTCCCGAGAGCTCCCGAACCCTTCCGAAGAATCTTCTTTTAACTAGTCATAACTAGTGTAAGTTCGTCTACAACCACTCCTGAGAGATGAGTTTTTAGACGGATAAGTTTTTAGCATGGATCAGTGGTCTGGATGCTCGTTAAGCTCACATCTCAAAAATACATAACATCAAGTCCCCCTTAGTAAAAATTCAGATTACTTGGACGTATAGATTAGTATCAGGGTGGCGGAGCGATAGCAGTGAAATAAGACTCAAGATTTTTTGTTTGTGTGATCTCCAGCAGCGTAAGCGGATACGCTAGCCATTTGGAAACAGAGGACATCCAATGCATCTACTCAATTACTGTACTTAGCTGCTGAGTTAGAGATGAAATGGCTAGTTGCGATGCACTCAGGAGCTCCTAAGGTACACAACCTGAATTACAAAGTTAAGTAAGTATAAATTCTCTTCCGGACTGTATCTTCTGCGATGGTTTATGTCCTTCAAAACCTCAAGAACGAGATGTTTGCTTCCTTCTTTTCAAGCATCTTTGAAGCTCCTGTTACAGCCCTACCTATAATAGCTCCTTTTGTTTTTTTCGTTTTCCTGGTCTGGAGGAAGATATACGATCCATCACGTTCATGACCCTTAATGACCACGAACTAAATCACTCGCGACGAAGTTGTGGAAACCCATTTAAAAACGGAAGTTAGTGAAAAACGTTGTCTATTTCCACGAAAAATAAAGAGTTACACTGTTAAATCGATTTCGACGGTTAGGCCATCATCAGTAACAAACAATAACTCAATATAACAATAGTTATTGTTTGTTACTGATGATGGCCTAACCGTCGAAATCGATTTAACAGTGTAACTCTTTATTTTTCGTGGAAATAGACAACGTTTTTCACTAACTTCCGTTTTTTTCCTTAATGACCGTTCCGCGTAACGGGCTCGGGGATTAACAACGTCGAAATTTATGATACAGCGGTTCACTACAGTTATATCATCATTTTATTTTAAGTAAATACATAAAATATGTTTTCATTGCTTAAGGTACACAACCTGACTAACAAAGTGAGTTCTTTTTTTTTTTGACACGGATACGTCTTTGCTCTGGGGGGTCAACCAACAATTTTTGTCACGCAAAAGTTGATGTCACAATTCCTAATGATGTTCACGTACAAACCAGCCGTTGCTAGGGGAATGGAACTTCCGCAGTTTTCATCGCACAGAAATCGTTCGCCACTCGTTGGAAAGCGCTTGATTTATGTGATAAATGTTCACATCTCAAGCTACCAATATCCCCCTCCTTACGTACCTGGCTACATTCCTAAACTAAGTTGATTGGACTGTAAACAATTTTAATACGCCGGTTACAATATTCTAAACGTAAAGCAATAGCATCATTTATTCCACTCCATAGGAAACATTTTCATCCTCTCGACAACAGTCGACTGTTAGCAACAACTCATTGTAGTGGTTTCTCTACACAGTTAACAACAGTTAACAGTTTCAACATTTCTATAAGTAAACCGTTGTTTTGTTGGAACTCGTTTACGTTGTTTTGCTTTTTGTGCCTGCAAGAATAATAAAATAAATTCGTTATCCTACATTTCGTCGCCTACAGTCCAAAGTTAAAGGATTTGTTTACAACTCTCGAGGACAACCGTCATGAAATCCCCAATCAAAGACATATCCATGTAACATGGTATCGGCTTGTAAAGCAGATAGTGGAACTCGTTTACGAGTTTAGATAAAAGGTCAGATTTATCTCAGCAAAATAAAATTAAATTACAAGCACTTACAGACCTTTAACCTAAAAGTGGCTTTTGTGTAGATTTATGCATTTATGCTATTATTTTTGGAAATAACCAAAGATAACATGTGGAAATGCAAATGTCAATTACTAGTTCCCAAACTGATGGTCCTCCCAGTGATTAACAGTGCTGTCAATATGGATCTCTATTCGTTGTTGTCATTCGTTCTTTTAAGGTTTGAGCCGCACCTCAACCAGAAGGGTCATTAGCGGCATTGAACAAGGTGTCCAAAGGGACACTGGGAGTGGCACGATTCTAAGGGGAGCCATGTTGGCGGCCTTGGCTAAAAAGGAGCGCCTTCATGTACTCCACTGGCAACTTGGAGGGGATAAAAATGAGGGGTACAGTGATGACCACTGTTTAGCCCCCAAAGTGGATTAAAAAAAAAACCCAAAAATAAAGTAGTACAACTAAGACTAGATGTAAAATAGGCTAATAACTATATACATGCTACTATATACAGTCAGCAAAGTGAAATAAAACTACGACTAGATGTATGTAAATATATCACAGATCAGATATCACAGTTCCTTGTCTGGTCCGGATAAAACGTCAACCCACTGAGGGGGCTGATGCTGGACTCGGAGTTCCACAAAAGTACAAAATGAACAGATCACCCAACACCTCCCAAACACAAAATCTCGAGCTTCTGAACTAAGCAGGTGTCTATGAGTAAGACGGGTATGGCCAGTGGCACCCGGTTGACCACTATTCGACCCCTCCTTGGAAGTAGGGTTACAAAAGGGCCCACCAGGCTCAAGTCTTGAAAGACACCACGCAGATCAGTGACCTCACCCTGCCATTGCTCATGCCAGATGGAATTGGCTTTATGTTGCATGTAGGAGATATGATTCTCGATGCGTATAGGCAACATATCAATGGAGTTATCACCAATGACTCTCCCTGCAAGGGCATCTGCACACTCATTGCCACGAATACCCACATGGCTCGGTACCCATATAAAGGTTGAGCCCAATGTCGTTGCTTGGTGTAGCGATCCACGTAGGCTTTGTATCAGGGGATCATGAAAATATGAGTCCCTAATCGCTTCGATGGTACTTAGTGAATCCCTACCAATCACATAATTCCCAACTCCCAATATTGACAGTAAAGTAAGTATAGTAAGTAGGTATACATTCTCTTCCAGACTGTATCTTCTGCAACGGTTTATGTGCTTCAAAACCTCAAGAATATGCCCAGATGTGTGCTTCCTTCTTCTCAAGCATCTTTGAAGCTCCTGTTACACCCTTACCTATATTAGCTCCTATATATAGCATTTACACGTCAAATTGGAGGTTTTTCATTTCAAATTGGAGGCTTTTCGTTTCAAATTGAAAGATAACTGAAGTTTATAAATACATGATTTAATCAGGAAAAACAGGAAAACAATTTCCCCGTGAAACTAATAATTCATAATACATGGTGAAGGAACATGTACATGTGAATAAGAATAGAAATGAATAGGACGAGACTGTGCAATGTGGCGCACTCAACTTGGTAGACGTTTTTGCTCAGGAAAACACCTAAACACCAATGTAGATTCAATCATATTTTAGGAAAGCACCATGAAGCCTCTCGTTAAAGCTTTTCAGCCACTCAACACATCACGTAGCGTAATCTCACCCTTTTCCAACCCGAACCCGTTTCAATAGGCCGACATCAACGTTTGTGGAAGTTTCCGTAAAGGAAGGTCTCTAATACCGAAATACGCAAATACTTTCCCTCTTTTAATGCATTTTCGTATTCTCACTTCCAAAACCAGGGGACGTCGGTTTTCTGAAGGGGGGGTCCGTCTTTTCAAACTCTTTTCTGACCGAAAGGAGGAGGGAGTCATTTTCTATAGAATACCTCCTACACCCCCGGAACATTTTTTTTTTTTCTTCCGAACGAAAACATCAATCTTCCCCTTTTCCTGAAGTCAGCAACGCTTGGAACTCAGCGAGGGTGAGCTTTTCTGGTGTCCGACGGCGGGAGAGAGAAGTGAGGTAAAACTCGTGAAGGAAACGCTGTAGGAAAAATCCTCTCACCCTCAACACCCAAAAGCTTTTTTTTTTTCGAAAAAAGAAGAAAAACCCCGCATAAAAATGCTCTTTTCAAGGGATTTGGTGTTTCGTGAGAGACAAGATTACGATCTCATGTTTCTTTTTGAAAGGGAGAACCGATATTTTCTGGGATGCATTCCTTTGTTTACGTTTACGTTGCGTTTTTACGTTTACGTTTGTACTTTCAATATCAAGTTATGAAGGTCACTACGGTGCACGCAGTGCGTCGAGATCAGACAGGAATAATCGATTATTTTTTCTGGTTGATGTAGTGTATTGCTTTTTTTTTTCACTTTCGGGAGAGAAAAAATTTTGGTCTCCAAAATTAAAATTGCCACTCGCGTTTTACGATTTAGACCATTCTGAACAACTGTGGTCCTGTGTGTGTCCGCAAATCCTTGTAACAAGCTTATTTTCCACAGTTTTCATCTGATTTGGATGAAATTCATGGGATGTGCGGACTAAGGGGTCGACATTCCCCTATAAATTTCATCGTTCTTGACTCAATACCTCAGTCTGCGCATGAGCAAACGTAAATTCCATTATGCTCCATTTTTTCACGCCCTAGTCGTTCGATCTCGCTCAAATTCGGATGATAGTTGGGGGATGACGATTTGATCAACCCATATCAATTTCAACATGATTGTATCATTATAGCTTCTGCGCATGCGCCTTTGTAAAATACTTGTAACGACCTCAATTTTCACTGTTCTCATCCGACCGATGAAATTGCCAGACAATGCGCGGGTTGTACATGCTATACATTAACAGTATTGGATGAAGTACTTTCTAAATACATTTTTTAATGTTCTATTTTAAATATTATAAACTTTATTTGAGCAACATTCTGCAAAAAATCATAGATTCAACAATTTTAGCCATTTTTAGTGATTTTCAGATATTTTTTCAGCACATTTTTTGGAATTTGACTAATTTTATATGCTCAAAAAGTACTGGCCAACCAACTCATTCATTCATTGAAAAAGCTTGATTTTTTGGCGCAAGAGCGGAATTTTTATCTCAATCCTAAGGAGAGTTATTTTCTGTAAGGACACACACACACACATATCAAGCTCAGCCCTTCGTCTGGTTATTCTTGTCAGAAATCTGGTGTCTGTCCGAAGATTTACACGTTGCAGACCTCAGAATGGCCACTTTTGAGTTACGGCCAATTCGAATGATTTCCCTTTCATCTCAATCCGGATTTGAGCTCATCTGTAAATCATTAATAGGGAACACCGTGTTGTAACTTATCTCACCCCAATTAGCGAACTTTCGTACAGAATGAAGCTATTGCAATGTGTGGGAAAATTTTAAAATCAAAATGTTTGAAAATTTTCTTCATTGAAATCCGTTTTGAGGCATTCTGAGACGAATCCAAGAGTTTAACACTTTATATATATATATATATATATATATATATATATATATATGTATGTGTGTGTGTGTGTGTGTGTGTGTGTGTGTGTGTGTGTGTGTGTGTGTGTGTGTGTGTGTGTGTGTGTGTGTGTGTGTGTGTGCGTGTGTGTGTGTGTGTGTGTGTGTCCTTCAACGATTGCTCTCTTTAGGATAGAGATAAAAATACCGTTCTTGAGGGAAAAAATCAAGCTTTTCAAACGAAAGGACGAGTTCGTTGGCCAGCATTTTTTGAGCACATTAAATTGGTCTAATTTCAAAAAAGAGCTGACAAAAAATCATTAAAAATAGCAGAAAACGGTTAAAAATTAATAAATTAATATTGTAAAATTGAACATTAAAAAATTTATGTACAAAACTATGCTGAAAAATGTACTTAAATTTCATTAAAATTTGCTACAAAATCGATAAAAACTGCAAAAAAACTTAAAAATCCAAAATCTCTCTTTGAATCGCAGAATATTATTTTGAACGATTTTACTGCCATAAAATTGGTAAATAACAATTTCTTTTCACTCAAAGTCCTCAATTTTCAAAATAATATTCTATGATGTAGTATGACAATTTACGAAAATCCGTTTATACGATCATGCTGCGTGAACTTCATTATTGACATTTTTAAGCCTTTACTTTGGTACACAACAGGTGAAAACGTTACTTTCAAAGAGCAAAATTTTTCAGGGGTGACGATATTCTTAGATGATTCTCGCTTACAACGAAATCATTGCTAAGGAACTGTATTTTCGCCATTTTTCCTCGTGCAAAAAATGATACGGCATTCTTTGGAAAGATCTCAATTTATGCTAAAATATTATGCTATACAAACCACTCCGAAAATAAAAGCAGTGGAGCTGCGCGAAAAGTTATTAATGGAATTTCAACAATCTTCGAGGCATTCATTAATTTAATTATAATTACAAAACGGGCGGTCCCCAATTACAATGTTGTTTAAAAATAATAGTTTCCAGATGAGGAAACAAATTTAAGTTCTCAGGAAAAAGAAAAGAAATATATGTATGAGGTAAAAAATACAAACAAATACATCTTGTAACTGAGGCAAACGATGTATAATGACATCAGTTTTTACAGTTGTTGGTTAGTTATTTTAGATAAAATTGTTTTCTATTTCCGCCCGATTTCTGTTTTCAAGGTTTCCCAAATCAGGTAAAATGAGCTTTTCAGAGGGCTTTTTCATGTCTCAAATCTTCGATCTTAATAAAGCACTGGCAATTTTTCGATAGGAAATTTATTGCTCTTTCCAGCGGTATTATAAAATTTGAATTTATACAGCAGATTAAGGGAGTTAAGATCGTTATATACTGACAAAACGTTGAAAACAGAAAAAAATTTCCACGAAAATAAAGAGTTGCTCGTAAACTCGAGAGTTTAAAAAGAAAAACTTTAGGAGGAACTTTCGATCAGAAATAGTTTTAGAATTGACTCTTGAAGTACTGATCACCTTATAAATGACGACCTGTACAATCAAATATTGTTATCGAACAAGAAAAATTTGATAACATGAAAATTTGATCGTTTAAATTTCAAGAATTGTAGATACAAATATTGACTAGTCTGCGGAATATATGGGTACTTATATAATCGCTGTTAGAATCAGCGATCCGATTTCTTAACCGCTTCATTAACGAAGTCGTAAAAACAGATGTTAAGGAACCTGGAAGAAGTAGATTGCGCGGTAATACCCCGGAACGGCGAGGGACGTCCTGCGGAAGGAATTCCTCCCCGAAGGAAGCGAAGCTACCCCTCGTCCCACAGTTGCGAAGCTACGCTCTCGCCAAACTCCCATTGCGAAGCAATTAACACGAGGGGCGGGGGAGGGGAGGCGACCATTAACCGAGTTGCGATAAGGGAGTGGAACAAAACGGGACAATTTGTGAAAAAGAGCTTCGCTAAGTCGTCGGAGGGGGCGAAAAAAAGGCCTAAACGACGTTGGAAAACGACGAGATCCCTTTTTTCCGCTCTCGCTGAGGTAAAGACAAGATAGTGATCTGGGGGCCCTTTATGTTCTTTCCCCCTTGAAATTAGGTGTTGGCTGCAGGAAGATACCTATTTTTACAGGCTATCAGTGTATCAATATCGTGTTGTAATCAGTTTATATTATGCTCTGTTAGAATGGTGAGATCCTGTATGTGTTTAATAGAGTCTTGTTATTTATAGAACCACGCGTAAGGGCCAGTTTCACCGATATGAGCTAACGTTCCATCAACTTAACCAAACGGTAACGGCAGACCGGTGATTAAGAGCTGCGTTAAGGAATTTTATTTCACCTCGTTAATTCAGGCGTCAAAGTAATCACTCCCGCAGCCGGTAGTGGTCTGGTTAAGTTAACAACGAAACGTTTCATTTTGTCCATAAATCATGGAACATGTGTCCACATTGGACAGAAAATTCCAGCGCTTGGAATCTATCAAGGATTTAGGTAGCCCCCCAGAGGTGCAATGGGGTCCTAAATCCTCGACAAAGAGGTAGAGGAGGATGACAGTATCCCGTCAGAGAGATACCCACTCCTACTAATAGCATTAATGAGCTATGTTCGGAGTAGATTGGATTTCCAGGACCTGGATCACCCATCCAACGCCAAACTCAGCCTCTCAAGAACACGAGTAGAGGCGTGCGACGCCCATTGTTTTCCAACGGAGCGACGACAGCACTTTCTCTGGGATTCATACGGGAACTCTGTCACAAATCATAACCCAAACCACTTCAACAGCGGTTTCTCATCGAATTCTTATCGCGATTAGTTGATTGTTTCTAAGTTGAAACATTGAAATTTAAACATTAATTTTGAATATACATTTAAATTAGAGACAGAGAGGGAGAGTAAAAACCACTAGGTATAGGTACCTACGCTCGAAATCTTTTTAAATGAGGAACCCGTGAAGTGAAGCGAAATTATTTGTGACATATTTTTAACTTTCTACGCTTTTGGTGGCCCAAAGAGTAGATCTTCCGGTACTGGATGGTACCATAACTACATTCCAAGAAATTCATATGTAGGAGGATACAAGTTGATTTAAGGGTTGTGACAGAAAACTATGGAAATCTCATCAGATAAAAAGTAAATACATACAAACTCTACTTCTCAATAGGAAACGTATAAATCGGATTATCATACTTGGTTAGGTATCTATGTACCAAGGTAGTAAGTGACTAATCTACGCTGGGTAAGACAAAGCACTTTGGCAACATCGGTTTTCATCAGGCTCTAGAGAATAATAATTATTTTCCTTATGACTCGAGGTCGTTCTTGAATAACATTCAAAATGAGCAAACAAAACAAGTTGTATCGCCGCCCATAAGAGCTTTGTGATCTCTGATTTCTTGTCTACTTTTTCAATTACCTAAAGTACTGCTGTCGTTTCATTCTTCTTTGATATTAATGTGAAACGAGCTTGTGTACGTCAAATTTGAAATGTTGCGTTTTATTGAAAACGATCCCATCACCTACAAACTAGTCAATGGGGGTGGATGGCGGAGGTTATGTGAGCGAGCATTCTTTTTCCCGAGTGACTTGTGGCCGTTTTTCCAATCGTCTCTTAATGACCTGGAGAGTCTCCCTATCAAATTTCAACTTTCTAGGGGGAATAGGAGATAATTTAACTCACTCAGCTGATTACGGAAGAGCCCATCATTTCAATCGTCTCTTATTATCCCAAACAGTCACCCCGCTAACGAACTGCCTATTAGGAACCATAATAACAAAAGTTCGGGAACTAAACAAATCGGTTGCGAAGGGTAGCTCCGTTTATGAAGTAGAAGGATGTTTTGGAGGTTCAGACCTAGCCTATGCTGGGCGCCGGAACTTGCTGGTCATTTTACGACCTTTTCCATCAAAATCGGTCCAGCCGTCTATTGGGAACATACATAGATAGATAGAAACAACCTTCGAGTTTTATACATAAGGATCACGAGTAAGTCTGGTCACAGCCCCTCTTAAGCCTTACGCAATCAAACAGCATCTATAGCCTTAAAACCCCACCTGCCACATGACTCAGCCCTCAGCTTTTTTACTCCCAAAAGTAAAAACGAACTAAAGCACTCGCGACGAAGTTGTGGAAACCCATTTCAATGAAAAACAGAAGTTAAAGAAGAATTAGAGCTCATTGGCTGTCTGATTTTCATGTACCATTTGGGTATGGCTGTGGATAGTCCTTTATTAATTCCGTTGCAGTGGGATCAAAGATATCCTCAGAAAGTTTAGGTGCTTGATATAAGAGTTTGCGCAATAAGTGACAATCTTTCCTACATTTAACTCCGCTGTCGATATTAATCTACGAGGATGTTGAGGATACTCTAATGGGGTAAGGTTCATTAGCATCACGTTAATCGATAACAATTATTGTAATTTGATTAAATTACCAATGTGAGCTTATTCTAGTTTACTACAAACTGTAAATTTACTGATCACTAGAACGCTCACAATTATTGAACAATGTCAAAGGTTTGTTATTGAATGAAACAGATGGAAACATTGTATTAGTATTTCCTCGGCGGAATTAAAGGAGCAGGTTGTGTTATAATTTATCAATTAACCTCAAACAATATAAATGGTTCGGGCGAACGTTATAGTAATTAAAAGGCTCTCCAAGCGTGGCGAGAGGCTCCGTGACTAATAGTTGGGTTATTTTTTCGTAGGGTGTCGAGCTCGTTCATCAATATCCCGCTGACTTTCTCCGTCCTGAACGATTATAGGTCTCGGTTCACCGATAGTTGGGTCCTTTGGATCCACACTCATCCCATCAAAATATGTGTATCAAAATATTTGTGATGCGAAAAATGAAAAGGGACCTTTTGTCGAAAATTTTCGAAATTTAGTTATTGTTATTTCCTTAAAGAGGGTTAATATCTGAACAATTTAATGCAAAAATTATAATTCTATCTTAAAAATTGACAAAGTTATGGACAGATAAAAATTAGTTACAGGAAAAAGGTATTTTTGAGAAAAATGCATCTAAAGTTTTGAATAACATCTTTACATTTATTTAATCATATTTAAGTAAAAATATAAATGAAAGTTACTGTTACTTGGCCTATTTTTGGCTTAAAACAAAACCAAAAAAATTACGTTATTTTTGCTCCATGTTATTTCTCCATAGCGACAAGAGGTCATAGCTGACATTGGTTGCTAAGAACCATTTTATCGACTGTTTCTCGGTTTGAAACGACTTTATTATTGATAGTAGCTTATAAATAAAGAGATGGAGAACGATAATTTATTGATTAAAACTCAAAAATGTATATTTTTGACCCTGACAACTCATTTCACCTGTATTTACTGAATCTTTTACTCGTGCGAAAAGAGGCCCCTTTTCATTTTCCACATCACATTTGATTCGATGTTTTGTCCACATCGAACAATAAATTGAGTGGCCTATGAAAGACCGACATCTGCTAAAAATTCGGAATTCAGTTAGCAGTGGATTCTATCATTCTACGGATATGATTGTATCAATAGTAGCTGCTGCACATGCGCGAATATGAAATCTTTGTAACAATCTTCATTTTCATATTTTTTATCTGAATTCACGCCCTATTCGTCGGTTTTCACTTAAATTTGGAGGATAGTTTGGAGAAGACGATTTTATCACCCCATATAATTTTCAACATGATCGTATCATTGAACCGCATGATTGATTCTGCGTGAATGTGTAATCCTTGTAACGAGCTTGATTTCCACAGTTTTCATCCGATTGCAACCGCTTGTTAATTTCTGATGATTTCATTTTTGATTACATTTTCAGGAAATGTGCGGGTTAGGCTGTAGATGGTCCCCTACTAATTTCCTAGAAACGTCAAATAAGTTTGTCTTTCGAAATCAATCACATTTATTTAGTTAAGTTTGAATGTAAAACGTGTTTGTAATTTTAGCCGGTAGGGCTTAGGTAGAATTAACAGGAAGTACAGGAGGAGGGTTCCTGCCTCATTTCCAGGATTTCCCAAAATATAAATATTATATATATTTAAATATAGATATATTTTGGGTTACATTTATCGATACGGCAAAACAGAATGAACGCAAGGTACCTAGTCGTTTATTGCGTGAATCAGTTCGAATTACCGATGAAGAAGGAAGGAGATACAGGTAAATTGAGTGCTGCTAAACGAGCGTTTAGGGACGGTGTTTTCGTGTTGTATAAATGGTTAGATAATCCAGGATAACGGTGATGCTAGTGAGGCTGACTGATATCTCGGAACACTAACTTTGCGTCAACATCACGGACGGCCCTTGTTGTTACCTAGTGTCCTGCCAGTTCGGTTGTTGTGATGGGATCCTTTGAGAAGACAAAACTTTTTCATGTTTCATGTCTTTAGGATGACCCGTGATTTGAAAGTTCGCAGGTCAAAACGACTTATACAGGTCAAACTACTTACCCACGTTGAACCACTCACCTAGGTTTTGCAGGACCGCGAGATGAACAAACGTAGTCATGGTAGGGTTATTTGGGCATTTTTTGTGGATATGAAACATTCGAAAGTTCAATTACTTCAAGAAACACAATTGGGAACTTTCATGTGTGGCGATTTCACACTTTTGACCTCATAATCGGATTAAGCGCCTGTAACCCCCTATTCACGATTTTCAGCTCAAAAGACCGTTTAGGAGCCAATAAACAGGTAGGAAGATCAAGTGTGACGTAGTAATGCAAAAGAGCTGAGGGTTCCCCCCAGGTGGGCAGGGGCGATGACGTCATCGCGCAAATTAATTTCAAGAGCCGTAGTACTGATCAGATACCCATCATACAGCACATTTTTGGAAAGCTCTCGCTCAACTCATTCTATCTAGCAAATATAAAAAAGGACATTCTCCATTGCAGTGTCTGAATCATCGATATTGACGAAACCTGCTTGGCCAATTCAAAGTGTTCATGTTTGATTTAAGGCCGAAAAAGCGCTCTTGGTTCAGTAATTCGACAGTGGGGACAACCCATTTTGATACGCACCGTTCTCCGGGACAAGGATTTTAATCACCTTAGAAACTATCTTTTAGTAGTTTCTACTAAAAGATACCTACTACGGCCATTACCAAAGTTCTCGCCGAAAAATGGTTCAGACCACAAGGACAAATAAGAGGATGGCTGAGGGTGAGAATTGGATTCGCGATAGTAAGAGCATCCATGTGCATCAGAGTATCGCGAAAGAAATGGATCTCCGCCGAAGATTTGATAGGGTTTCGCCCTGTCCTTGGGTCCAGCTACATGAACAGTTCCCCCTTAAATCAAATGGCCTAAATATAATCTGCTATGTATCTTTTAGTAGAAGAATGTATTTATTTGACGTTAAATATATTTATCCAACGTTCAATGTTTTGTTCACAGTGCAATGTATTTTCTAACGGTGAATGTTTTTTCCAACCGTGCTTTCAAAAAAATAGACCGTCCACTCATTCTATTTTGCCGTAACATTATATATTCCCCATATATTTTTACATTGTTCCTTCCAAACCAGTGTGAAAATCATAACGTTTCTATTCCTGCGTTTTCTAGGCTTCGTTGAGTTCATCACCATCTGGATTATTGATATCCTAATTTTTGGGTATGACCTAATTCGAGGATATTTTCTAATTTAGGAAATTACATGGAAACATAGCTTTTATTTACCTGCAAGGATGTTGGAAAAGTAAAGTAAGGGAAGGAACTGCTTCAGCTTCAGCAGATGTTTCTCTAATTTTACAGCTCCCGCCGGGTAAAACTCATGTTGTACATACAAATTACCTTGTAAAAGAAACGCTATGAAAGTTTCACGTTTCAACTTTCAACGTATATAAATTTCAACCATACCCTCCATTCTCCCCGGCTCTTCTAATATAAGCTTTTTGAGGGAGTGTAATAAAAATAACGAGGGAAAAGGCTCGAATGAGAGTCCGCTGGTTGTAGTTGGTATTAATATTCAGAGAGAGTTAGCAAGCTCCGTGTGGGAAGATTCCCTGGCAATGTTCAGGGATGACTGACATTAAAAGGGTCACGTGTTTTTTGCTACCTACCACCGATTAGTCGAGCGTTAACATCGACAGTAAGGAAAAAATTTTGTTTTCGTCACCTTCTCTTATTTATTTTTAATTTTTTTTAAATTTAATGGTTTATGCCGCACCTCAACTAGAAGGGCCATTAGCGGCACAGAACAAGGTGTCCAAAGGGACACTACAAATGACACGATTCTAAGGGGGACCATGCTGCCCTCCCGAACATGGAGTACCGAATGGAGTGCCATCATGGACTCCACAGGCAAAACGGAGGGGGGGGGGGGGGGATGAGGGGCGCAGATGGCCACTTTTCAGCCCCTATCTCTTGATCATCTTTTAATCTAACTAAATATATGTCACTATATATAATCAGCAAAGTGAAATAAAATTATGACTAGATTGCACAAAAAATATATCACAGTTCGTAGTAGAGCTCAGAGGCTCTCAGGTACGACAACAGGGACTGGACCTTGACGGGGCCAGATAAAACGTCAACCCACTGAGGGGGCCGATGCTGGACGGAGGTCCAGAGGACATCGCGAGCTTCTGCACTGAGCAGGTGTCAATGAGTAAGACGGGTATGGCCAGTGGCTACCCAGTTCGGCCCTCCTTGGAAGCTTGGAAACGAATGGGCCTACCGGGCACAAGTCCTGAGGGACACCACGCAGACCAGTGTCCTCATCCTGTCATTCCTCATGCCAGATGGAATTTTCTTTATGTTGCATGTAGGAGATATGATTCTCGATGCATATAGGCAACATATCGATCGAGTTACCACCAATGTCTCTCCTTGCAAGGGCATCAGCACACTCGTTGCCATGAATTCCCACATGGCTTGGCACCCACATAAAAAGTAATGGTAATTCGTCATTCTTTCATCCCACTTAATTCGTTGAACATTCGTTCGAAAGCTCTCGATTTATCCAACCATACCTATTATGTTAGCTACTGCGAAGTGCGTGGCCAACGAGCTGAGTTATGAGCATGGTTATCGGAATAATTGTTTACACACAGGTGACCATTCTCAATGATTGATATTGTGAACATGATTGCAAACGCTTGTTAATATCTGATGATTTCAATGAGCTGGTGGTGAGTCGTGGCGCTGGTGATAAATAAATAAAAAACAACATAGTAGTGATAAGACACACCGCAAAATCTGAGTCATTCTTATATGCCGGTTTCATGGGTTTATGTGAAACGCGTGAGCTAAAACGCATTCTGTGTTTCAATCATTTCATTCGAAGTATATAAATAGAGGTAACCGAGGGCGGAGGGGGCTTGCCCATTGGCGAGGCGCGAAGCGCCGAGTTTTATTACTATTATTATTATTTGTTCAAAGTAGTTCGGCAGATATAAAATGGCATCCATAATAGGTAGGTGGTACAAAATTAGTGTATAAAGGTTCAAAGGTAGTTTAAAGAAAATTCATTTGGCTTTGAACTTTCAAAGAAACTTATCAGTAAATAAGGTCTGAACAAGAGAACTATGAACATCAGTGAAATCAGATTATCCAAAAACCTTATTCTGCACGACGATTAATTTGTTCGATTCCGTTCAAATTTGTAGGTATCGTGATGATTGGCCTCTAAGTATTTCACTTCCCTTGGTTCATTAGAATCCATCAACTATGAGCAAGCGTTAACCCTGTAAACGAGTCTTATCAGGAATACACTAACTGAAACTGTACAATGTACAGAGAATACGAATAAAAAATTGCAAATGCTTGCATACGAGTCTGCAACACATTGGGACATTTTCATGTGTGTTATCTTATTATTTTCTTATCAATAGGGGAAAAACTGGATTCTAGAGCCACTCAGCTGATCTGTAATCGGTCAGTTGTGTTCAGAAGTCCCTCAAGGGGCTACATACCAAATCTCAGAATCGTTGGATCATTAGGGAAAAACTGGATTCTAGAGCCACTCAGCTGATCTGAGATCGGTCAGTTGCGTTCAGAAGTCCCTCAAGGGGCTACATACCAAATCTCAGAATCGTGGGATCATTAGGGAAAAAACTGGATTCTAGAGCCACTCAGCTGATCTGGGATCGGTCAGTTGTGTTCAGAAGTCCCTCAAGGGCCCACATACCAAATCTCAGAATCGTGGGATCATTAGGGAAAAAACTGGATTCTAGAGCCACTCAGCTGATCTGGGATCGGTCAGTTGTGTTCAGAAGTCCCTCAAGGGCCCACATACCAAATCTCAGAATCGTGGGATCATTAGGGAAAAAACTGGATTCTAGAGCCACTCAGCTGATCTTGGATCGGTCAGTTGTGTTCAGAAGTCCCTCAAGGGGCTACATACCAAATCTCAGAATCGTGGGATCATTAGGGAAAAAACTGGATTCTAGAGCCACTCAGCTGATCTGCAATCGGTCAGTTGTGTTCAGAAGTCCCTCAAGGGCCCACATACCAAATCTCAGAATCGTGGGATCATTAGGTAAAAACGTCATTTCTGATGGTCATAATCATCGTTGTGGCCACTTGGGACAATTTTCGTGAGCAATTTTCGTGAGCAATTTTCGTGAGCAATTATTTTCCGTGACGTTTTTTAAAAGGTATAAAGCCCGCGAAAAAAAATCCAGTGAAATCGACGGCTATAAAAGGCTCAGAACGATCGAAAATATCGTAATGAATTTTCTAACTTTCCGATTTGAAGGATTACGAGGCGGGGTTGAGGTATATCAAAGGGAATGACAAATGAAAATGAAGGAATGGGGCGAAGGAAACGTAAATAAAAATGAAATGAAAAAAGTAAAGCGACGAGGAGGGAGATCGAGTTTGTAGGCTTAGAAAATAATCTGCGAGGCCCTCACCCGGTTATTGATGGAAAAACATAGACGGAATAAAATGGGAAGATGAATGGGTGCCTGCCGCTACTGACAGTAGGTAATTTATGGTCCGGCTCGTCTGGAGGCTGAAGGGTTTTTCGGATTTTTACTTGGAGGTATCAAAACCCGGGAGGAGTGGGAGGTAAAGACAAATGAAATGGGGATAATTCGATAAACGAATCAATCTTGATTTTGAAGTCGAGGCCTGAGCTTATCTCTTTATAATGTTGTTATAAGATGCTTGACGGGCGATAGCGAGAAAAGAATGTAATTTCAGGCGGGTGCTTGCAGGAGCAGATTTTTTTGGTGGGAGAGGAGCGGGGGCAGACTAGAGACTAGATAAAATGAAAAACAATCACTCTACACTAAATAAAATAGGAAACCGTACCACTTTAACCTGGTGGAATGGAAAAGTTTTCAAAGGAGAACATATAAACTTCAAGGAGAAATAATCGGATATATATCGACAATGGAAAATAGAAGTAAATTGCAAACTGTGGTGCTAGGTTCATCAAGAGAGAAAACAGTTGGTTGGTTGAGTTTGATCGACAGAATGTGTCCTGAAAAGCATGCCTATAGTTCTTTTATAACCCTTTCCCTACTCAGAAGTTACCCATTCATAAAGGTCTCAGCCCCTACTCTGGTTCTGGCCCTGCCTCTCACGATCATCTGTTATAGTTATTTTGGAAAATTACATCAAGTTAAAAGTCCGGTATGACAATGGAGAAAAATTGCAACGATAAATGTATAATACACGGAAGTTAATTTGCCATACATTTAGGCGGTCACTTTCATTTCCAAATAGCGATGACACCATAAACATTGTCACAACGTATCGGGTCTGAAATGTATAAACTGAGTGAAATTAAATATACATTCGTAAAACGACAACGTTTTTCATTAAAATGGAAACTATAGACAAAATGGTTGTATTGCGGGAAGTTATTAAAAATGTAGATGAAAAAGAATGTTATGTCAACAGAAAAGTAATACATGACAATGTCCAAACAGAACCTGTTCTTTTTCCATCATTCATTTAATGTTTAATCTATACGAACTCATAAGGCCCCTGAATAAATCCATATAAATTTTGAGCTCATGTATCAAATATTTGTTTAGGTAGTTTATTATATTGGTGTAGGTAGGTAGTGTAGTTTTGTGTATGCTCCTACTGAGTTGA
Organism: Adelphocoris suturalis; assembly: GCA_030762985.1. Lineage (NCBI taxonomy): Eukaryota > Metazoa > Arthropoda > Insecta > Hemiptera > Miridae > Adelphocoris > Adelphocoris suturalis. Next base: position 27,881,406 of record CM061044.1, on the reverse strand, counting down.
CACGGAGCGGTCGGTTTTCAGTTGAGAACTGTTACGTATTTTCTATGGCTTTCAAACAGCTTTATTAGACGTCCCAGGGTCCTTTAAACCACCCCCTCCCTTCCCAACCCCTATTCCGAACAAGATTATGTCGTTAGGCCATACGGCTCGTTGTGTTCCATAGCTCTCCGTTTCCGAGCCATTCGCCACGCCCTCTCATCGATCCTTTCTTCTCCTTCTCGTGGTTTCCTTCGCTCTCTGGCAACAAGTTCCCTCCGCGACTTTCGTGATCCCTCGGCTAGAAAACTAGAGGCCGTCTGCTTCGCCAGACAATACATTTTCCTTGCAAAAGACACCGCATTGTTCGGTAATAGGGAACGATGAAAGCGATTTCATCGTATCGTTCTTCAGTTACTGGATGGGAGTGTTTCCAATGACGTTCTAGTCGTCCTAAGCTGAAGAACTACCTCTATATCCCTACTTCAAATCGACATTTCATAAAAATGTCGATTTGATATCAATTATCAATTATCGGATTTTGATATTCAGCAGCAAAATTTGGAGTTGAGTGGCCCACATTATATTCCTGCATGAAAATATATGTTGGGGCAGAAGCATCTACCTACCGTTATTTATTAGCTTACAGTATTACTTGACCGTGTATTCACAAAACATAACAAAATATTCAACTGAATACTTTCCTAGAATATCGACATATCCGTGGAAATGATTTAAGAGTAGATTTAGAATTTTTTTAAAATATTTATTTATCTCTAATAGGAAGTTTTTGATGAATGTTCTGTGACATGTGTTGTTAAGTAAGTACTTCACCATGTATGTAATTACTTGAATGTAAAACTCCAGTACGTTTATATGTTAGTCCTGTTAAGCACATGAAAAAACCTATATTTACACATATATTATAAAAGAGAAAAATTTTTTTTTTGCACGCTCTAAATGTCCGAACGGTTGCACCCATTTCCATACGGGTGTTTGCAAATTTATGAGGAAGTTCCTGTATATCACTTAGGCTATTTCACAACCCTCAAGACTTAAGTACTCCTTCATCGAGAACTCGACTTTCCCTAACGATTTCACCCCAGTTCGAAAAAGGATTCGTTTGAAATGGAAAAGATTTCATTTGGTTTGAAATAGATTTAATTTGGTTTGGACTTAAAATGCTACACTTTTTTAACTTGACTTTGTTCCTATTCAACTCAAGACGCTAAACTTCGGAACACCCCCCCCCCCCCCCCCTCCCTCTGGGGGCGGTGGTACATTATTTCAATTTGAAGAATCTCTCTAATTAGCAGAGTGAGCTAAATTTGGTCCACTCAAACTTGAGATGCTGAAAATTGGAACGGGACGTCTTCGGATGTGATAGAGTATAATTACAACATGAGAAACCACTATAATCAGTTGAGTGGGCTCTTTAGCTTTTTTTGTTTCTTTTCAGATGTACCTATGCTGAGTTTTTGAATGGGGTCTCTCTGGAATGGGGGCCTTTATGAGTGTGATAGATAGTATTTCTGATACTGTAGATAGTATTTCCCGGGCAGTGCTGATACAATTAATCTGAAATTAAAATGATAGTACATTGTGCTGTATTCATGTCTTGGACAAGCGAGCGAAGCGATCGCGCGCAGCTATTATATAATTTGATAGTATCTGTGCAAAACTATCATTTGATTACTACTGTACATGTTAAGTATTGACGAACGAAGTGGACAGCTTTGACTTGCTCTGCATTTGTTTGGATGTGTGGCTGTCTGTTCCAAGCTATAATCAGCAATTTTGGAGCTATGGACTTGAAATTTGGTTGTTAGCACATTGGCTTAACAGAAAAAACTGCTGATTTGTTTCATGGATACATATGAGCATATCTTTCACCATTTCGAGTAAAAGAACCAAAGCTTTCCAGTCTCTTGGTGAAAATGAATTCTGCACCGTATAACAACCCTTCTTACAGGCCATCAAGTACATATACTGAAGAATATTATCATTTAAGCAAATTGGATTAGGTTGGCTCTGAATAACCTTGCTTCTGCAGGAAATAGATTGCAATTGCGGAAAAAAGAACTTTGTGATTTGCCTGCCAGTACATTCGCTTAATGCCAAAATGAGACAAGAAACCCACAAATTAAGATCACATTGCAATTGAGCCAAATCATTTCTGGAACGTCAAATTACAGCATCAAAGTCTTTGTGAATGTAGTATATCTTGTACCCCCCTCCCCCCCTCTTCCATGCCAATCATCCGGTTGGAATGTGCTCCGCAAAACAAACAAAAGAGAAGCTGTATGGTCCCATTGAGGACTCAAACTTTGAAGAATATTATAAGCCTTGTTGAAGTTCAATATCAAATGACGGTATTTGATCACATTGTCTTCATTGAAAACAAAGAACTCATCATCGAAAAAAATAGTCAGATCGTATAACCGGCTTAATTATGATGGGCATTAATAGAAGGGGGTGTGTTCCAATAATAAAGGCCTCCAAGCTTGACGTTGTAATGACATAATGGGGACGAAGTTTCTCGGAAAAACAACGTGGAGGACGTATCATATCATGATATCGCCAGAGTCATCTCGGCATTCCTGGGAAAACGGAATTCCAAGGGGAATGAAGGAATTCTCTCCGTTAATTACGGAACTAACGACGGATTTATTGGGTCAACGTCAACCCCGATCGTCCGTGAAGGAAGATGAAGAATAAAGGGGATAACCAAGAGAATAACAGAGAAAACGATAAGCGGAGATCGAAATCTAGCATGTAAGAGGAGGGGAAATAAGAAGTTTTCAAGATAAGATAAATCTGAGATTATTGGAACGTTCGATTTGACGGTCCTTTTCCCTTACCAGCGTCTGTTCCCCCGTCTCCGGTAGGTAACAGGATCGTTTGAACGCGAAAGATATCGAAAACGAACGGATAAAAAGACCTAAAAGAGCAACGTTGGTCGAGGTGGAGAAGGGAAAGATGGAGAGAGTTACGGAAAAGACAGTTTTTCATAAAGGGAACTTGTAGGCGGAGAAATGAGATAATATCTCCTTTTTCTGCCGGAAACCCCAGAAGATGAGCGAAATGAAATGAAATCAAAAGCCTATTGGTGTAGAGGGGACCAATCGAGGGTAACGATGTCTAACGACCAATATTTCTTCCGCATTTTCATTAACCAAGTTTTTCCAATTCTTTGTTCCCTAGTTTCTTCAAAATTCTTCATTTTCCAGGCAAAAGTGATTAAAAAACTTTTGTTCCAATATTCCCATGCTTTCATTAGTAATATGTAGAAAGGTACAATTATATTTTTTCGTATTTCAATGATGTACCACGCCATTATCAAATCATTATTGCTTCTTTATTATGTAGGAGTTATGAAAGCCTTTTGACCACAAAAAATTGTTTTCTCGCCAAAAGTAGCTGCAAATTATTACACAATGGTTTATTATTTCTGTGATCAGATGTAATCCCCTTCTAACCCTTCTAAGCAGATCATTGGTCTATAATTATTAAACCCCGAATGTAATATATTATGATCAGAACATGAAGCATCGTGCCTTTGAGAAGCGTTCACACTTTTACAGTTCCAAGACCCCTCAATTTTACGCTTCACAGTAAAGATGTTGAAAAAACGGGAAAATGATGCTTGGAGTAATTTACGTTAGCGCATGCGCAGAATGGAGTAATGATTCGAGAAAAATGAAATTGGTAGGGTACAATCTACAGCCTAACCCACAAATTCTCAGAAAATGTACCTAGTCAAAATCTGATGAAAACTAGACCTTGTTCTCGGAGTACACTTTCGCGCATGCGCAGGAGTTAATAATGATGAAGTCAGGTTGAAATTAACATGTAATAATTAAACCATTGTGCTCCAACTATGCATTAAAATTTGAGCGGGACTGGACGACTAGGGCGCAAAAAATGATGCTTGAAAGAATTTATGTTTGCGCATGCGCAAATGAAATTAATAGTGGACCATTTACAGTTTAACCCTCACATTCCCAGTAAATCCCATCTAAATCAGATAAAAACTGTTGAAATTAGGCTCGATCAAAAATAAATACATGTTTGAGCATGCGCGATAGCTACCAATGATAGGATTATGTTGAAATTACTAGGGAATTCTCAAATTTACCGCTCTCCTACCCACCAAAAATCACTAAAAATAGCAAAAACGGCTAAATATCGTTAAATTTATATTTTATAGCAGAATATTGCTCAAATAAAGTTTATTAACTATAAAATAGAACATTCGAAAATTTATGTGCAAAATTATGGAGAAAAATGTACTTAAATTTCATTAAAATGTTCTCAAAAATCGGTAAAAACAACAAAAAAAGTTAAAAATCATAAAATGACCTTTCGAATAGCACATTATTATTTGCAACGATTTTTTCTGCCATTAAATTGGTATCTAACATTTTCTTTTCACTCAAAGTGCTCAATTTTCAAAACAATGTAACCTAATAATAAAACGATAATTTACAAAAATTCGCCTTTACAATCATGCTGAATGACTGAAACGTTTAAATTTTTTGGAGCCATTGCAACAGCTTCATTTTTTACGAAAATTCGTTAAAACACCCACGAGAGGGGAAAATTTTTGAAAACGTTTGAAATTTCGTGAAAAACCCCATCGGGAAAAACACTGCTGATATCCGCTAGTGAACACCCGCTGATAAAAAGCTGAATATGTTGTTTTTCTCATTCCGACAACAAAGTTCTTGCGTTCCGTACATATTAATGTGATAGGACAAAACTAGAGGGGAGAGAATTTCAGGGCTGTACTTATCGATGATTTTCCGATCAAAGGACCAATATTCCAACACTACACATACATTGAGGAAGCGAACAGGATGGTCTAAAAGGTTTAAATATGTAAGAATACTATTTTAAACAAGAGATAAACAGACATGAATGTAGAAAACTGTTAACAACTTACCGTGAGTTGGGATTTGCGACGATTTCACTGAAATTCTTCACGCACGATAGGCACACCTGTAAACAACAAAATTACACGACTATTAGTTTGAAGTGTGATGTTTAACAGTAATTTTCTAAACGACTACAAGATTGTTGTTAAATGTGGAAATAATACCGATAAAGTGAAATACCGGTGTTCTTATAAATAAAACTGAGGAAAAGGATACACATTTGGAAGGTCGAATTTTTTGAATGCATATTATCAGGGCAGTTAAGATTCGCTCCGCCTTCATACCAGCATGTAATGTGCTAAGTTGGCACCCTCAAGCTTAAAAATAATAATAATAACAAATAAATAAAAATAAATGAATAAATAATAAAATAAGTGGGGGGAGGCCTAGGTTTACCCGACGCCGCACAGTGTGCCAGAAACTGATTCTGTGTAGAAAAAACTATTTTATGAGCTATTCTTATAAGTAATTCTGCGCTCATTCCGAATATACCCCATGCTTATCTATAAAAAAATCACTCATTAAAATGGTTTCAATCGGAAAACCGTTGAAAAACACGTATTTTAAACATATTTTGCTGAGTAAAGCTATAAAAGACTAACTTGAAAATTGTTTGCACCGTAGTAAAGTTATAGAATATTAAATTCTGCATCAATTGAATACCTTTTTCCGAAATTTATTGAAAAGTAGGGTAAATAAGGAATTTAAAAGTCTTTATTAACAGAAAAGTTCCGATTTTTGCAAATTTGAAGGGGAAAATTTGAATAATCAAATTTCTCATGGATTAAAAATTAAAGATAATTCAATTCTATGCACCAATTGAACCAAAAACAATACAAGTAGATCAGTGCTCACGAAGTGAGTCATATGATAGCGCATTGTCTTGTAAGGAGATTCGCATGGAATAGACGCTTGCTCATTGAATAGGATACAAAATGACTTTGGACCTCAGTCAGCTGTTCGATGACCTCTAATGCGTCTTCAGTATTATTCCTTTAGCCTCCCTCTCAAATTTCAGCTTCGTGCGTTGAATAGTGGACAAAATGACATTGAAGCTCCATCAGCTGATTAATGACCTCTCAGTCGTCCTCAGCATTCCCCCTTCAGCCTCCCTCTCAAATTTCAGCTTCCTGCATCGAATAGGAGAAAAAATGGCTTTGGAGTTCACTCAGCAGATAAATGACCTCTCATACGTCAGTGGCTCCTGTACATCTTTATCCTTGCAATGTTTCATATTACATCCATACCAAGTTTCACCAAATCGTACGTCGGGAAGTGGCATTTGAAACGATTTTAAGAAGACTTACACACATACGTACATCAACGGACAAAGTGAAAAAAATAGCTCTTCATTTTATTTTCCCGATATTTAGTTTATTTAATTTCCAACTACATGTATAAACGAATCGTATTGATCAATCGAAGTCGTTCAACGTAGCAGTTATGTAACACATGTCCGTCGTTACAAAACTTCACCCAAAAACCAAGCCTTAATATATCAAAAACCTTGAAAAAAGGGAATTCTACTTGAAAAATACTTTAATTCACGTAGTATTTTATTATATATGTACGTATAATCCTCGGAAATGCTTCTGTTGACAGGGGGTTTCCCTCCGTGGCGGGGGAGCGGTTGTGCATTACTCGGCTGGGCTTCTGCCAAAGATGCCCGAGAATAAATTCTGAAACGAAACCGGTGATTCAGCAGCCGGCATAAATTCCAGGGGAGAATCCAATAACACCGGGAGACCGGTCAGGGAACCTAATAGTAGGTATTTCCAAGCCGGCATCCTTCCTGCTGAGCTATTTCACGATATGAGAGGCTCCCACGGAGTCAGGATGGATTTCCGTGAAACTATGAGCCCAAATAAAGCCTGACGGCCACTCTTACTCTCGAAAACATATTTTCACGTCAAACAATTACAAATATCCCTACCTAATTGAGGTTTAATATTTTGGCAATGTCCCTCCATACTTTGTAAATGAAGAGTACAGAGGAAGAATCTTGGTTTTTCCTAGTTTCGAGGAAACGAATTTGAATGCAAAAAAGTCCAGTCATGCAGCATGACCCCATGAGCGAATTTTTGAAGAAAAAGCTTCGACATTTCAGTCGCTATTGATCGTGTAGAGAAATTTTAGTTTATGACCTACTACCTACCTGCGTTTTAAATAGCATGGTTCTAGGATTGGTTATACAGGGATACTTCCATAAGAGTAGTTCAATCTGAATTTGGACAATGTTTGATGCAAATATTACCGATTTTTACAACTAGCGAACGGCATTATTTCGATATATGACTGATTTTTCAACTTTGAAATTTTTGAAAACTTGATACATATTCTTATTGGACATTTTACGCTGATTCCGAATATACCACATGTTAGTATGCTGAAAAAATTATTTCGCACAACAAATCGCAAAAAACAGGCTATTTTGAAATTTTTGACTACATTTTTGAAATGTATGAAACTCAATGTATGTATTAAAACTTAAAATTACTAACTAAAATTAACTTTAACTAAACTTAACTAACTAAAATTAAAACTCAATAAAATGTATATACTGCGATCAAAAAATCTGAAATTCTGAAATTGTAATGTCAACGTACAGGAAAAAGTAATAAAAATGCCAAATTACCTTACGAAATTAATTTTATTGAAATATAACGGGGAAAAAAGCCGAACATCACAATAAACAGCGAAAGAACGGGATAACTCCCTTGACAGCGAGTGATTTCCTCACTTGTGGGTTAATTTCTTGAAATTCCTCCTGGCTTTCTCAGTACAGAATATTTTTGAATAAATCAAATCCCTGGATTTTTTGGAAGAGATCTTTATTTTTGGCGGATTTAGCGTCACATACTTACTAGTAAATTCTGCATTATAGCTCTAACGATAGTAGATTAGCCAATGGTAATCAACATGAAATTTTACTTCTTTCAGACGCTTTCTCTTCATTGGAGCTTTAGGAATATACTTTGTGTCAAGAAAACCCGCCCAATCAAAATATCTAATTTTGATCAGGCCAAAAAATTAATGTATAACACAGGACCAAACGATGAAAATTTACTAGAGACAGCAACAGATCGGAAAAGAGAAAGAATGTGAAATACGAAACACAGCTAACCTGCTGTAATTCAAAGGCTGGATAATTTAGCCCGTTCTTTTCTTGGACCGCTCCGATAAGCCCGTTCTTTCGCTGTATACAAAATTCTCACCTACTATTTTGAAGTATTTAGACTCGTTTATTTCCTTTTTTGACCACACCACCGTGTTCGGCTACCCCCAATACATTAGGTATCATTGTCAACTCACTTTTGGCAAAAAATCGAGTTAGCCAGTTCTTTCCCTGAACTCTTCAAATGAATTCCGGAATTCACAAGGAGCTCAATTTCAAAATTCAGCACCGTAGGTCGATTGAACAAGTTAGCCTTAGAGGACCCCTAAGCTGATCAGTGCGGCTTCGTACCTTCTAATTGTATGGAATCCTTCTCACCAGCCACACATTTTTCCATTCATGCAGATAAGTTCATATAGCATCAAGAGCATTATATTTTGCATTATCATGCATTATATTATTATCATTTTTTTCCCACCAGGAACATTACCTAGCTTTTCTCTGAACCTTCGAGTTGTATGGAAATGACAACTATTTCTCTGAAATGCAATGTATTTATGTTACAGATTCGTATAAAGTATCTGGTTCTGCGGTCGAATTGCGGTTTTCAAAGAGCGAACACGACATGAAAGCAACAATGGTCAAGAGGGAGATAGTGGGGATTTTATGACGTAGATCCCCCTCGGCGTGACCTCCATTCTGCTGACTTCAGCTCCCCTCCCCTTTATTTCGCCTATCGATAAAATAAATCAATTTCGGACTTATCCCCTAAAACACCACCGGATAGCTCCGAGAGGCGTTCGAAAATTGGAAATTCGGGGCTGGTAGGTACTGTGTTAACAGGGAGGAATTGGGAGGAGGGAATGGAGGACCTATCCCTCATTCCCCTGCCGGTGACCCCTTTTCGCAGATAAGCCCCCTTTTCGGCCAGAGCTTTCGACCATATTTGAAAATGATTTACCGGCAGGAAGCGCCGGTATCTGGACGAGGGTCCTTCTGCCCGTACGCCCCTCCTGGCCCTTCTGGCCGTAATTATTTACGGCGTTTTCCGACCCCGAAATTGATCGGCAGAACGCGATTATCGCGGGGAGGCCTTTCAAAATGCGGTTTGTCGCGATTTTCAACGCGCCGTCGATCTTTTTTGTGGGCAGTCAAGTGACAAAACTGTCAGACCGTCAACTAATAGATAAAATGGGTGATGAAACTGTTTCGAAGCAGAGGCTTAGATAAAGATAAATATAATTAATATCTCATGAATATTTAAATACTGAGAAATAGTTGGTGGAAGACCGTATAGAAAAACACCAGCCTATTTAGATGAAGTCAAAGCATGTATCTACTTTTGTATACAATTAAAATTGATTAATGTTGGAAATTTAGGTTGTATCGACCTAAAATTCGTTGTTCGGAAGTTAGAAAACCTTGATGAGTGGGAAAATGTGCAAAAATGATTCACTACTTGTTATTTTGAAATTAAGCGCAGTGAAGCCAAGTGTGTAGAGCATTTTGCATTCGCACACACGCTGACGCTATGGATCTGACAATTACAATAATCTGAGTCTAAATTTCAAACTGTTTTCCTGACTCACGGAAAATTATGTCACAGACAAGTGACTCTTAAGAAATAATTTATTGCAGAGCCTACTATTGGCCGTTGAGCGCTGAATTGCAAACGTGATATTAAACTTTAACCCTCCGGAGTCCCAATATTTGGGTCAGCATCTTCATTCGCTCTCTCAAGACTTTGGTGACGGACTCAGTTTAGTTCAAGCCGTTGGTTGCAAAACTCTACTATTATGTTGAAAAACTTGATATTTATTTACCATTCATCTATCCAGTAGGTGTTTTTACTCACGTACTCGAATAGTGTTTTGAGAGCGAGCTGAGGGCGGCGGATGAAGGTTCCCCCCGCTATCCGATCAATTACTGTCAATTAGTCAGAATTGACTAAATAAGCTCCGCCAGCCGGAGCCCCCTCGAGTCTACAACGAGTTTACAGCAGGCGAGTAATTGAAACAACTTTGAATTTATCATAACGGTTAGCGCTCAAAAGCATCCTAACGTGCGTGCGATTGCTCCCAGAGCGGGAATTTGTGATAGATTAGATCAGCGGTTCCGAACTGGTGGGTTGCGAAGAGGTTCCAGATGGGTCGGGACGACCTTAAGAAGAAAACATGTTGGTAAGTAATGTAGGCATTACAGGGACATCCCTATGGATGAATTTTATATCAATTTGGTGAGGGTTAAAATAAGAGAAAAACAAAAATATTGTTATCTCTTGGAATTACCCCCCATTAATCCCTCCAACAACAGTGAATTTCCATAATAAAACTTCCAGCATGAAATTTGAAACTCCTGACATATTTTCTAAAACCAGAAATAATAACTTAGGAGAAAAAATTTGAAACAAAAAAAATCCCAAAAATCTGACGAGAATAGTTGAAACATCATGACTTATTGCTATTTCCCCCTCAATTCACCTACCTTCGATAATGAAATTTAAAACTCCTAATATACCTTCCGGAACTAGATCGAACTCAAAGTTGAACGAAAAAAGAATCAATAGTTAAAACATCATGATTCATTACTGTTACCCCCTGCATTCACCCCCTTCCACTATAGCAAATCCGAAATTCCCAAGGTTTGCTGCACAGATAGACTAAAATTGGAATCGAATCAAATAAGAATAATGAAAATCAGTTGAGAATTGTAGCCTGGGCCGCGTTGACGAACTATGTCGTAAAAAACGACGTTTTTAGCGAATTTTTGAAGAAAATTAAGCTATTGCTCTCGCCTCAAAATTTGTAGAATGTGAATTTTTGAAAAACTTTTATGCAGAAATCCGTTTCAGGCTATTCTGAATCATATTCTGAAGTTTAACGCATTTTTTTATGTATGTATGTATGTATATATGTATGTATATATGTATGTATGTGTCATTCCAGACGATAACTGTCCGTAGAATTGTGCTAGAAACTTCAAACAAATTTTAAAATGTTAAGGACACAAAACGAAAGTTCAAGTTCGTTGGTCAGCATGATCGGATTACATCTTCGGGTTGAAATTTTCAAAAATGTAGTCAAAAATTTCAAAATAGCCTGTTTTTGCGATTTGTTGTGCGAAATAATTTTTTCAGCACTACATACTACACACAACAGTACTAACAGGTGGTATATTCGGAATCAGCGTAAAATTTCCTATAAGAATATGTATCAAGTTTTCAAAAATTTCAAAGTTGAAAAATCAGTCAAAAATCGAAATAATGCCGTTCGCTAGTTGTAAAAATCGGTAATATTTGCATGAAACATTGTCCAAATTCAGATTGAACTACCCTTATGGAAGTATCCCTGTATAACCAATCCTAGAACCATGCTGTTTAAAACGTAGGTAGTAGGTGCTTAAAAAAAAAAAAAAAAAAAAAAAAAATGTAATCACAACTGATGAGTTTACTCTGTGCATGTGTCAATAATTTGATTCCATGTTTGTCTATCAAAATCATAAACTAAAATTTCTCAACACGATCAATAGCGACTGAAATGTCGAAGATTTCTTCAAAAATTCGCTCATGGGGTCATGCTGCATGACTGGACTTTTTTTCGGCTTTACCCTCTCCATTTTCTCCTTTCCGTCATGACGTACCCGTTTCCATGAAGAGTCCCGATAAGTCCCGAAACGTCAAAATATAAAACATATCATGTATTAACATTTTGTTTTCTCCCCTTTTTTCTTCCATTCTTTCAGCTGAATCCCAATTAACCACGTTGAAACGTCTCTCGGTTGTCTCTTTGCATGGGCAGCCGGAAAGCGAGTCGGTCAACTCTCTAATTGGTCGTGATATCGGTTTTCACGGAGAATGCGGTCATATTGGCTTATGGAATTCATCCCGGCCGAAGCGACAGAAGCTGGGAATGGAGAAATGAACTGAACACACCTGAGGTCACTGAAGGTCACGCAGGCGGTCCGTGAGGCCTGAACTCTCGATCCCCTCATTCGTTATAAGCTGTCAAAAGTTGAGAGTAATGTTTATGCGTACTTCTTCGAAACAAATATGAATGGTTATTGTTTTGTTATTGTTTCTGAGCTGAATAAAACGTGCACCATTTCATTGTTATAGACCCTGATGATAGATTCAAATAAATCAAAAGATAGTCTGTAAGGAGTGAATCCTGAACTGGGGATCCAGTATGGATTCAGACTTTCGGGGGTGAAGTACACAGCGCTCAGAAAGGCTGTACAGCTTGCTTCTTCTACCCCGTCCCTTCAAAGGGCACAATGTTTTGTTAGGATCTAGTCTGTCATGTGACAACAAACTTGGAAAATTATCTGTAGAGAGGCGTTGAAAGAAATAGCTGTTACCTTTATTTTGGAGGCCAGTAGGTAGATGATGTATGTAGATTTATAAGAAAACTCTCAGGGAGGGGTTATTTTGGACCCCAAGCACAGAAGCCTGGTGGCTTATGGTACAGAGATTTTAGCCCTCTGATGTGGGATGTGAGTCCCTTGATTAATTCGCTTCAAATAGATCTCATTGGGATTTACGCCCCAAAGGGTTCAAATCTGCGATACTTGAGTGCAGGACACTCGAAGATTATGTGGGATGCTGATTCGTCTATCTCCTCACATAGTCTGCACAGGGTTGAACTTTGCGATATCCCTATGCGGTAGAGTTGGAACCGTAGTGGTGCAAAGCCAGTTATAAGGCCGACTATTGTTTTTAGTTCCAACGGTTTTTCCCGAGCTGTCCCTCAGTAAGTTTGGTGTTGGGTTCGCCCATCATGTTTGCTGTAGTCATGTACATAGACATAGACATGCGCACAGCGTACCGCTGATTCAATCATGATAAATGTCGTAAGGGACCTCAAGGCACCATTCCCGCATCATCCCTGAAAATCTGACCTAAATCTCTTCAAAATTGACGGACTTATGAGTGTAACAAGAAAATCACGTTCGCGCATGCCCAGAGCGTACCGCTGATTCAATCATGATGAAACTGATATGGGATCGTCTAGGGCTAAACCCACGCTATTACTGAAAATTTCATCAAAATCAAATTGAAATTGTGGAAGTTATTGCTGTTGCAAGGAGATGTAGACAGATGGACAGAGGAACGGACTGACGGACGGACAGACAGACACAAAACCAAATTTGTTCAGGAGGCCATGAAACGCAAAATGAGAGTGGAAATTTTGATTTCGGAGCACAAAATTTTTTTCATTTTGAAAGTGAAAACAAAGCTTCCACTGCCTTGCAGACTCGGAAGCAAAAAACAAATTGCCGCGTTAAATATTCAACAATGTGCAAAAACATTCAACAACTTTTTACTCTAGTACCAACTATATTTCGCCCTCACTTTGGTTGAGAGTGGTACGGGTTCAGTTCATCTCCAAGTAGTTGCCATACCTATATAATGTTGCTCCAGGTGATAGTCATATCAACGCTTACCACTTTTTTGTAGGTAGTGAAGTTATGATCCACTGATGTTCCCCATGTATTTACTTGTTGCGAAGGGCGACCAGTTTGACGATAAGGAGTAGGTTTGGCAAGATTTCGATAGCCTATAATCGTCCCGAAAGTGCAAGGAATTAGTTAAGAAAGTTTCATCCCCATCGGACGAACGGTACGCTCGGGCATAAAGGACAAACATAATTTGATTTTTATAGATAACCATTAAACCAATAAATAGAAAGAAAAAAATGGAATGGCTGGATCAAAGATATCGTGGCCGGAGAGAAGAAATAAACTGAGGAGAAGATTGAAAATATGGAATAGGTAGTTTGCTTTGAGTGATATGAGCTCCCGCCGGAACGGCAGCTATATTTATATGTTGCTCCCCACTGCGGGCTTACCTTTCCAAGGTAGCTGTTCTACCCTATCTACTAGGTACGGCCTGGTCAGGTTCGTATCTTGTTTATTTGGGAGAAACTAAAATATTTCTCAAGTCGAGCATGACTTACCATTTATTATATAATAGCGAATCACACTGAATTTTTTTGTTTGTTTTGAAAAAACTGATTTATTTAGATAGGTATTGCAATAAAAAAAAAAGTTACACAAATCAATAAATGCTACTCCCCACTATAAGTCGTAGACTTGTGCTGTGGGGAGGAGTAATACATAATCAGCACACTATTCAATACCTTATTCAAAAATCATCTTGTAAGTAAATATAGGTAAATTAGAATTAATAGGTACATATACATCGGGTAAATCAGAATACATAGGAATTATTCAGTTACCATCTTAAATTTTTAATATTATCTAATGGGTCTCAGGTTGCCTCATTATTATATGTTTTTTCAGTTCTTTTTTGAACTTTTCAATTTTAGAAATAGAGCTCATGCGGTAGGGCATTGAACAGTTTTACTCCCCGGTAATCATACGCCCGTTGGCCATGGTGAGTCCTACGGAAAGGCAGTTTCGAAAGAAGTTCGAAGTTTTCGTTTTTCCCTCATCTAAAAATTTCAGATGGTTGCTATGTAAATCTTTATATATTTTAATTATAGTTATCTTGTCAATTAGCTCCCCCAATTTGAGTACCGCGAACTCTTTAAAGAGAGCTTCTGTCGAATATCTTGTCCTTTCAACATGTATCATGTTTTAGCCCTGGGGTCCTAGCGAATTTTGCGAGTCAATTTTTTTCCGCGCACGAAATTAATTACAGTGATTTCCGCCTACAACCGAGTCGTTGCTAGGGAAATGGTACTTCGTCGTTTTTCATCCCACAAAATTCGTTGACCATTCGTTCGAAAGCTCTCGATTTATCCAACAATATTATGTTAACTACGGCGAAGTGAGTGTCCAACAAACTGAGTTATGAGCATGGTTATATAAATAATTGTTTACACACAGGTGATCATTCTCAATAATTGATATTGTGAACATGATTGCAACCGCTTGTTAATTTCTGATGTTTTCATAGAATTTCGAATCAATATCGAGGAGAAAACATGATACATGGTTGAAATTTTTGGTTCTAGAACAGAAATAAGTTTTTTTTAAGTAAGACTTTGATCAAGAGCTTCTGAGTCAGGAATAACGAATCAAGAAGGGACGCGCTACATCCTCCTGAATAGAACTCACGTTGCCCAAACCCACCTTTAGAATGAAGAAAATTACACGCCGCCATGTTATACAAGTAACGCAAATTGGCTTCTCACTGCCCCTGCTATAGAAAAGTAATATTTGTAACCATCACCACAACCCGAGCAAAGTCAGCTCACTCCTTCCAAATCACTACACCCCCCTCTTCACCCACTTCCTCGGGCCTTATTTGTTCCTTTAGCCACAAAAGCCACCTTATCTCCCTCTCCCGTAGCTTCATTACACCGATATCTTTGCCCCATTTAGCCCGCCGATTTATTCTTTCCTTTTCACCCTCTATACCGTGTTTTTTTCTCTCTCCTCCCCCCACAACAGTTCCTTTTTTTTACCCTTCTACCTTTTCTTCCACTGTGTAAACCAAAGAGTTCTAGGGCGGCACGGGGTTGAAAGGGTTAATGGAGCAAACGGACTACATAAGGCCCTGACTGGGGTTTATAGAACGTACCGGGGTGAAGCTGGTCAGTCGACCGTTGACCAGAGCAATTTTTATTTTATTTTTTCCAGCCAAATCTGTTCTTGATAATACATGATTCGCAATGGTGGAGGCAATTCCTTGAGTTTAAATAGGACAATATGAATATATTCAAATTTTTTCGGCTAACTTGAGCAATTTAATGGGCTCAAAAAGTTTTGGCCAACAAACTCATCTCTTCAGTAGGCAAAATTGATTTTTCGGCGCAAGAACGAAATTTTGATCTCAATCCCGAAGAGAGTTACCGTCTGAAATGACTCATAGCTCGCATGGTACTGGGCATGTATATTTACATATGAAAATGCACTATACTCCAGGATTGTTCAAGAATATCTCAAAACGGATTTCATCGAAGAAAATTCTCGAAAATTATGATTTTACTTTTTGTGGTGCAATTGTAATCGCTTCATTATTGCTTCCTCACTACCGAAGGTAGAAAAACTTTGTGTTCTTGATTGAAGTCGAAAAAATTATTGACCACCAAAATCAAAATTTCCATTTGCTTTTTGCATTTCAGAGCTTGCTGATCTATTTTGGTTATGTGCCTGTATGTCTGTCTGATGTCAGACTGTGGTAAATCCTTGTCACGTCCAAAACTATACAAAGTCTCAGTCTGATTCCCATGAAATTTTCAGGGATTATGCGGGTTGGCTCCTAGACGGTCCCCAATAGTTTTCAATACCGTCAAATCAACAGTAGCCTGTGCGTATGCGAAAACGTGAATTTTTCATAACGTCGATTTCTCATAATCTATTGGTACTATTTCATTCAAATTCGGGAAGTAGATGAGTATATATTATGTTCCAGAAATATTACCTACGAATGATATCGTGATTGGTGGAGTAATAATCCAGCGCATGCGTAAAACGAAAATTAATTGACCGAAAACCCCGAGACTAATGGACCGATTTTTATGAAATTTTCAAGGATTGTGCGGTTTACCTCCTGGTCGTTCCCCTACAAATTTCATTATTATTGAATTATTAGTAGTCTCTGCGCATGCGCAGCATTCTTTTCTTACTAAGTTTTCTTATCAGTCATATCGACTCGTACTTTTTTCTTCAACTAATTCGATACGACCATGTTATAATTGTGAGGAAGCTTTACTGCCCACCCAACTTGGCAGACTTTTTAGGAAAATTCTATAATAAGCCCATTACAAGAATTCGTCTGCGATGATTACTACTTGTAAAGTACCTAAATATCCTACGATAAAGTACTCGTACCTATATCTTTCGATGTTGACTGTTGCTCGTGATGTACACAGAATAAAAACCACGAATAAGCGATGAAAGAAATGGAAGTATAGAAAAAGTCACTTCTCTCGAGTATTGGCACAATCTAAGACGTGAAGCGGTCTTGAAATTTGCTCCAAACCCACCAACTTCCCGTTATCGGATGAATAGCGTCTCAAGTCTTGCTCAGATCTTCTCGTTTCAGACTTGAAACGGATAGTTCGGTCGGAGAGCGAGATGTGAGTGCTCGAAAGCTGCTCATGGGTGTTTGTTACAACTCTCAAACAACCGGGGGAAGAGCGAAAAGTTGTTCGGAAAAGTGAAAACAGCGAGTTGGTAAAAGAGGTTTCTGTTCCCGACAAGCAGAAAATAACTGTCAGGAGATTTGTTTTGAAACTTAATACGAACTCTAAACTTTATTTTCATCTTTCGGGATTCGTGTTTATCTTATTTCCCTCCTCCGTTTCTTCGTTGGGGGTGAAACAGGGGGAAACATTTTCAAGTATATACTTTGCAGAATGGAACTGAAGGCTGCAAACTGCGTGGTACTCGACATGCTGCCACTTTCTTTGTAATGGGGGGGACGCGAAAATTGGAGTAGAATATACAGAGTGTCTACAGTAATTATGGACAAACTCAAGGAATCGGTTTCAGAGCTCATTTCTAATCGAAAGTTACTCTTGGCTATTTCTTTTTAAACGCTTTGTTTTCAAGTTATTCAATTGTTAAGATTTTTTCCCGTATTTTGTAACTTATGACATTAAAACGGCCATAACTCCCATTAGACTCACAGTAAACTCAAAACTTGGAACACCTTTGGAAAGATCGTTAAAATTCCTATAACCCTGATATAAAGTAAAATTGTTTCAGTTAGTTTTAATTGGTTAAAAAAAGGCCAAACTACAGAATTAGAAAAAATATTTAAAATCGACGTTTTTCCTTCCGTTTTTCTGCTATCAGTTTGGGGGAAAAACATTCTCAAACTGTCAGATTTAGAACAATATAGTCTTTTTTACTTTTACATTAATAATTGGGGGAGAAAAGTATGTTTGTATGTTGAAAAACATGGTTTTTCCTACGAACTCGAAGGTTTTAGTGAAAAATGACCCTCTATGAAAATGCGAGTTTGAGGCCGGTTCCTATGTATTTTTTCACGCTGAATCGAATGGTAACACTTGAGAAACGTCCCGAATCCGTTATAACATATTTGTACGTTTAACTAACTAGTTTTGCCCTTAAAAACACATGAGATCGAGCATTAAAAATAAACTAAGAATGTGTGAGTTAAAGTTTACCTAAAAGTACTTGGGTCTGTCCCATAATTACTGTAGACACCCTGTATAGTACTACTGCTGGTATGCACGTGGTTTATTATCTTCTTCAAACGAGTCACACGTGACTCCATCTAACAATCTCGAAAGATTCCATAGCCTAAACCCGAAGACAAACTTCAAATTTTGACACATGTCGCAATTTTTACGCATTTCGTCCCACTGTGAGGTGGATGGATGGATTTTATTTATTTATTTTATTCTTTAGCACATTTTCTTTTAAAATAGGAAAAATGAGGTATTGTTTTCAATTTGTCCGTTGATGTATATACGTATGTATGCATGTCCTCTTAAAATAAGTTTTAATGCGACTTCCCACGTCCGATTGTGATGAAACTTGGTATGGATGTAATCCGTAACATGGCGAGGATAAAGATGTATCAGGGACCACTGACGCATTAGAGGTCATTGATCAGCTGATTGAGCTCCAAAGCAATTTCATCTCCTATTCAATGCAGGCAGCTGAGAGTTGAGAGGGAGGCTCAAGGGAAAATGCTGAATACGACTGAGATGTCATTAATTAGCTGATTGAGCTCCAAAGCATTTCGTCTCCTATTCAATGCAGGTAGCTGAGAGTTGAGAGGGAGGCTCAAGGGAGAATGCTAAATACGACTGAGACGTCATTGATCAGCTGTTGAGATCCAAAGCCATTTTGTCTCTTATTCAATGCAGGTAGCTGAAATTTGAGGGGGAGGCTCGAGGGAGAATGATGTATACTACTGAGATGTCATTGATCAGCTGATTGAGCTCCAAAGCCATTTCGTCTCCTATTCGACGCACGAACCGTCTATTTCACGCGGATCTTCTTATATGACAACTTGGTGAGCACTTTTAATTTGATTTTTGGATCTATACATCTTGAAACTTAAGCCAACATTATATAGAAACAGTTTTGCTACTCGGTCGATTATAAAGGTTCATTATTCAAAAAGAATAAGCCAAAAGCAGTCACGAACCTACAAAATTTTGTAGAACAACATAATATTAATATATTCTATAGGTATTCTCTGAAATTTGCTAACTTGTTGGCAACGCGCAATACCTGCGTAACTTTTTCAGCATGGAACATACCTTGAACTAACTTCCCGAAAACGTTGAACTCCCGAAACGAAACTTGAACTAAATAGCAAAAAACGTTACGCGGATGAGTCACGACATTTTGACAAGGATAAATATATGTCGTTGCTCTGGGGTCAACCAAAAATTTCCGTCACGCAAAATTGATGTCAAAATTTCAGTGTTTTTCACGTACAACCCAGCCGTTGCTAGGGGAATGGAACCTCCGCAGTTTTCATAGTACATAAATCGTTCGCCACTCGTTGGAAAGCGCTTGATTTATGTGATAAATGTTCACATCTCAAGCATTGAGATCACATTTCCCCCTCCTTACGTACCTGGCTACATTCCTAAACTAAGTTGATTGGACAATGAACAATTTTAATAAGCCGGTTACAATATTCTTAACGTAAAGCAATAGCATCATTTAGTCCACTCCATAGGAAACATTTTCATCCCTTGACAACAGTCGACTGTTAACAACAACTCATTGCGTCTGTATTGGAGAAATAACTTTAATTTATAGTATGCTTTTTGTGCCTCCAAGAATGATAAAATAAATGTATTCTTTATCCTACATTTCGTCGTCTACAGTCCAAAGTTAAAGGATTTGTTTACAACTCTCGAGGACGACCGTTATGAAATCCCCAATCGAAGACATATCCATGTAACATGGTATCTGCTTGTAAAGCAGATAGTGGAACTCGTTTACGAGTTTCGGTACGAATTTACCGAAAAGTAGTTTTCTTTCGATTTTCACGTACAACCAAGCCATTGCAGGGGAAATGAAACTTCTTTAGTTTTTACCGGACAAAAATCGTTCTCCACTTTTTGGAAACCTCTAGGTTTATTTCGCATTTCTTTCGTACTTGTTCTTCTATTCATTTTGAAGTTTTATATTTATTTATCTTACAAATGAATATAGTAAACAATGCCGCATGTTTTGTTATCACTTGGTTGAGAAGTTAATCTTGATTATAGTAATTGTAGACGCGCACCATAACAGAAAATTACCTTAATTAGGTACTCTGTTCTAATTTCGATTAGTAAAACATTTATGTCGTAGTTTTAAATATATTTAAATTTACGAATTAGCGGGAAGAAAGCATGTTCCATGTTTTAGCATATTAGCCGAAGGCTCAAAGCGGAAAGCAACCGGGGGGGTCCAGGGGGCGAAGCCAGTGCTTGGCACTATAATGTATGCAAAGATAGTGTTGTATAGCATGCTTAGAGACATGATTCACATGTATTTGTGAGTTAGGACTTAGTGCACTCACTTATTCTAGGTGTAGGTGTTGAGAACCGAGCATGGTTCTGTAAATTTCTTATAGTTGCTAACAAAATATCAAACATATAAATAGATAATCAAGATTATATGGTATAAATGGAGTAAAATTACAATATAACGAAGTATGCCGTTCAGTAACAATATAACGAGTAGGCGAACCTTTGAAAATTTGAATAGAGCAGTCAATAATGATTTGTAACGTGTTTATAAAGAAGAGAGAAAATAAAGTTGGATGGATTTTCAATCGGTTTTCTTGGGGACTCACGTTACATCCAATTTCCGACGGGATAATTCAGTTTGGAAAGGGACCGTGGCAGAGAAAACGTGAGTTATGTCGGTTTGGGAAACGACTGTTGGGGTCCCGTAATTCGGCAAAACAGGCTGATTGGTGCTGGCGGTAATGTAGTCCGAGTAATCAACTATCCTCCTGCCCTGGAAATGGCCTGCCTCACCTACCCCTGCCTCGCCTACCCCTGCAAACCTACCCCTGCCTCACCTAACTCGGCGTCATCTCCCCGCATCTTCGTGAAAATACCCCTCTCTCCACCCCCATCATCACACGCCTCCAGACCTCATGCCTCACCCACTCCTCCAGCCACGGGGCCCTCATCGTGTTTTCACCTTTCGATAGGGTTCCGTCGACCTCCCTGCGGATCACTCTCGACGACGAGGGGAAAAAGGGGGGGAGGTTGTCCCACCTCGGTAAAACAAATTGAACGAAACCAATTTGTACTCTGCAAGAGTGGGGGTGGGGAGGGAAGCGAAGTCCCCGGCCAATTTGGATCCTCACCGAACATAGTGCTTAATTCCCCCTTCTCAAACCCCTTGCCCCACCACTTTCCCCTTCCACCACCATTTTTCCCCACCACTTTCCCCTTTCCCCGCCACTACCCTCTCTTCCTTTTACCTCTCCCTCTCCCATTCCCTTCAGCCCTCATCCCCATCGTTATCTACCTCGATTCCCCATTTACCCTAAAATCCCCTTTAAAGTCGAGTCAAAAATGAATTAATCAATTTTAACCATCGCCAAATTAATTTATCAGGTAACCGAATGAGCCAAGTTGGATCTCCATTTTATTTAGTCAGAACGTTGAACCCAAATACTATTAAATATGTACTTTCCAAACAAATATTCTATTTTTCCAATATAATAAGCAATGTGTTGAAGAACGAGTCTTTGTCGAAAAACAACATTATTCCTTAGCATTTTTTTTATTTTGATAGACCTTCGCCTGCCGAATTAACAGCAAGAAATTAAAGTAAAACAATCAGTGATTTTTTAAGATTTTTCGTGGCTTTCTGCGTTGAAAGGCTACTTCAGTACTTTTCAGCTGTACTTTTCAGTACAGAAATATAATATACAAAAAGTTGGGAATAGTAAAGTATAATATTTTCTTCATTGGAACTGCGAACTATTCACTTGACTATTACGATTGTATCATTAGTACCAGACGGATTTTTCTATGTTAAATTTTAGAATTTAAAAGCAGTACATACTTTATTGTGGTTTTTAGGGAGGTGGGGAAAGGTGTTGCTCGTAGCATAATCATGTTGGGTTGTGCTATAGAGAGGGTACATGGATCATCAAGTGAAATCATTATTTATTCCAGCCAAAATCCCATACTAACCAGGCAAAAGGATGTTTATTACTTAGGAATATATGAACCGTCTTCCCAAAACGTGACCAGATATAGAAGACAAGGAAAATCAGTGATAAATCCCGGATATAACCTCATATAAGTTCATAGGGCATAATGCGAAAGAGAGCGAAAGCGAGAGAGAGAGAGAGAGAGAGAGAGAGAGAGAGAGAGAGAGAGAGAGAGAGAGAGAGAGACCCCTGATCTGCTGGGCGGATGGTTATTTATCCATAAAAATAATAGGCCATATTTAGGAATACATACCTATTAGGATATATTGATAATTTGACAAGCTTTTCACAAATTGTAAGAACTACTTTGAAAACAGTTATATTTTCGTCACAAAAATAATACGCAAATGGGAACACGTTACGCCGTATTTCCTAGTGCTTTTCACGTTCAACCAATCAATGCTAGGGAGTTGTAATTTGCTCATATTCTACCCCAATGAAATCGTACTTCAGTCGTAGGAAACTCTAATGTTGAAATTTAATAGGAAGGTTCTCTGGGACAACAATAGGCAAATTAAATTGTGGACTCCATCCTGATCAGCTGATTAGGGTGAATTCTCCCCTGTTCACTCTGTATGAAGTTGAAATTTGACTGGTAGCGTCTCTAGGACATCATGATACGGAAAGAATCCAAATCCAAATCGATATGCTGACTGAGCAAGATTCTTTCCTGTTCACCCCACAATGTTGAAAATTTACAAGGGGCCTCTCTGGACCATCAAAAGTCAATTGGAATACCGGCTTCAACCTGATCAACTGATTGTGCTATGAAAGTTAATGGAGCCTCTCTGGAACAACACGAGACGAATAAAAGTTAAAAAGTTAAATAAAAGGCGTCATCGAGATCAGGTGCGTGAGTTAAATTTACTCTTGTTCATCCTGGGAAATGGACATCTGAAAGCGATCTTTCCTGCGACATGGGAGACGGATGGAATAACAGGCTTCATCCAGGTCAGCTGAGTGAGTTAAATTTTACCTTCTGTTCACCCTAGAAAGTTGGAAATTTGACAAGGAGCCTCTCTGAGACATCAAGAGCCATTGAAAAGTAAGAGCATCAGCCTGATTAGCTGAGTGAGTCAAATTCTCTCCGGTTCATCATAGGAAATGGGCATCTGACAGGGAGCCTTTCTGGGGCATGAGAGACGGATGGAATGATAGGCTTCATTTTGATCGGCTGAGTGAGCTAAATTCATTCCTGTTCACCCGAGCAAGTTGAAATTCGACAAGGAGCCACTCTGGAACATCAAGGCTCAATTAAAATTATGGGCATCAATCTGATCAGCTGAGTTAGTTAAATTCTCTCCCGTTCACTCCAGGAAATAAACATCTGACAGTGACCTTCTGTGGGACGTAAGAGACGAATGAAATAAAGGCTTCATCCTGATTAGATGAAGTTCACTTGTTTACTGATCGTTTCTAAAGCTTCGTATAGGAACCGGCAGCCAGGAAATTAATTCAAGATATCAGATTTTGGGAGCCTGCAGATGGCTGAAGGATGGCTCCGTCCACGCTTCAGAATTTGAATTTCTGCCTACACCTCTGAGAGGTAACTAAAGAGCCCGGAAATTTCCTCATTAATCAGGATCATAAATTATTTTGTCAACTATTGACAAAAACATCAGTTCAACTTCACTCCACTACTAAATTAATTCTAAATGGGATTGCCTACATGTTTAAATAAATAAAGAGACACAGAAAAACCTACAGTAGCATACGTTGACGTCTTCTTTTCATAATTTCGAAGAGTTTCATAATTTCACAGTAGAAACGGAACGCAGAATTCCCCTGATTGTCCGAAACCCGGGCTCTCGTCCAATTCCCCCCGCCCACCCCCAATATAACTTCCAAGCGAACGAGTCTCGTAAACTTTATTTTTTCCTTGACTCATTCTCGGAAAGGAATTTCACCTTCGCTAAAAATACGCCCGGCCCGATACGGAGCTTCGGTTTTCAATCACGGAATGGCAAATACTCGGCGATTCCCCGTGGGAAATTCGCGTAAAGCTGGTGAAAGGGAAGAGGTGAAGGGGTTTATCAGGGATCGATGCACTCGCGGCGAGGTCACAAGAGCAAACTGGATCGTTGAACGCCTGTTTATCCGGTAAATATGAGTATTTCATTTATTTGTATTAATATATCGCTAACATTCGCAATAATGAATTACTGAAAATGGCAGAATCGAAAAGAGTTTCCGTTTATCATATCTGACTATTCAGATGAACTCACAGCAATCTTGCAGTTTTACTTTGAGGCGTGAATTGTGTTGCATATTCGAAACTGGTGGCTTGGTGAATCGACGGCATAATGAAGTTTGGGATGTGTTGGGTGAGATTATGTCGACTGCCTTGGGGGGTAAGGAGCCAATAAATAATAAAAAAAGTCTTCATTGAAAGAGCCTAAGAGAAAACCTTGTGCGTGGTGTTTGGGAGTATAAAAGAAATGCGTTGTTTGATGTCCGTATCGTAGATACTGACGCATCTTCTTACGACTCCCGCTCTGGCAGCACAGTTCTCATTGCAAAAGAAGCAAAATAAATGAAAATAACTCCAGGTATGCGAGCAGAGGCACTGTTCATTCACTCTATTGGTGGGTTCGGTGGATGCTGTGATGGCTACACAGATGAATACATTTCTGAAGGTCGGCAGTGATACCCTGGCCGAAAAATTGAGAAAGCCTCTGGCGACTCCGCAAGGTTGGCAGAAAACCAGAGATTCGTTTTCAATAACCCTCACTTGCACCCCATACCCTTTCCCCCATTAACGAAGCCTTGCCTATAAGACATAGCTTCAGAGGGACGTCCTAAAAACGGGCTTCGAATTCGGATTCAGCAATCTCGAAAACCTCCACGATCAGTACCAGTTTCGTGAGGGCACGACTAATTTATAGATAGGTCAACTGCGTAGAAGGACAATCCAATACAGAAATAATTAACCGTTGTGTAATAATTGGCAGAGTTTTCTTTGTACGTTAGTATAGCATTTCCAAGCCAAATGAAACCTTTTCAAAGTCATATGAAACCTTTTGCAAGTCAAATGAAACCTTTTCCAAACCAAATGAAACTTTTCCCAAATCAAATGAAACTTTTTCCAAACCAAATGAAACCTATTGAGAAAAAAGTCCAGTCATGCAGCATGACCCCATGAGCGAATTTTTGAAGAAATCTTCGACATTTCAGTCGCTACATAAGAGTAGTTCAATCTGACTTTGGACAATGTTTCATGCAAATCTTACCGATTTTTACAACTAGCGAACGGCATTATTTCGATTTTTGACTGATTTTTCAACTTTGAAATTTTTGAAAACTTGATACATATTCTTATAGGAACTTTTACGCTGATTCCGAATATACCACATGTTATCATGCTGAAAAAATTATTTCGCACAACAAATCGCAAAAAACAGGCTATTTTGAAATTTTTGACTACATTTTTGAAAATTTCCATCCGAAGATGTAATCCGATCATGCTGGCCAACGAACTTGAACTTTCGTTTTGTGTCCTTAACATTTTAAAATTTTTTCGAAGTTTTTAGCACAATTCTACGGACAGTTATCGTCTGGAATGACACATACATACATACATAAAAAAATGCGTTAAACGTCAGAGTATGATCCAGAATAGCCTGAGACGGATTTCTGCATAAAATTTTTTCAAAAATTCACATTATACAATTTTGAGGCGAGAAAAATTCGCTAATGAGTGAACTGAGGTACCTAGATAGGTAGGTACCCTGCAAGTTGCAGTTAGATACAATTGTACCTATCATAGAAAGACGTTGACAAAATGAAAATTCGATGAATTTCAGGCATAGGATTACCGAAGTGGATCTCACCTTAGTAGAATAGGAAACCCGTAAGTTTGAGAAATTTCTTACTGTTGAATGTGAGTGGGTACCTACCTATCTAGGTCTACCTTCATTTGGTTTGGGAAAAGTTTCATTTGGTTTGGAAAAGGTTTCATTTGGTTTGGAAAAGGTTTCATTTGATATGGAAAAGGTTTCATTTGGTTTGGAAAAGGTTTAATTTGACTTGCAAAAGGTTTCATTTGACTTGGAAAAGGTTTCATTTGGCTCGGAAATGCTATAGTATGTTTATTGTCGAAAGTAAGTAGTTGTTAATTGGACAATGAATTCTCAGTTCAAGCGTAGCTCTAATTAGCGGTATATACCTTAACGAAAAATTAGCGTTTGACATTTTCGCAATTCCACCTAAAAGCCCTCTAGGGTTAATTATTTCGTCGAACGTGTCGAGAATACTCGAGCTATGGGGGGATAATGAACCGAATCGCAGAAAAATCCCGCATCTTTTTTTCCCCTTGGCCACCAGCAGCCAGAATCATGACGGACCTGACAAATGAGGGTCGAGCCGACCCGGTTCGTTAGTCAATGAGAGCTCCCCCTTCGTATTTTTTTGTCCTTGTAGCCGTTTCCCCCACTTTTTCTACCTAGTTTTTTTCAGACAGTTTCTTTCTCAACAATCGAAACAAACGGGGGGGCCTTGGTAGGTTTATGGGCGGCACATACGGTTTTTTTTTTCGAGTGCGCATTGTAACACCCTCATTACGAGGCCGGGACAACGTGAAAAATCCTCCGAAAGACCACTTGAGGCGGCACGCTCTGTGTAATGGTGTTTGCTCTTTGCGTTTAGAACTGTTCTTTCTGATTAAACAGTCGTCAATTTTTTTGTTTCCATTTTTTTCTTCTCTTACTTTTTCTCTTTCCGTTTTGTGGGGGTGTGCGATCTGAGGCACCTTGACGTGTGGGACTCACCCTCAATCACCTCATTGACCTGAGACCCACTCACCCGTGACATCTATCTCATCATTGAACACTTTTTTTTTTCCATATTCTCCCACACGTCGAAAAACCTAATAGTGCCCGGTCGCACGCTATCTGGATCCTGTTTACCGACACATTAAGAAGAAATGTTTGCTTTAACAACATCATCGCCCGACCTACACCCTTCATCGGTGCCCTTTGAAAGACCTTTCGACCCTTCAAGGCCATATTTGCTTTGCCACCCTTCTCATATCTTTAGCTGCATGATATACCTAGCGCACATAAAAATACAACTACGCATTATTTCTGTTTCCTATATATTTCATGTTCAATGATGAAAAAATGTTTAATTTCCTCCATGGTTTTTAAAAACCCGCTGTGGTTTGATGGAATGAGCAATAACTCACTACCATTCATTGATTAAATTAAATTTTAGTAACAAAGTTTTTAATTTAAATGGAAAGAGCTCCGAAGGAATCCCAGAGAATTCTTCTTATTCATCTATGTATTTAAGTAGGTATCGGTAGAAATAATATCGTAAAAATATATTGAAATATCAAGCAAAAACATCGATAAATTCCGAATCCATTCATTCAGATCAACTCTAGCCTTCCACTTAGCAAGCAACCTTCTACTCAGTAACTTCTCGTCTACTTAAGCGCGCACGGTGATTTTGTTCTGCCGAACTACTTCTTTCCTGCAGCGAGGAGTGCTATGTATTGATGTATTGTACTATGTATGAAGTGCTTTTGGGATGAAGATTAGAATAATACAGGTCAGTATACAAGTATGCAAGTTCTCGATTCTACTGTATTATAAGGTACAGATCTTACCTAAAGACAATTATTATAATGACGAATCAACAGCTCGATTCAGATTGGAATCAAAGGCAGGCATTATCGATTGGGCCACGATGTTGTTTGAAGAATGAATATAATTGATCCACTTACAATTTTACGGTAAACGGGTTACAAACGTATTGAATGGCTGGAATCTATGCTGTATTTTACCCAATTTCCGTAAAAACTAAAACTATTTATTTGGGTCAACAACATTTAAAATTATATTTCTCAAAATTTGTACAATGGAAATCCGTTTTGAGGCATTCTGAATCGACGGTGTGTTTGTTTCAATCCAGACGATAACTCTCCTTAGGATTGAGATAAAAATTCCATTCTTGCGCCAAAAAATCAAGCATTCCAAATGAAACAATGGTTTTGTTTACCAGCATTATTGAGCACATAAAATTACTCAAATTTGAAAAAATGTGCCCTAAAATCACTAAAAATGGCTCAAAACTGCAAGAAATAGTTAAATTGATTTGTTATTATTATTTTTGCAGAATTTTAGTCAAAAAAGCTTGTTAACAATGATCTGGAACACTGATAGATTTATGTGCACAATTATGCTGGAAAATGTACTTCAACTTTATTAATATTCCAAAATTCAAAAAAGCTAATGATCCAAATATTTTTTGAATAGCAGAATATTATTTAAAACGATTTTTTCTGCCAAAAAATTGCCAGTTATTAATTTCATTGTACTCAAAATCGTACAATTTCAAAGCAATGTAATATCATTTAATACGATGATTTACAAAAATTCGCTCATACGATCATGCTGCATCAATGGAACTTTTAGTCGTAGAACAGAATGGAAAATGTCCTTTCATCAAACTCCATTTACAGCTATCTTCGTCGAAAATTGTAATGACCCAAACCTTTAGGGAACCCATGGTGTTTAATTAAATTCAAGTTAATTCATGAGTCACAATCGAGATAAAAATAGATTTGTCAGCTGCTTTTTCCCTCAGCAACGATAAAAATTCCCGCAAATCTTTTATTCAATCTAGTTGCCAGAGAGAATAAACTTCGTTACAGCTGCCTCCGTAATGGTGTTGCTATTTATGAATACAGGTGTTTAAATAAAAGATTTCAGAGGCGGGAGCATGAAACGTAGAGTTGGAAGTAATGAAATTAGTTGAGGTGTTTGGGGGCGTTAAATTAAAAGGCGGCTTGACCCAGTTGGTATGTTTGCTGGAAACTGAATCGGGTTGCTAAGCTAAGAGTTTCCCGAGATGAAATTTCAACTTTACTAATCCAAAGGGCTGAAACTCCCGCCATGAAAAATGTATGAAGTAATAATAGTATATTGTGAGTTTTAATTCTATAGACATTGTCACATGTTGTGTCGGCATGAACGACGTATGGACGAGTGTACAGATTATGTCTAACTAAGACAAATTTGGAATATAAGGGCGGGTCCGCATAACTAAATCCGTCATTATCAAAGGTAGAGAAGCTAAAAAAGTTCTTTACAGGATTCATTCTGTTTCGTCTTGTTTGACCCCCGAGATTTGTATTAACTAGTTCTGCTATCTATTGATTCTTAATCGGAAAATCAAGGTAAAGACTTTTCAGTGCTTCTTTTGTACATCCATTTGATGTATTACGTTATGCATGGAAACTAAGACTCTTTTCAAAGCGGTAGGGATACTGTGGAAGGTTGCGTGCAGGCTTTCCCCAGTCTATCTATCAACCACTACAAGATAATGATGGCAGTGATTAAGTTGACTTGCCCCCAATATTATGGTGTATATTTGGTTGCAACCTAGTATTAGATGTTGTTTGATTTATCAATCATGGATTTTAAATGGTAATGCTTATATGGGTACCAGTTCGGTATGCGATCTCACGCACATTCGGACATGCAATATGCGATCTCACGGGTTTCTGCGCTCTCCACCTACACCAATACCTGCGCTTTATCCGTGAATATTAACCGCGACGATAAGTGATCGCAGGAGGTGATGAGAGAGCTAGGTACTTGAAAACGTGATACCGACGGTAACATTTTTGAGATGTTAAAATTGTTCACTTAGGTGTTATGACCAGAACGTAGACCTATACGTATTATGACCTTTTTCAGGGAAAAGCAAATATAGTTGAGGTCGATTTGTGGCGAGTGATCGGTGACCTTCGGGAGCTCTTCAGCAACAAGACGATGATGATAATAGCAAAAATCAACCAAGTCAAAGAAATTACGGTATCCTTGTTAAAGGCCCATGGGTATTCGGTATGTG
This sequence comes from Adelphocoris suturalis, assembly GCA_030762985.1. Lineage (NCBI taxonomy): Eukaryota > Metazoa > Arthropoda > Insecta > Hemiptera > Miridae > Adelphocoris > Adelphocoris suturalis. The sequence goes on along the minus strand of CM061044.1, from coordinate 27,851,390 downwards.
CTGAAGGCGGGGTGATTTTGGAACGCAGGCTTTTGTTGTTGAGAAACGGGACAGAGCAACGGTGCTTCCGAAAATGAAACGCTCATTAAACCTGTTTTATTCAGTACAAAATACTAGTGAGATCGCATACTGGGTTTTCGGAGCGAACGCGCGAGATCGCAGGTTGAGCTGAGATCGCATACTAAATAGGTACCCTTATATGCTTAACCATAGTGATCAATGGGACCAAACATGCAAAACTCATTTTAGATTTAGATTAGATTTTAGATTAGTTTGATGAGTTTTCAATAACGTGTTCAGTATTGTTCAGCAACGTGCACTTACAGTTTACTTATGTGAACTAGGAATTTTTCGAAAGAATGCATTACTAACACAGGATGGAGTTCAGATTAATCCCGGATGTATGGAATCCCCTAACGGCTCTTTTCAAAGTGGAAGGGTTACAGGGGAAGGTTGCATACAGGCTTTCCCCAGTCTATCTATCAACCGCTACAAGATAATGATGGCAGTGATTAAGTTGACTTACCCCTTCTATTGTGACGTCACAAGGGGGAGGTAGAAGACAGGTTAATGAACAGATCAACCTGTTTACATTCCTTCCTCCTTCAGAGGGAGCCGGTGATTGATCGCTTCCCATATCTCCTGGCTCACGGCCCTTTTCTCGAGGGAGCTCCTGCGAAAATTTAAATGTTAAATTATTAAACTAGAGGAACACTCGCCCTTCCACTTTCACAAACAAATATATAAATGCAAATTCCCTTTATAATACACTTCCTCTCTTGCATCAATATTGGTATTAACGGGGCTAAATAGCAGTAACTTTTTCAACGGAGAATTTTATTAAGCACCAAGACTTCGAACGTACCTAGGCTGTACATCATGAAAATGCCGTTCCTCCAACATAAGGCATCGCACAAACAACATTTATATTTCTGCTGGTTTAAGTAAAGTTTCCATTGTGTCTATTCTTTCTATAATATTTTATAATGTTTGAAGATATTGATTTAATAGTACAATTATATTTGTCATGGGTTTAACTTTAAATGGGAAAAGTTATTAGACGGCAGTCAGAGGGAGAACCATTACTCTTAAAACTGTGGTAACCTTTGTGTGAGGTCATGATGACTACGTGTAGGGCGGGATTCCAACGGAAGCATTTTTCCCGCCTACGTGTAGATAGGCCTCTTCCTCTTACACGCGTGGTTCTACACGTTGACGCGAAAAATAGCGCATGCGCAGTTGGTATTTCCGTCTTTTTGCGTACACAGGTAGAAAACTACGGGAAGAACAAAAACTCTCTGATATAATAGATTTTTTTACAATACTGGGGGCGCTCGTGCCCCCTCGGCGAGACGCCTATGGTTCCTATGATTTGTACTATTTTGCTTCAAGTGTCGCTGTTCTGATAACGTCCCAATATTCAAGACCGCCTTTGTATAGAGGCAAAGCCCCGTATAATATTATCACAGTAGACTACCCAGAGCACCCGGTGGGTATCGGGGTCTCGGGTCGAAAGCTTTGGAAACCTCTAGGGACGAGTTTAAAGGAGAAATAGGACATAGAGGAGGAGGCGGGAGAAGGGAGAAGAGGAGAAATCTTGGCGACGTTTGAATAGTTTCCTCAGACACAACACGAATAGCTTACGAAGGCTGAATGGCGAAAGGGGGGGGGGGGTGTCCCTTTGTGTTTCATCCCTACAGGTCGATGAGACGTCATCGAACTCAGATGTTCCCAAAATCCACAGGATATGCGGCTTTTATGTAGTCCATTCTGTCCTATTTCGATCTTATTTCATTATTTCGAAACCCCACCCAACTAAAATAAAGATAAGCTTTATGCTTTCAATTACCTACAGTATTGATTGATTCCTTGAAATTCAATTAACTCATTCCTTGGTTAATTCAATAAAATACTTCATTTACAACAAGTTTGTTCAACCAACAAATTACAACTTTTTGCAAAAGCTGCCACTTGAATTTCACAGTCTTGATAAATACCGTGTGTGCATTTCGAGGGTTTTTCACGGAATCAAGACTAAAAACTTATTAAACACCCATTTGAAAGCTTGACAGTTTGGTCTTTGTATTATACAACTACGAGGGCTCTACATCGAGGACTTTACCTCGATTTCGGAGACCGTTCGATCCGATTGAAACGCTACCGACATTGCGTTATCACGATCGCGATTCGCTACCTCTTCCCAGATCGTCGTTAGCTCAGTCGTCAAGGTCGCATAAACCTTCGTCTCTTCCAGCGTCAAGATGTTAGGTACCTCAATTCGATTCCCGGTCAGAACATTCCTTTTGGTTTATTATTTCAAATAATAAGCCTATGTGATCGTGTAGCAAAAAATTTTTATAACCCCCCCTCAAACTTTGTCACTTTACGTTTCAAGGTACGTAGAATCCAAATTTGAAATGTCCATAAAAGGCCTACGAATTTAATTAAAAACCCCGTTCTTTCACACATAGACTCCATTTGGGGTCTAGTTGGTCCTAACGTTTAACCATCCCGATCGCTTTACTCGCATAGATGCTATGGGCCAAAAACGGCCGAAAAAGTGTCTTTTTCGAGGCTTTGAGTGTTAGACGTGTTAGACGCACGCCTGGCACGCTTGGCAGGGGGTCACGGTGGGTGGTGAGAGGGTGAGCGGGGGGTGGAGTGAGAGGAGGCGCTGCGGCACCATGAGGTGGGTACAGCGTTCCTTCGAGGCATGAAGATATGTTTTTTTCTAGGTCATATATGTGTGTTAATACCAATGCTTTTCCTACGAATATTTAATAAAAAATCCTCTCAACTTTTCGTACGTACTTAGATAATGATATTATTAAGGCCATAATTATTTGAATAGATAGGAGCTCAAATCGAGAAATATAAACATGCGTATATAATTATAGAAGTATAGGTTGTGGCAAATCGAAATAGGACTCCGATGAAATAGGACTCCTAGGACGGGCCTTATGACGTACGCAAGCCAACTAAAACTACGATCATACTCAATTGAAAAAATAATAAACCTTTGTGAAATAATTTGCAGCGTTTTTTACATGTAGAAATCATATTTCGCATTCTATATCACGTAATTCTGATTAAGGAGCTCCTTGTAGGAATTAAAATTTTGTTTCTTCTCTATGTTAAATCAATTAATTTTTATTATTAAATTTTATTAGTTTGGGATTAGCTTCGTTTGATTGAGTAACCCTTACTCAAACGCACATTGTTTGAAACCAATAATAAAACTATAGGATTAAATCTTTGCCTGTTGATATGCTCCATAATAAATTACTTAGCAGGCTTTGACTTCTAGAGGTTACTCATTCATATCTCTGACAAGTGTCGCGACACGAACAGGATCAAAACCATTAGAACATCCCGAAAACGCCCTGAAAACTCTTGACATCATCATGCGTGCAAACAGAAGCGGGCGATGAACGCAAGGGGTCCTAATGCGATGGAATTAGGTAGGTGGGCTGGCAAATCGTTTGAGATGGAAGCTCCCGTAATTATCGAGATAAATATTTGTCGGCTACCGCAGGCCTCTCGCGTGAGACGCATCAAATTAAGCCCGGGGAGGTCAAGTTAGTTAACCCTTTGACGCTCGGGACCCTTTTCCATCGGCCAGGAGAGAATCGGATTGCGGGCTCCGGATGGTTTTCATCGAGAATTTGTTCTCTCTTCGCTGGTAATTCTCTGCGGTGGAAAAAAACTCTACTCTCCGCGCCTCGCCAGGGTGCAAGCCCCCTGAACCCCCAGTTACCTCTATATACATACTTTGAATGAAATTATTGAAACGCAGAATGTGTTTTAGCTCACGCGTTTCACATAAATCTGTGAAACCCGCATATAAAAATTTGCAAACAAACTGCACTGAATTTTGAACTGAACCAGGGATAATTTTAATTTCTCCCTTGATGGGAAAAACAATAGAACATGGATAGCTATGTCTAGTACCTGCTGCTTACCAGTAGGTACCTACAAACCATGTAGTGCCTTCTTTTCACAAGATTATTCCATTATAGTTACAAAAAATATTTAGTTTATAACTTAGAGTAATAAATCAGCATTCCTTGACACTACAGTGGCATAGAGGTCATGAGATGTTGAGATAAAGTGAGAGCATTCCAAAAAGTGGAGAACGATTTTCCTAGTATGAAAACTATGGGAGTTACTCTTCCCAAGTATTCATTGGTTGTACGTGAAAAATCAATAGAAATTCTACATAGCCTTCCTTTTTCGAGTTAATAATAATCTAAAGTACGTCCAATACTTAGTAATCTAATACTAAATCTCTCGTGACGAAGTTATGGAAACCCATTACAAAACGGAAGTTAGTGAAAAACTTTGTCTATTTCCACGAAAAACAAAGAGTTACAATGTTAAATCGATTTTGACGGTTAGGCCATCATCAGTGTTAAATCGATTTCGACGGTTAGGCCATCATCAGTAACAAACAATAATTCATTTTATTATTGTTTGTTGTTAGGTAGGTATTGTTTGCTACTGATGATGGCTTAACCGTCGAAATCGATTTAACATTTTAACTCTTTATTTTTCGTGGAAATAGACAACGTTTTTCACTAACTTCCGTTTTATAATCTAAAGTGCCGGAGCGTTGCATTTTTTGTGGAGAAAAAAAAGTGTGGCGAAAAATTCCTTGACCCCGAGCCAAAAGACATATCCATGTCAAAATGACTCAGATTTTGCGGTTTATCACGTCACTACTATGTAAAGTTGATTTATTTATTTATCACCAGCGCCATGTTTGAAACTTCCTCGTCTTAAGCTTGCATTTGAGCCCGCACGAAAAACCCATATTTTACATCCCCCCCCCCTCCTCGTCATAAGCTTCCATTTATTCGTATAACATGAATTATCAGAAGCTAACGAGCGGTTGCAATCATGTTCACAATATCAATTATTAGGAATGATCCCTGTAAGTAAACAATTATCCATATAACCATGCTCATAACTCAGCTTGTTGGCCACGCACTTCGCAGTAGTTATATGGTTTGACAAATCGAGAGCTTTCAAACAAATGGCCAACGAATTTTTTTTAGTCTCTTATATTGGTTAAATACATTGTGTAGATGTACCAGCACGCGTGTCATCTCACATGGTCGGTCGGGACAGTTTGCCCCGACCGATTCGGACCCGCCCACCATGACGGCTCCCATTGTCACCTGCCCATCGCTGAACAGGTAGCAGAATCAGTGGAAGTAATTGTCAAGGTGAGGCCGCCTCCGGGTCGGCCAGTACTCCCTGCTTATCCCATTTTAGTCTTGTTTCTTCTTTGTTCTGTTGTTCTTCAAATGTTTATTCTAGCATTCTCAATTAAATGTATTGTTTTTGCAGTTACTCGATGACTGCATACGATAGTGTCAAAATTGGATGTTTTGGAATTTTCGGTGACTTTGTCGAAAAATATTTGTCGCTTAGTGTTGTATTTTTGGCACTCCATCATCGTGCGTTCTAAATCGTCCACAACTCCACATGTCTCACAGTTTGGTGATTCTACCACACTAATCTTATAGAAAAATGCGAGACAAACCCCTACGTTCAGTCTCAGTCTTAATATATTCTTCCTTTCTCGTCTTTAGAGCGATGATTGATTATCACAAAATGATGTGGTAGACAATGTCGGTACAACGAATTTTGTGGGATGAAAAATGACGAAGTACCATTTCTCTAGCAACGACTCGGTTGTAAGCGGAAATCGTCAGTAAATATTGCAACACATATTCGTTGCACGAAAACGCGACACATACTTAAATGCAACACATTTTCGTTAACACAAAACGTTTCGTTTTCGTAGAAGATGCCAAGGCTATAACACATTCTTTGTAAAAAACGCCACATTAAATCATCAGGGTAATATTCCGACCCTAATGTGTCTTCAAAAAACCCGACTAGCTGTCACTGCAATGAAGAGACGCGCAGAGATAAGCAACAAAGTAAAACTTCGGCCCAATATTGGCTCTCTCCCGAAATCACCCTGTCGGTTCAAACTTAATTTTCTTTGCACATCCTGGGAAAAGCATGCCGCCTGAGTCTCCTGATCCCAAATATGTATCTCCCTAGTATAATACATTAAAAATCATCGTTGCCTTATCCTTCCTTTCTTGAAGGTGAATATATTGTTTCTGATCTGAGAATTTGATGCCGTCCTGACCGGAGAATGTTTAGATAGTTTTTGTACTTCTCGTATTCATTTTCTCGTTTACGAAAATGGCCTTTCCGAAATGAGAAGAGGTTTTCGTAACGTGGAAACGCTTTTCGGAACGGGAAGAGTCAGCTTTACTCGTGCTCAGCTTTTTCGGAATCGTAATTACGAGACGAAAACTTGACCTTCCTCTAGGATAACACTATAGAATAACTATCATGCAGTTGGCATGGATACACATACACACCCGACAAAATCGCCTGAATTTTCCCCGTGCCGTCTTTTGTTGTTGGTTTACCCTTTGTATTTGTCTTTCTTTCGTGTTTTTTCTCTGCACCTCAACTAGAAAGGTCATTAGCGGCATTTTGTTCTTGCTTTCAAAGTTTTATCGAAGATTTCAGCTTTAACATTTTCAAGGTTCATGTCAGTTTCAAGATTTCGTTTCAACACCAAATATCATTTTCATTTTACACCTTTTAAAGATTCGTGTTCTTCACGGCAGAATCGTTTTCATATGACGTAGAGGTAAGTGGTCGTTGTTTCTTAATTCATGTTATATTTTGGAAATTGTCTACTGTGACAATTGAGTTTTGAGCAGTGATTCACTACAAGAGTCACGTTAATGTCTCTGTAAGAGTTCTCTTCTTCACGGGCTTACGAAAACGCTACGAGAAATCGATGCAAAAAGGTTAGCATTCATCATGCTCGCTCTAACAGCTTGTTTTCGTGCTTACGAGAAATACCAATACAAGAAATACAAAAACTCTCTATTGTCTTCTATTCGTTACGACACCCAATTATTGTAACAATACCTAATAGTGTGTATACAGGTTACCATCAAGTGAATAATGAAAAGAAATACCTGTAGGTATAATTTGAAACGGCACTAATGGTGAAGCCACACTCACCAAACAAACACTATTTTTGTTGATTCGGTTTGGTAGCTATAACATTCCTAACGTTATTTGATTGTTATTTGTCTATAGCCTCAAATTAGGTATTCCTTTTTTTGTCCTCATTTTGGGAATTGCGGTAATAACGATTATTTCTAAAATAAATTGGCTGGAAGACCACCGTCATGTTAAGAACCATCTGCCATGATCAGTATATATATGCACGGGACGATAATTTATTGCCTGCTATGTGAGACACTGTTTGGTAAACAAACAGGCTTCGGAATAAGCAAAGTTTCCAAGAGATAAACAACGCGCCATGCAAATCCATCTCTAACTCCAACTGAAGGAACTTCAACCAAGTCGACGAACCCGTCATCCAAAATAGACGCTCCAGACGCTAGAACCAGCAGACTAAAAAACCTTTAAAGATGTATACGATAATTCAAAAAAAGAAAAAAGGAAGGGTCAAGACCAGATGGACTGCTGGGTTTTGTTTTTGGTTTAAACATGGAAATCCGATGCAGAGTTAAGGTTTCAAACAAACGGGATCACTTGGATATTCGACATGGAGGTCGAGAGAGACGTGGAAGCGATCTGCGATAAAGAACTGAAATAGGTCGAACAATTGAGAGCTGAGCTATGAAAAATTCATGAAGGTGCATGCATATAACCTCTTAGAACTGTCTTGTGTTTACGTTGGTTTAAGGGTTCAAGATTCTACCTGGGGTAACTCACAGATAGATAGCCTACGTCCATACAGATCAAGATTAGTAGAAACGAATAATTGAAGAGTTTGCTCCCCAACACTAATATGTTAATATATACTCTAACGCTTTGGAGGGTTCGGCTAAACAAGCCCGATGAATTGCATTTACATTATCATCAATTTTGGTGTATATTTTATGAATCGTTCGCGCCTAGCTGTTGTGTAGATCGTCTCCGTCGTACATTGTTATAATCGGATGTCACTGTTCAAGTGTATAGGTAAGTGCAGTTTCCGATAATTCTGCAATACCACATAATTTCAACTGAACCGACTATTTTAACGCAATCAATGCGCAAACTGATATAAGTTACAAGAAAATGTAAAACTTATACCTATTAAAACTAACGGGGGCTACTACATGGCTACCAATTCCAGAATATTTGTTATAACAAAGTAAAAACGCCGCAAATTATTACTCAAAGGATTATTATTTCTGAATTAGGTAGCTCTTCTATACAGATTACCGGTCTGTAGTTATCGAACGGATGTCATTATCATTATCAACGTAACTATAAATTCCATGGAAGAAAATTATTGAATTAAAATGAAACAGCTAACTGTTTTACTAGTTCGTATAGGAGCGACAAAGAAACATAAGTTGTAATAAACTCAATTACTTCGTTTCATATACCTACGAGGTGTCCCAAAAGAAACCCCTCCCCACAAAGCTTCTCTCCACAATTCTCGAGATATCGACGTGAAACTTGAAGAGCGGTTTTAAGGTACCTAATACTAAGTTTTAAACAATTGAAAATCAGAAAAAATCTTTTTGGATAGATTTTTGGATAAAAGAAGCGCATTTTTTCTAAAACTACTAATCTTAAAAAAAAAAGGATTTTTTTTTTGGTTCATATGAGCTCCGATCCGAGAGATAAGATATTGCCAATCTTGTTTCACCATTGTGTTCAGCACTAAAAAAAATCTTGAAAATTGGACGTCACTCAATAAAAAATGGATTTTCTTTTACAAAGTACCCAATACTATTTTTTGGTTGTCCAATAACTTTTGGATTTTTCACATTTTTATTTGCTTAAAACTTAGTCTCAAGCACCCCAAAAACGATCTCAAAGTTTCCTTTCGATATTTCAAAAATTGAGGGAAACGTGCGGGGGGAGGGGGGGGGGGGGGTTTATTTTTGGGACACCCTGTATATGCCTAATGCTATCAATTAGGACATTTTTGTGGAAAATTGCTATTTTTAAATCAAAATTTTTGAAAAATTTCTTCATTGAAATCCGTTTTGAGACATTCTGGAACAAATCTAGAGTTTAACACTTTTTCATCTGAAATATATATATATATGAACTGCTGACTGCTCCATAACTGGAACTTTTTACTTTCATGTAGACTTTATCCTAACAAAGGTTCGGTCCTTAGGGAGAGGCGTTATACAATTATTTTGTTATCTTTAATGGATACCAAAACACGTTCCATATTCTGCCAAGCTTAGGAGTATATATTTTTTTGTTGGACAATTACTTACAAGGTTAAATATTGAAAATCATTGTCCGAGATTAGGTGGTATTTAACTTGAGCATGTAGTTTTTTCCTTTGTCATGAACCCTTTACCTAGAGTGATAAAGTCATCTATAAAGTCGTTCGATCAATACGGCATCAACACAAGACAATTTCAAAATCACCCCTGGACGTAAACTGTTCGTTATTCATACTTTGAGACAGCGAAATATATTACCTACTAACCAGATTTTCTCCACTCGTTTTAGTCCGGCAGGGTTACGACCTTTTAAAATAAAACAGAATAATGAAAATGCGCTGTAAAAAGAAGTAAAGAATAAGGGGAAAAAGGAAGATTGTATAAGAGAGGAGGTTTCCTCTGGGAGGCTTAAGGGGGAAAATGGCTTATGCCGACTCCCCGCCCTAACTCCGAGTTTCCATCTTATAATTAGAACACCCCCCTGTTCCATTCAAACGGCCATCATTCCGCCGTTTCATTTCGAAAGCTTATTATCGGCACCGGAGATGATTGCAGAGTCAGGTGTGGCCTTGAATGGCAAATGATTACGAGAGAATCTTCTTCCTCCGGAGGAGCTTTTATATCCCACTTAACTTGCTTTTTCCAGGGTTTCTGCTCTTGCTTCTGCCCCATCACTTCCATATTCACCATGTTCACAGTTGGATTTAGGCCGCGTATTTTTCCTTCGCAGATGAATTCGTACGAGTTTGATCAGTATGGAACCCCGCAACTCCAGAAATGTTCAGTGAAATATCGCCCGAGTTAGTCCCAAGTCTAAATACTCTAATGAATGATATTTTGCTGGATTTCCTTCAGGACAAAAGAGATTCTGCACTCGGGCAATCTGAATTCGTGTGAATGCAGGTGTGAGCTTTCTGTTTGGCTTGTTCACCATTAGGAATCTCCATCAATTACGGATGTTCTGCGTATGGGAGCCTTGATATGCTAAAACTGCAGATATTGCCCGGATTAACGTCAAGTTGTGGTGTGTTAATGTATGACTACTTGCTGGCCTGGATACAGATTCATACAGCAAACAATCTAGTCCGATTTAAGTTTGGACAAATATGAGATATTCTGCACTTGAGCAACTTGAAATCCTACAAATGCAGATTCTTGTTGAGTACGATTTTGCCGAATGGTGAGAGACTTTGAGCTACAATCTTCGTTAATTTCTATTGTTTTCAAAATTGAACTGGTTTAAGTTGTTGGTAAACCTCCCCCCACCATAGTCAATGTTTAATTTTCTGTGAATATTAATTCTACTTCTATACGATATTTCGGGATATTTTCCTTATCGCTAGTTTGTGAGTGCGATTTTGTGTAAAGGATGAGTAAAAGAAGTAACATAAATAAACATTTTTTATTCCAATCCCTTCATGAGTTATTATATGGATTGGGACATACATTTATATTTATAAAAGTGTTAAATTCAATATTTGTTTCCGAATGCCCAAAACCCGATTTTTATGGAGAACATTTTCAAATAAATATTTAGGAAAATGTCCAATGCATTGCAGTAGTTTCATTTTTTACATCAATGTGATTTGTGGGAATGAAAGACATAGGTGTATATTACCGAGTAACTGAACGTAATGAACGTGTGAGCTGGTTCAACTGAACTTATCTGTGAAATAAGTGAACGTTAAGGATTCGAATCCTCTAAGTGACCTTGTCTTATACATCTCTACTAGTGATTGCTTTGCTAAAACGTGACGAGAGCACTGCCAATGGCTTCTCAATGTTTATTTGGCTTAGGATATTGCTCCAGGGTCGCCTCTCAACGGGTCACTCACCTCGGCCCGCTCAACCGATTTGGGTCTCAGCTCTCAACGCGAGTCTCCGTACTGGGGGAGTCTGTTCCACTTCCATCTATATTTAGAGGGTGCGACCCCCCATCTGGGTACCGCAGTAAAAACGAATGACGTCATTTCTGGGAATGTTGTGACGTCACGATGAGAAGGGATCAAGGCAGTTCCTTTTCAGTGCATAGCTGACCTTATGGTCGACGCAGAATGCAATTAAGACACGACCGAGCGATCGTAAACAATAAGGCAAAATCATTAGGTGCAAAAATAGATACTTTTCTTAATATCATTGGATACATAAAATTGAGAATTCAAGCAAGAAACGTGGTGTTGCCATCAGCTCCTTGAAAACTCACTATGGAACAACTTCATGATGTCACGAACGCTTTCCGAATGCTTTTCTGGAATAATCAATCTTCATTCCTCCACTATCAGCACTTTTATCTACAACTATCGCGTACTGTCAATAGTAGAAATATTAGAGTCAATGATTCAGTTTCCGACCAACGAAAATCGTTCACTAATCGTAATAATTCCCCTGTTTTCATACTCCATCATTATTTATTTAATTTCAATTTTCCGGATCTATCATGTGAAAATATTGAAAAAACACGTGTATGGCTTCACAAATTTTCCCCACTTGTGTATAGGTAATAACTCCAAAAAGGCGCACCGTGCACATAAGTTGCCAAGCCACAAAATGCATGATATCATCCAATTTAGGCCGTACCAATAGTTGGATTCTCTCACTCTTTTTGACTGTGAGTGAAACGCTTCTTCAACGGCTTGGTAGATTTTCGCCTATCAAACGACCGTACTGGTAAGTGTGGTGGGGGATTCGCACATCTCACCGAGACTGAAAATATACTCCTAATGTTGAATAATAATATAATTAATTTATAAATTACTAGCCGCTCCGGCTCGCTACGCTCGCCTCCACGTCCAGCCGGGGGGCAAGCCCCCCGGACCCCCCATTAAGTTGCTCGCTTCGCTCGCAACGTGTGGCATGTAGGGAATATTGCTCGCTTCGCTCGCAAAGTCTGGCATGTAGGATATGTTGCTCGCTTCGCTCGCAAAGTCTGGCATGTAGAAAATTTTGCTCGCTTCGCTCGCAAAGTATGGCATTTAGGGGATGTTGCTCGGTTCGCTCGCAAACGGTAGATCTCTAAGGGTAGGTTTAACTTCTGTAGGGGATGCTGCTCGCTTCGCTCGCAAACGGTAGATCTCTAAGGGTAGGTTTAACTTCTGTAGGGGATGCTGCTCGCTTCGCTCGCTTGAGGAAGTTATACTGCCCACCCAACTTGGCAGACGTTTTTTTCAGTTGGGAATTATTACAAACAAATTAAATCTTATAAAACTACGTGGAACCACGAAAAGTTTATTCGGGGATGTTGCTCGCTTCGCTCGCAAGGTATACCTGTATATGTGTAGGACAAAGTCCGTATTTATTATTTGAAATGGCTCTCGCTTCGCTCGCAAGGTAGGTACCTATGTAGGCATACCTGCTCGCCTCGCAATGTTGTGACATCGAACCCTTCACGTCAATTCTTGAGCCTTCTCTCGTCCACGGCAGAATCATTTTAATCGCTTTGCTCGCTTCTGCTCGCAATTTGACCGAGTTCTCGTCACTTTTTTCGATATCCGATTTCGGATTCAGATTCGGCGGACCCAAAGCTGTATTTCGCCCGCGAAAACCGTTCCGAAAAACGTACCTTTATGGGGTATATTTTAATCGGAAAAAACCAAGTTTTTCGGCGGACTTTTCGAGAAAACGGGTCCGTACTCTCGCATTTTTTTTACGCATTTCCCGATACTTTTTTCGCGATCCGATTGCGCCGTCGTCTTTCTCGTTCAAAAACCTACAAAACCGGTATTTTTCCAGAATTTTCAACGCCCGTTTAGAGGGGTAGGGGAAGCGGGGAAGTCCAAAAAGCGCACATTATATTAGGGGATGAACCCTTCAATGTTACCGTGGAATAGTACACCACTGTTTACAGCCCAATTTAGATCTGCATTTGAATGAAGTATACGCAACGCAAATGTCATTGTATGATATAACTTCAAGAGAACGTTATTCACAATGGAATGGAAGTAGATTCACAAAATGGGACTACAGAGGTATGAAACAGCTATACTTCGTTTTGGTCTCGTGTTAAAAGTTGTAGAACTCTGCAATAGTGGGCAAAACGGAGGTAATGGGTTCTGGTCCTTACGTAGAAATGAAATGAAAATCAGGGAGGTGAATTTGAAAGAGATATTCCCCCACCACTTTCATAGAACAGCAATGTTCTTAATGTGTAATTGCGGCGAAAATTGGCCTAGCCGTTGAAAAAGCGTTTTACTCCCAAACGCTGTCAAATAGAGTGAGACTGTCCGGCTGTTGGCTTGGCCCAAGTTGGATGATATCATTCATTTTGTGGCTAGGCATCTTTGTGCGCTGAACGACTTTGGGGGATGGAGACAATCGTTTCATTCCTCTTTTGTTATCCAAGAGAAGCCCCCTGTCAAATTTAAATTTCTTACGGTGAACGGGAGAGAACTCCTCTGATCAGGGTAGACCCGTAATTTTGTTCATCCCTTATAGCCCTATATAATATGTAGAGAAAATCCTATCAAATTTCACATTCGTCGGGTGAATAGGAGATTATTGTTTTAGCTAACTCATAGAGCCCATCAATGCAGACCCCATCAATGCAGAGCCCATCAATAGAGCATCAACTGACCAGGACTCGGTAGTAGCGGCTCCTAAACCACAAAGGCACTTGTAGGTCAAATGTAGCCTACGTTTCAAATTTCATCAAAATTGGCTGAGAACAATTGGTAGAAATGTGTGGGCAAAAAATGGGGTGAGACGGGGGGGAGTCCGAAAACATGCAATTCGATGCTTCTTTTTAGCTTATATAGAATCTATCTTTCGTCACACATTCGGGATCAGACGACTCAGGGTTGATTATATCTCGGCGCGTCACGTTGCAATGGCTTATTATGTCAACGTTCCCAAGCGTCTCGCTTGACAGGCGCTCTGGTGTTTCATTCAAGCAATAAGTAATAATTTTTTTTTTTTTGTGTTTGTTAAGCTCGTTTTTGAAATTAAATTACGTTTTTGAGCATCTGTAGTGCTATCCTTTGAATTTACTCTCCACTTATATCTACAATTATTGAAACTGTTTGATAGAACACTCCAGAAAAAGACTAAACAAGGATATAGATAAAAATTCTGTTCTTGCGCCAAAAAATTAAGTTTCCCAAACGAAAGGATGAGTTCGTTGGCCAGCACTTTTTGAGCACATTAAATTGGTAAAATTTCAAAAAATGTACTAAACAAATCACAAAAAATGGCTAAAAACGACTAAAAATCGTTAAATTTAAATTTTTTAGTTGAATATTGCACAAATAGAGTTTATCAACTATAAAATAGAACATTCAAAAATGTATGTACAAAATCATGGTGAAAAATGTGCTAAAAATTTGCTGAAAAATCAATAAAAACTGTTAAAAAAGCTAAAAGTTAAAAACTTCTATTTGAATAGGAGATTATTATTTAGAATACGTTTTCTGCCATGAAAATAATAGTTAACAATTTCCTTGCACTCAAAAAGCTCAAATTTCAAAACAATTTAAAAGTATAAAATACGATAATTTACGAAAATTTGCTCATACGATCATGCTGCATGACTGGAATTTTTATCTATTAATGTAGTTATGAATTTCGAGAACTGATTTCTACTGCACAATACAACGTCACACTTCAATAAATATTAATCCTTTGCATATTCTAGTCTTCCCGTAGTAATGTCAACTTATACTTCAGAAAGTGGAATTATTTAATGGAGAGATGATTTCAAAGCCGAAAAAGGTGAATTTGACATGATGATGCTAAGTTTTCAACCTAGTGTTGGGCGTTTATTCGTTTTTAGTTGAATGATAGTCAAATCAAATAAAATTTTATTGTTTCAGGGCTCTGGCTTATCAAATCAACATCCCAACAATCGGTGAATAAACATTCGGATCCTAATGTACGAGATTGGAAAGTCATTACTTCTTCTTTAATTCCTCCTCTTAATATAACATTAGGCAAATGATCTTCCGATAGTTTTCTATATCCTATATACTATACTCCAAATACAGCTACCTACCTAATTAAGGGTACTCATATACCACGAGGCGCACAACCTCTTGCGTTTGGCCTGCTATTACCAGCAAGTTCTTAGTTTAAATATTTTATAATGACAGATGTTTTTTGTTGTTTTTATGTTCTTCTCATTTCTACCAGTATTATTCACTGTATGATAAATACAACGAATTCTAAGTAATATTTTGGTTGAATTACGTTACAATTTATAGCGTAACTTAGTCACTGTAAGAAGATAGGTCATACGTTCATAGTTTTCGTATGTTGACCCTGTTACATACGTTTGGACGGTTTGAACACTTTTCTCTTTCTTTTTTTTGAATTTAGATTTTCTTAAAGATAACGCCAACCTAGTCCTTTTCCTCAGATGTTCTGCCCAATTATATTGTTCCACGCAAGTTGAATTTTAGTCGTAAATTGTAAATGATAACATTAATCTCGTCTAAATCACATTATGATTAGGTATATGGGCGTTACTTTCATAATGTTAAAATTTCAACTAAAGCAATTTTCTTAATAGCAAACGCTATTTTGGCGGGAATATGAAGACCAATAAA
Organism: Adelphocoris suturalis; assembly: GCA_030762985.1. Classification (NCBI taxonomy): domain Eukaryota; kingdom Metazoa; phylum Arthropoda; class Insecta; order Hemiptera; family Miridae; genus Adelphocoris; species Adelphocoris suturalis. The sequence goes on along the minus strand of CM061044.1, from coordinate 27,835,597 downwards.
AAAAGTGGTCATAAAACATCCTATTCTCTATTGAAGTGAGTTTACGAGATATTTGGATTTGATAGCGAATTTCCCATTGAATAAAAAATATATAGGTAGGTAAAGAGCCGCCACAAAAACGCGGTTGCAGCTACGAGAGTAAGTACCGTCTAACAAGTTTCATAGGGTCTTCCAGGGATGTAATAAACTGTATACATAAATGGATGGCAATAATTTTCTTCTTTTAACCGAAAAGCGTTCTTGAAAATAATATGGTTTGGGCTATGTTATCCATTCTGGTAGCCAACAGGTAAGGCTACCAAAAGTTAAGGCTAGGATAGATTTCAGTCGGAAACAGAAAGACGTCCCGAAGAGGAATTTTATAGATTTTCAACAAAAAATTGTAATGTGCTTGCTGTACTTTAATTACAATTACAAGTTATAAGTACAAGTACTTGTAATTGAAACATGACCCCGACGGATACAAGTACTTGTACTTTTGCGGCTTGAAGTCGATACAGGTAAAGTAATTGTACTTGTACTTGGCAAGTACTTTCAAAGTACTTGAAGCAGTTGAATCACTAAATCCATTCTGAGCATTTCATTATTATGCCTCTGATGTGGAAAATTTAAGTTCTAGCGATAGTAATTGAAATAAATCCTTAAGTACTAAAGTACTTAAGTACTTTCAACTCTGTTAGGTGTAAACATAGTTAAATCCCTTATAATCTAAACTGAGACGATTGAATCAGCTAATAACGACATATTTGCATAGGGTTTCCGCGATCGAGTTGTTGGAATTCGAATTGAAAACAATGCAAATCAATTAAAGCCGTTAATAATTTTGACAGTAGCGTTAAAAAAAAAGCGATTTACAGATATTGATTCAGCATTGAATAAATTTGTATAATAATTGAAGGTTTTTTTCCTCTATTCTCATTCCAGTAATACAGTCTGAGTATTTTAACCCTCTCTTCACGGTTATTCTTGATGGTCGTCACATCTTTCTGGGGGTTTCCATGGCAACGGTCGGAAAACGAGGAGAAAAACTCAATATTGCCGTCTGAGATGTTATGGACGCGGAATGAAAGGAATGATAGAGAATGAGTGGGTTGAAAGAGGATACGACTCTTTATTTCATTTTTTCGCTTGTCGTGGTGTCCAACACATTCTCTCTCTTCCTCCTTCTCACTCTCCCACCCTTTCTCTAATTCCGCCTTCTCTCCTCTCTCTTTTTTCCTTCTATCTTCTCACACTCTCTGACTCGAGAGATGATACGTATCATCTCTCTCTCTCTCTCTCTCTCTCTCTCTCTCACAAGTACAAGCGATCCGCATTTTCAACTGCAATCCTGAAATGTTTGATATCGATAAATCTGATAATTCCAATCTGATAAAACTGAAAATCTAATGACTGATTTCAAATCGGAATTGCTAAAAAAGTATCAATTGTAGTTAGTTTTGTGTACAAGAACAAACCCTTGTTACCTGGAATTCGCAACTCCGATGTCAGCAACAATACACCATCACATAAAATTAGGTGATGTTGATTTAATCAACTTTCCTTCTTCCACACATTCCGTTCCGCATCCACTTTTCCTAGTTTTCACTTTAATTGCAATAGCTCTACAGTAATTTCCATCATTCCAACAATAAATCAATATCTCGATCTATATAATTTCTGCCGATAACAGGTATCATTCATTCTCTCAGCTGACTCCCCATTGATAACATCAGTGAGGCCAACCTAATTATTCCATGATATGGATTGTTATAGGTCACTTGCATTGAAATTCCCTATTCAAATGGGACTTTATGTAATTTTCTAGTGTTCAATGTTGTTATTAATCTATGTTAGAATTTTTGTTAGATGTTTATTTATTTATTAAAATTTAGTTCAGTGTTATTTGTAGAAAAAAGTTTTACACGTGTTGCTACTCATCATTCCTTTGTTCTCACGGATCGATCGCCATTATTACTTCTTCTCGCCACGTCGAAAACTGACCTATCTCAACATTTTTATCCTCGCTTTTTCAAATACTGTAAATGCCGGCCGGCTCTGACCCATCCGCAAGTCCTTTTTGTTCTGTTTCGTTCACGACGCGCAGACATCGGTGCAGTTACCAAATACTCGCTGGAAAGGTGCGGATTGTTTGAGGAAACAACCCCCAGACTTGGGTTACCTGGATTCTGTTCCCTAACTGGATTGAAACCGGTAAGATCTTACCATATTATCATCTCCTCTGACAATAAAGGAGAAATCATCATACAGTTTTGGTGGTCGCACTCACCATAACTGTATTGAAATTGAGAACCAGGGTATCAACCCCTTCTTCTTCACCTATCTACCTCTTGGACTCTCAAAGGCCTTCATATCTACCTACTTGTTCATCAACTACTATCAACAATTAATTAGGTATATGAACTATTTACAGCCCAATCAACCATATAATTTATATTTCTTATTGTCAATGACATCAGTAGGTTCAGTGGCCACTGTGTTTTGTGTTCTCTTATGCAAATTTAAATGCCTTTCAATTATACTATTTATTTATTGGAATAATTGTCACAGTTTATTACACTACCATAATTATATCTCTCTGGTATTCCAGTGATCCTTCGAAGTCAAGTCGTCCAAAAGCTTGCTCCATCGAATTGCTGGTGATTCCATTCTCACCTTCGAGGAGATTACAACGGTTTTTGCGAAGATAGAAGCCATACTAAATTCGAGGCCACTTTGTCCCCTCTCAAACAGCCCTGAAGAGATTGATTTCTTGTCCCCCGGGCATTTTCTTGTTGGTAGACCTCTTGTTGCGATTCCTCAACCGTCTCTCGAACAAGTTCGCGACAATCTCCTGTCTAGATGGCAGCTGGTAAAGAAGATCGAGGATTCATTTTGGAGCAGATGGCGTCGAGAATATCTCTCAGTTCTTCAGGCAAGGGCCAAGTGGCATCGGCCTTCAACAAATCTTGAGGTAGGGGATCTAGTGCTGATCAAAGGAGACACCAACGTGCTGCAGTGGCCTCTTGCTAGAGTGACACAAGTACACCCTGGGCGAGACAACGTTGTACGCGTGGCTACAGTAAGGACCCCAACCACATCGTATAAACGTCCAGCCACAAAACTTGTTCCTCTCCTACCCTTGAAAAAATATCATTACCTTCCAATTTCTGAAGATCACAAGAAGCACCCCCTGGAAGTAACCACCGGACAGTCAAGGTCGGATCGATCCATATTTATTTAATATAGGTATTTTATTTTATACAAGAAGGACATTCAATCAAACAAATTTATTTTAATATCGATTTTGCCCAAGGAGCTCCTTACCACGTGTAATTTCTTTATAGAATTATATTTTTTGTTCATTATTTGATTCTTAACTTTGGTTTATTATTTTTTATCAATCACCTTCCCGTATTTCGAATTCATTGTGTTAGGTATTTTATTTATTGAAATACCTTAATTAATAGTACTAGCGATAGTAAGTCATATGTTAGGTAATTGTCCGAGTCACTTAATAGGTACATTAAGGGTCCATCTACATACACACATTTTGTTTTGTAGATGTGAATAATTAAGCTATTAATCTGTATAACTACTTATATAATTAAAATTACATAATCATTACAAACATTGCTTACCACATTTTTTATAATAACTAACTGTAGAAATGTTTAGAAGACAGACAATTTGTTTGAATTTGTATCTTAATTTTTCAGGAATGATGTAAGAGAGGACCTGAAGGTCCTAATTGTATCACATTCATAAATGAATCAGTCAAACAGTCTCTCTCTCTCTCTCTCTCTCTCTCTCTCTCTCTCTCTCTCTCTCTCTCTCTCTCTCTCTCTCTCTCTCTCTCTCTCTCTCTCTCTCTCTCTCTCTCTCTCCACCTATCTACCAAATCGGACGTTAGGAAGAATAAACGACGGACCCCGAAGGTCTTATTATAAGGGTTTTACATTTAGTAAAGGAATCATGGAATAAGTCAATAGTACATGGTAAATCATTCGCACATTGCAGCGTGGTATGGGTGCATTATGAAGGTAATTAGTTGAGAATGTGGGGATTTAGAATAAAAGCTATGTTTTCTCGTTGGTAGATCTATACATAAATGTAACGGATACGAGGAAGCTGTGTTTTTTATTTTTCGGCATTTTATAACGTGAGAAATAATTGCGCTTCAAATGTGGCTAGCAACGTTATCCAACGATTATAACGCAGTTAGAAATGCGAGAAGGAAGCGAGCCATGTGCCGAGGTGAGCGAACGTGACGTCACTGGACTGGGAGAGGTCAAATTGTTTGAACAGGGTCATTGAATACAAATGTTTACCTACTCGCTCACCATCCGCTAGCCCGTGCATATTGCTTGGTACCCCGCGCGCCAACCCACATTGTACTCGATAACAAACGTGAGTACTAGTCAAATTAATACACGGCTGAATGTTTGATAATAACGTGCAGCTTCCTAATTGGACATAACGATTTAATCAGACGAGATATCAAATTATGTTCTGCGCTTACTATTATATTAAAGTTCACGTTCACGCCCAATTTCGGCATGAAAATTAAATTTTTTTGGCTTAAAATGGTTTTGCACTATACCAATAAGATCTCTTCGAACAATTAAATAGGTATGTTTGACAAAGATTGACCAGTGTAAAATGTAAAGCTCCTATGCCCTGTTTACTTCCCCAATACAATGTGGGTTTAAGTAAGATAATCGTACTGAACCTCTCCTCTATATGTAAGTATATGATTAGGGCACGCAGACTGTTCCAAACTGGAAATATATTACTAACAAGAAAATTTTATGTAAGCCAGTCGATTGTCTCCGATGAAAAGATATCCAGCAGAGATTATGTTTCATCACGCTAGGGTTAAAAACTGCAAACAGTTTGGAAGCAGTTAAAATTCGAAATTAAGGGGTAGAGTGAAGATAGAAATGTACTTATATGGAAGCGGTATTTTGTATTCTTCTTATACCTAGTCAGGTAATTTTTACCAAACCTACTCCGAATATTGTATTGAGATTCATATGAGTTACTTTTAGATTATTATTTTAAACAATAAAACTTTGTAACCGACCAAGAAATTTTGATTACCCTCTAACCCCCTCCTCATAAAATGTCTTAGTTTAAACGCCTCAAGACACGTACCGAGATTCCTAAAATTGAATACACACAAATCCGTCCGTCCACTGTTCGAAGGTTTTCTCTGAAACAACTGGGAAAACATTAAGAAATTCGGCACGAAAATCATGAATCGGCCGAAGATTTGCTAGAGTAGGTAACAAGAGCATCCATTTTGCTCAACCTTAAAGGGTAGTATATAGCGGCTGAGATATTAAAATTTCGATACCTCGGAAACCTTTGAAATAAATGTTTTTTTAAAACATGATTTATGGACAAAGAGGTTTAATAAATCGTTTAATGCTCAGTAAGTGTTCTTCATGATCTCGATCTGTTCAATGAATAGAAAGAAAAATTCCCTGACAATTTCATCTGAATCGGATGAAAACTGGAAAATAAGCTTGTTACAAAGATTTCCCTTTGGTGCATGCGGCAGTAGCTATTAATGATAGAAGCATGTTGAAATTGATGTGGGATGATAAAATCGTCATCCCTCAACGAGCATCCAAATTTGAGCGAGATCGGACGACTAGAGAGTGAGAAAATTATGCTTGGTAAATTTATATTTGTGCATGCGCAGAGTGGAGTATTGAGCCAGAAAAGATGAAACTGATATGGAATCGTCTCCACCCGAACCCGCATATTCTCTGAAAATTTCATCCAAATCGGATGAAAACTGTGGAAAATAAGCTTTTTACATGGATTTGCGGACACAAGACAGACACACAGACAGACATGGAACCTAAGTTGTTCAGATTGGTCTAAAACGTAAAATGCAAGTAGAAATTTCGATTTTGGAGAAAAAAAAAAACAAAACCTTCAAAGGACATTTTAAACCGTTTTGCAAGAAGTACCTATACGGAAATTTTTATAGTCACCTTGTTTTAAATTCAAACTTCAAGTACCTAACTAAACAACTCGTAAACGAGTTCCACTATCTGCTTTACAAGCAGATACCATGTTACATGGATATGTCTTTGATTGGGGATTTCATAACGGTTGTCCTCGAGAGTTGTAAACGAATCTTTTAACTTTAAACAAATCCCTGGGCCGCATGGCCGCATCTAGACTAATGAGTTGTTGTTAACAGTCGACTGTTGTCAAGAGGATGAAAATGTTTCCTATGGAGTGGAGTAAATGATGCTATTGCTTTACGTTAAGAATATTGTAACCGGCTTATTAAAATTGTTTATAGTCCAATCAACTTAGTTGAGGAATGTAGCCAGGTACGTAAGGAGGGGGAAATTGGTAGCTTGAGATGTGAACATTTATCACATAAATCAAGCGCTTTCCAACGAGATGCGAACGATTTCTGTGCGATGAAAACTGCGGAAGTTCCATAACACTGAAATTGTGACACAAATTTTGCTTCACGGAAATTTTTGGTTGACTCCCCCAGAGCAAAAACATATCCATGTCAAAAAAAAAAGACAAACACGGAATTAAAGTTGTTCCGAATGGTCGAAAACGTAGAATGCGAGTGGACATTTTGATTTTGGAGACCACACATTTTTTTCTCCCGGAAGTGAAAACAATTTGGAACAAACAACTCGGAAGCCAAAGTAAAGAAAAAAAAAAAAAAAAAAATTATAATACGTCAACATACCTGAGAAAGGCCACCACATCGCTCTTTCCGCCTTCAATCGGTACCACCTGAACAAAAAACAAGATAGTTTGAGTAAACTGTACACATATTTTTGGTGTTGGTGGAAGTGAATACTATTCCACAAGGGAACGAAGTAACCACACTATAAGTTGTTAAAACAAAATTCCTTAAGTCAACAAAAAGTCCTTACAAAAAAGGCCTTCCTGTCCTTAAATTAGTTTTTTTTATTACACGCCAACGTTTCTCAGGGAGAAGAAGTTTAATAAAAGAAAGAAGACGTTGAATTTTAATTTAAAAAACTAATTTAAGGACAGAAAGGCCTTTTTTGTAGATAGCATTAGGTACCGTTTTGTTAATGGTTTTCAAGATATACTTTAATAAAGTTTTTCAATAATGGTTTAAATAATGGTTTTTATTGGTTTAAATAATGGTTTAAATAAAGTTTTTCAATAATGGTTTAAATAATGGTTTTCAAGATAGTTTAATAAATAAAAAAAACTAATTTAAGGACAGAAAGGCCTTTTTTGTAAATAGCATTAGGTACCTCTTTGTAAATGGTTTTCAAGATATTATCAAAATTTTTTCCATTTGAACTCCCCGTTTATTTTCTATGCCAAAATTTAAAAAAATGAATAAATAAAAATAACTTTTAAAAAGGCTTTTTTTGCCTTAAGGATCTCTACTTGCGGTTACATTGAAAATGATGCCGACTTTTTGAATATCATGATAAAATTGGAGTTGGGACAAACCAAATAAACGCTAAACACTTCGTTGGCAACTGTAGGTTCAACTACTCAGGAGTAAGAGTTTCTTATATCTCCATTGAAATCATTGAAAAGCGGAAGTTACAGAAGAACTTTGTCTAATTCTATCGGTATCCATTTCGACGGTTAAGTCATCATCAGTTACAAACTAGCAATACGATAGTCGGGAGAAAACAAGTTGATCATTCCATGTCGATTTTAACATGATTGTATCATTAGTAGATGCTGCGCATGCATGAATGTTAAACCCTTGTAACAAGCTGAATTTCCACATTTTTCATCCGATTTTGATGACACTTTCGGTGAATGTGCGGGTTTTCCTATTTGTCACTATAACTCTCTAATAACTTTTCTGTAATAAATCGCGTCAATTGTTGACCGGTGGTGGAGTTCCAACGGCTTGGGAGCTGCTCCTCACTTGGGCCTTATCTCGCGAATGGGCGAGGCTGAGATAAGCCCCCCCCCCCCCCCCCTCATCACCAACAACCTCACCGCCGTCAAATCTCACCGCAGCCTTTTGGTTTATTATTTCCAATAGTGAACCTTTGTAATCGACCAAGAAAAAAATTGCAACACCCCCTGAAAATGTTTTGGTTTACGTTCCAAGATGCGTAGAATTAAAAAAAAAAAAAAAAAAAAAAAAAAAAAAAAAAAAAAAAAAAAAAAAAAAAAAAAAACTAGACCAAACTATATGAAACTTGTGTTAAAAATCACATTTGGGGTCTAGATGGTCCTAGAAGCTCGACATCAATTTTTATCAACCCTAAAGGGTTGTATTAAAGGGCTAAACATTAAAAAAATCGAGATCTCGAAAACTTTCTAAGTAACAGTAATAATTTTTTGCTTGTCAATGATAAATTTAATCCCAAAGAATCGATTAAAACCACCCGCAACGCTGTACGTTGGCTTTCTCTGAAGGCTTGAACATCGAAAAAAAACTTTCGAATTTCTAAGCGCAAGAAGATAGAGAAATCACACGCTGCAACCGAATCTATTGAATAGACGATCAAGCTTTAAATCCCATCAAAAATCGCTAGATAGTGATACTGGAATACATAAAAATTTCCTTGTATATATCAGCTGATATAATGCCAATATTGGAATTATCAGGTGATATAGTTCCAATAGAATTTATTATAACGTTGCGAAATCGAGTTTATTTACTAGTGTCCGTGATGGTGAAGTATTGATACTAAATGCTAAATTTCATCTCTTAAATTGCTGTCTACCGTTCGTGTCTTTCTCTCTGTGTCTGTGTGTGATTATGTCCCAAATCCTTGTAACAAGTTCCATTTCAATATTCAACCGGTTCTTATGAAATCATTGACATTGAAATCTTATGAATCATTTTTTACCCCCTATTCGTCCAATCCTGCATCATTTGGTGCATAGATGGAGGACGATGGTTTATATATTCCATGATAATTTCAACCTGACTGCATCATTTTACTATGAAGCGTTGAGTGTACTCCGAGAACAAAGTCTAGTTTTCATCAAATTTTGATTACATTTTCTGTGAATTTTTGGGTTAGATTGTACCTTACCAATTTCATTTTTCTCAAATCATCACTCTCGGCGGCTAACGTAAATTACTTCAAGCATCATTTTCCCGTTTTTTTCAAACATCTTTACTGTTAAGCGTAAAATTGCGGGGTCTTGGAACTGTCTGACATATAGGTATTACATACTTCTCGATGATGGCCATGATATTATTACATACGGGGTTTAATAATTATAGACCAATGATCTGCGTAGAAGGGCTATCTATCACAGAAATAATTTACCACTGTGTAATAATTTGCCGCGTTTTGCCTCTTTGGCTGCCAAAACAATCTCGCTCGCTCATCAACGCCAGGCCAGGTCCGCGACAGATGCTCCTCAAAATAAATTTGCGAATTAGCTTGCGGATTCAGAACTGATAAGAGATATATTTCACGCCCACTGATATCATTTGCACTGACTGGAAATCTAAAATCTCAGCTAGTCAGCTTAGATGGACTGCCAACTAGATATGCATTGGCAGGAAGCCAAATTGAAATTCAGGAGATACTGGAAAAATTATTTTTGCAATAAATGCTATAGTATATTCCGACACATCTCACCTTTCCTTTTATCTTCGTTTTCAAGCGTGATTCAAGCAAGTTAAGCAAGTTTATCTAATTCCGACCATGGCTGCATGGCATCAAACTGCATCAGAAAATAAAGCGATTATAAACTAATCAATTTTCGACAATGTTCTACATAGAATTCCGTTTTAGAACATACTGACACAATTCTTGAATTTAAGGGGACCCGGCACCCACCCCCCCTCCCGCCCTTAAAATACCTCTTTTTACAGGCGTTTTCCTCAGCCCCCCTGCAACCAATTTCAGTGCTTTTTTTTTTCTTTTTGTTCCTTATATTCTCAATTTTCAATTAACATAGGGGTTTCCAGGTATCTCAAAAACACGAATTCGTAGGTATCATGGAATAAATGTCATATTTTTTTTTTTTAACTTCAGAAACATCTAGCGGCAGTTGAAATCAACATTTTGTAAAACCGCTACGTTAATATCTTGGCCCAGATCTCTTCTTCAAAACAAAACAAAAATCAACCGAATAGGGTCAACCGTTCCGAAGAAAAACGCCCGTGAACATGAAAAAACATTACAGGAGAGCAGAAAAACCAACAGCATCCATATCTTCATGATGACGCAACATTATGCAAATAGAAGCTGTTTTTGCTTTCCCTAGACCTATCTGAAATGAAGTGTTGTATCATGATAGCTTAACTATGTCATCCATGGATAATATAAACATAATACCCATGGTTGTAGCCCAGTCAAATAAAGACAAAGAAGAAATTGAGGAAGAGACTCTTATCATACGTCTTACATCTTATGGTTTCTTTGTGATTTTTAGTGGCCCAATTTCGTTTTTACGTTTTCTTTTGATTATTTATTGAAAATAGGATGTTCTACACGAATTTTCAAGAAAAAAAAAAAAAAGAAAGGACCAGTAAACCGTTATTCAAGAATAAAGACGACAGAGCAAGCATCTAGTACTTAAACAGAAACTCGCGAGTAAACATTCACTTTATTATAGAAATGATCACAACGATTGAGCTCTTGTGAGATGATGATCTCCTAATAGAAACTCGCGAGTGAACATTCACTTTATCATAGAAAGAGGCTAGAGAGGCTACATACGAAATTACAGCTTCCTATAGTGTAAAGTATAGAAATTACCTATTAAAATAATTTAACCACCGCTTCACAAATCTAACCGTTCTCGCAATATTCGGATCACCTGCTATGAATCACATAATCGAAACACCAGCTCAATGAAATCATCAGAAATTAGCAAGCGGTTGCAATCATGTTCACAATATCAATAATTGAGAATGATCACCTGTGTGTAAACAATTATTCATATAACCATGCTCATAAATCAGCTTGTTGGCCACGCACTTCGCAGTAGTTAATATAGTATGGTTGGATAAATCGAGAGCTTTCGAACGAATGGTCAACGAATTTTGTGGGATGAAAAACGACGAAGTATCATATCCCTAGCAACGACTCGGTTGTAATCGGAAATCATCACAATTATTGGTGCTACTTTCATCTCACTTTATAGTCTCACTTTTCGGCGGGGGATCCATCGCTAAAACATGATTCCATGTTAAAATTTACGCATTTGTAAGCATAAATTTGACTATGTTCTTGAATTTAACTGTTCCCTAGATGTTAATACATCGTTTTATGAAAGAAAAAAAAATCGATTTTATTCAAATTTTTTGCTACCGGGTCCCCTTAAATATTTGTCGTATATTTATGTGATTGCGAATGCTATATGCTGTACAAATACAAAATACGCACTGTTGAATACTACAGAATTTTTATTGTGTAAAAGGAGCGAGTCTAGAAAATTGGTTTATCTCCCTCTCTCTGTACTATCGCCCGTTATTGTCTGAGCCGAAATAATCCTACTGTTGAAACAGAAAAGCTGTTTGTAGAGAACCGCGGATGAAATTCCGAAAACTATACTACGCCAAACGTTTGTATGTGAGCAGGGGGGTGAGGAAAAGATCCAACTTATCCCTTTCGCTCTCCTCTCATCCGCGATACGTCAAAGCCGCCCGTTTTATTAAAACGTGACGTCGATTTGCTCCCTCGGAAAGGAGAAATTTCGACCCCGCCCCCACGGGCCAGGAAAACAGGAAAAGGGTTTATCCCGAGGGAGTCACGAGGTGAGGAAGGGGGTTGATTTAAGGTGTACCGGTTGATCCCCCCGTTAAGCCCCACTCTAATACTTGTCCTCCAAAAATCTTCGGAAACATGACGAAAGGTGACAAAAAAGCTTTGGGATACGAGGGGGAAAAAAATACTCGATCCTTTTGACAGACAGACGCTAGCGTTCTGTGAGAGTGAAATTTTTCGGGGAAAGGGGCCGACAAGGATAATGCTGCGTCCTTTCGCGAAGAGAAAAAAAGGGCCGAAAAAGATTAGGTCCTTACTGTTGGATGGTGGAGAATGTCTGCTCTCCCTTCACTCAATCCCATTTGGGATCGCGAGGGGGGGGGGGGGGGGGGGGGGGTTGCCTGGAGACTTCTTCGCTTTTCTCTTTGACGGTTTTCCCCTTCTCTTCCTTTCTAAGCTTTGAGAATTCCTTCAAGCGAGATGAAATTCGCCGTTTTTTTTTCTCGGCCCATCGGCCGACCTGAGCAAATTATTTATTGGATTGTTCATCTCGGTGCGTTTTGCTAATTTTTTTTTAATGAACCGCCAAAACTCAATGTTCCAGGGGTGGGTTTAGGCAAGAGTTGGGCAATAATTAATTACATCGGTAATTAATTACAATTACACGGGGAAATTGTGTCAAATGTTTGGTGACCTAGCTCCGAAAAATGAACATTGGCACTTTACACCTCACGATTACTATGGTTACCTACAATTATGTACATAAATACAATTACATTCATTTTGGAATTTGGAGACCAACAATTTTTTTTCTCCTGAAGTGAAAACAATACGAACTAAATCACTCGCGACGAAGTTGTGGAAACCCATTATAAAACGGAAGTTAGTGAAAAACGTTGTCTATTTCCACGAAAAATAAAAAGTTACAATGTTAAATCGATTTCGACGGTTAGGCCATCATCAGTAACAAACAATAACTTGTGTTATTGTTTGTTACTGATGATGGCCTAACCGTCGAAATCGATTTAACATTGTAACTCTTTATTTTTCGGGGAAATAGACAACGTTTTTCACTAACTTCCGTTTTAGTGAAAACAATGTTTCCGCTACCTATAGGTAGACTCGGAAACAATTAGAAATACCCTGCCTAATAGAGAAGGTATAGAAATGGAGATACGTGTGGTGCGTTGACCACTCCGTCGAATTAAGACTGATCTTTCCAAGTCGGCATTGCAGTTTCGCTTGTTTACATCTGGTGTTAACCTGATTGTGTTAACCAACGTTGTCAACTCAATGGTGTTGTCAACTATGCCAGTTATCACCCCCGTCACACAGTCCGACAATATCAGATTTTGGCTGGGCAAAGTTATTTTTTAGCCCTATTCCATCGGAAAAGTTACGCTCATTTCGGATTACACTAGCGTTCCTTTACCTAAAATGCTTTCATGTTTATCGAATTTTCGTAAAATATGAAGCTATTGCAATGGTTTCAAAATTTTAAAAATCAAAATTTTCGAAAATGTTCTTCATTGAATTCCGTTTTGAGAAATTCTGAAACGAATACTAGAGTTTAACGTTTTTCATATAACTCTCCTTAGGATTGAGATAAAAATTCCGTTTTTCCTCCAAAAAAATCAAGCTTTCCAAACGGAAGGACGGGTTTGTTGGCCAGCATTTTCGGAGCACATTAAATTGGTTAAATAAAAAATAAAAAAAGTGCTGAAAAAATCACTAAAAATGGCAAAAAACCGCTGCAAATTGTTAGATTTTTATTTTTTTCATAATATTTATTATTTAAATAAAGTTTATAAACTATAGAATAGATCATTCAAAATTTTATACACAAAATTATGCTGAAAAAAATGTTACTTAAATTTCATTAAAATGGGCTAAAAAGTCGATAAAAACTTCAAAAAAGGTAAGAATCCAAAATTTCTTTTTAGTAGCAGATTATTATTTAGAACGAGTTATTTGCCGTAGAATTGGTAGTTAACAATTCATTTCCACTCAAAGTCCTCAATTTTCAAAACAATGTAACGTAGTATAGTACCATAAATAATTAACGAAAATTCTCTCATAATGACTGGAACTTTTTACTTTTTCCAATCGCAACCTCTCAAACAAACCTTTTCAACTTATCTTCCTATTTTCTCTAATAATGAATATTCAAAATGATTTGTGTTCCATATACTCGTAAAAGTGGCAGAGGATCAAATACTGCGTCGATTGACAACCAGAAATTCCTAAATACATTAATTCATAAGAAATTTATAGTTTTTAAAAAATCAAAGTGGCTTCGGAAGTACCAATTTTTCACAAAATAAAGGTGAAATACGGAATTCTGTTGTCTGAATTTTCTTTTAATGAATTCAATTAAAAGTAATTGAGTGTTCTTACTGGAACTTGAGTAGCAGTATAGTCAGAGTTATTGTAGTCGTTCAAAACTACGCGGAAGGTAAGTCACGAAGAACAGCAAATTGAACATTTTGTTTTCTCGTTTCCGAAAGGAGGTGAACTAGATTTCACAGCTTGAAGGGTGTAACACAAAAGGTCAGACTGAGGGTGTTACAGTTACTCTTGGTCGTCTCCCTTTCAGACCCATGGGTGGTCACCCCTCCGACCCATGGGTGGGGAGAAACACATTGTGTCTGGTGCCCTGAGTACACAATCTTCCTTTTCTTTCACCCTTCTCTAGGCCGAAATGAGGGCCTGTGCCGTATTGGCTTTCAAATATTAGGGTTCTATCCCCTTCTTCCCCCCGCCCTCTTCTTTCTCAGGGCAACATGTGTGTGACAAAGACTCACTTTCTATTTGAGTTGTCCCTTCCAATCTACTCTCAGCTTGGTGTTTTTCTTCCGTATCTGGGACGAAAGAGATCTGAAGGCTTCAAAACACAATCACAACATGGATCCTATTATTGAGACTATTGCAATGCCTTCATCAATTTAAGAAAAATCCAAAGACTTCGCGCTTGGCGCAAACGTCATGGTAAGTCGACAGACTCGTTCACAGGTTCAATCTAAAACGAAAAATTATTAAGTTATGTAAAGGGAAAAAACCAGGTAGTTTTTTTGTACTTTTACTTTCAAAAGCAAGAATATAACGGAAAGAAAGCACAGCTGATCTGACTCCCTTACAACCACTTTTATCGTTCCCCTAGTGGCTGTGTACCAAATTTCAGGGTTCTAGGATGTACAAGAGATAATAAATTTCCCTTTGTCGCTCGCAATGCTGATCTGACATCGTTGCAATAATTTTCACAGGTCCCCAAAAGACTGTGTACCAAATTTCAGGCCTCTAAAAGATATCTACTGAGAGAAGTCAGTTTCATTGCACACACATGTGATCCTGACTACTTCACAACAATTGTCAGTCGTCCCTAAGAAGCTGTCTACCGGATTTCGGGGGTCTAATAATCTGTCGAACTTAGGTCTGATGAGAAATAACACTTTGTGCCGAATTTTTGTACCGCTCAATTCGTGACGGATTTGCGTAACGTAATTTTTGTTTGCCACTTAATGTTCTAGAGAATCTCCCATTCAAATTTCTACTTCCTAGGGTGAACAGGAAAGAATTTAGCTCACTCACACCTGATCAAGAAAAAGCCTAAATTCCATCAATTTAATCGTCTTTTGATGTCCACAGAAGCTTCCTACAAAACGTATTTATTTTCAGAGGCGTTCAGGCAGCGACTGTTTTTTCGCTAGTTCTGTGACACAATGGTCTCGCGAAATAGTCTGGCAATTCGGTCCCGCCATTCGGTCTCTTGAAAAGATCTCGTTTTTATAGCAACAGCTATAAAAACGGTAAAATTACAGGCCAAAATGTTTTCTAATATCGTTCCCAGTCGACTTTTTTAGGTACCAAATCAAAATTGTTTATCGGTAGTTTGGACTTAAAAACCCGGTCTTTTAAATTTTCACCTGAGACCCAAAACGTATCCATGTTAAAAAGAAAGATGAGAAGGAGTGGGGAACGAAAAAATTCATGGGCCCCCTACTGAAACCTATACATAACTATTTCCTGGGGTTGAACGAATTCAAAGTTCATGAGAAATCGACGTTATGGAAAATTCATGTTAGCGCAAGTGATAATTGATCCGACGGCAACGAAATTTATAGCAAACCGTCTACAGCTGTCTGGAAAAATCCACGAGAATGTCACCAAAATCGGAAAAACAGAAAATATATATATTCTTCAATTCTTGTACGACACAAATCTTTTGATCTCCGTTAGTGAGTAAGCAAAAAGTTTCAGTGATGCAGAATGACGATTATGAGAACATTTTGGAACCATTACAATAGCTTAATTTATTTCGCTTCATTAGACACAAATCTTTTTGACCTCCGGTAGTGAGTAAGCAAAAAATTTCAGTGATGCAGAATGGCGATTATGAGAAAATTTTGGAGCCATTACAATAGCTTAATTTATTTCGCTTCATTAGTTTCTTTTTTTTTTTTTTTCAGAACTCGATAAGGGAAGAGGAGAGAGATTGTACTACGTAGAAAATGTAAATAAATTGATAAAAACATCGAAAATATAAACCATTCATTTCACAATTGGAATCGCTCTCTCATAAATTCAACGTTCGAATCGTGCAAAATAGTAAAGTACATGTACGAAAGAGGGATGGAAAGTATTAAAGTGAAGAGGGATATTTATTGTGTATTGAAACCCCTTCAAGAGAATTACCTACAAAATATTATTATTATTCCTCTCAGAGTGCATTGTGCATAATGAATGAATGCATGATGAAATCCGTGATCAGACCTACTTATTTCAATAATGAATTGGTTGAGGGCCCAGATGATAAACTTGAAAATTTATACCACCTGTGACTATTTGAATTTTTTTCAGGTAAATGATATTTTATTTGAGAAAACCTCAAGATATTTATTCTTAGTTAGATGTCTACTTTATGTAGCTAGTCTCGTAT
The DNA here is from genome assembly GCA_030762985.1 of Adelphocoris suturalis. Taxonomy (NCBI): domain Eukaryota; kingdom Metazoa; phylum Arthropoda; class Insecta; order Hemiptera; family Miridae; genus Adelphocoris; species Adelphocoris suturalis. Next base: position 27,819,004 of record CM061044.1, on the reverse strand, counting down.
TGCCAAGACTTCAAACACCGTTGCAACAAGACGCGCCGAGATAAGCAAGAAAGTAGAGCTTGGGCTCAACATTGACCCCCTCCCGTCCTCACCCTGCCGACTCAAACTTAATTTTCTTTGCATATCCTGGGAGGGGCAAGCCCCCTGAGTCACCTGATGCCAAATTATGTAACGGTAGATCAATTCTAAATAAGCTAAAAAGAGGCGTCAAAATGCATGTTTTCGAACCAGGTTTTTTTGCCCACCCACATCTACCTGTTGTCCTCAGCCAGTTTTGATGAAATTTGGTTGCAATACTTGCTTCTGACCTATAAAGGTGGAATTCGATTGCAAGAATCCCTGGGTTATCGAGAATCGAATTAACTCGGGGCTGTTTCCTGATCAGCTGAGTTAGCTAAACTCACTCTTGTTTACTCTAGGGAGTTGAAATTTGAAAGGAAGACTTTCTGGACATTAAAAGACGAATGATGAGACGGGCTCTATCCCAATCAGCGGAGTTATCTTAATTCTTTCCTTTTCTATCTAGGAATGTATATTTGATAGGGAGCCTCTCCAGGACATTAGGAGATGAACAAAATTGCAGGTTCCACCCCAATCAGCTATGAGGGATAGACTCTCTCCTGTTCACCCTAGAAATTTGGTAGGAAATCTATCTGGGACATCAATAGACGATCAAAATGAGGGGATCTTTCCTGGTCAGCTGAGTGAATTGAATTCTTCCCAGTTCACTCTAGGAAATTTAAATTGGGTAGCGTCTCTCGGAGAACAAAAGGCGAATGAAATGAGCGATTCCATCCTGTGCAGCCTGCGCATTCCTACCTTTTCCACCTGGACCATAAAAAATGTGATATATCCGCCCAAAACAACGCTCTGCGAACGAACCAATTTGGAGCAAACCAATCGTTGGATCGTCGTCTCCCACCTTTCATTTCTTAGTGCATTCTTTCTTTCGCTCTCTTCGAATGCATTTGGAAGTGAGACGCTTCTTCAACGGCATGGCCGATTTTCGTCAATCAGAAAATAAACATCATTTCTGTTCTTCAAATGTTATGGAGGAATATCCCCTTCAAACGGACTCCCATGACTTCAATTGCATTACTATATAAAAACCAGTACCAACGACCTCTGCATTGCCTTCTATTGAAGAGCTATACAACTTTACCAGGAGACCAGTGCGATGTATGTAATACGGATAACGTGTTTCATTAATACTTTCAAATGAAATGTGTTCTGTCTAGAGAATCAAGGCATCTTCAGCACCTCCTTACGACCTAATGACGTTAATGCACTCCCTCGTTCAGTGCGATCTCACAAGTCTTAGAACTGTGATTGATACGTAGCAATTTTTTGTTGGAATCCATCATCATATAAAAATAGTTCAACAAGTGGGACGAATATAAATGAAGTGGCTGGGCTCGCCGTATATAAATGTAAAGTAGTCCCGCTAAAACCTCGACAGTTAATAACGTGCAACTACCAGCAATTTCCTCCCTTCATTATTTCCGATTCCAAATTTTCCATTTCCGAAATATTCCCAAGATTCCAGTAGCCGCATCAAAGCACCGAGATCAGCACGTTCAACTCCTCGATAATTAAATATACTATAGTAGATCGTCTTCAAGAACCTCCAATTTTACAAGTTTCAGTAAATTATAAAAAAACAAAACGCTTTATGACAAAGTAGTCTTTCTGCTATTTAGAAAGGGTACATTTTTTTACACATAAGATAATTCATCACAATACTATTGTGTGTAAGCAGTTGATTAGGCAAGAAATAAGCCTCAGATGGCACTCAACTAATCAAAGCTGCTCATCATCTTGTCATTGTATTCTACGAGTCCCAAGATTCCCTGCCGGACTCCAATCTACATTACCACATTCTAATGAATGGAAATGCACATAATTATAACAAAATGCGTTGAACGACCCCCTGTCAGATATTAAGAGGTACCTTCAATCAAATTTAAAATATTCCATAGGAAGAATATCTCGTAAAATAGAAACGCTTAATGTCGGTGTTAGATTCCGAAGAGACTTAAAAAAATAATGCTGAAAAATTAACTTAATTTCATCAATATTTGCTACAAAATCGGCAAAATCTTCACACAATATATGCTAATATTCCAAAATCCTTTTAGCTGCAAACCATAATTTAGATCGAGTTTTTTTGTCATTGTATTCTAGGAGTCCCAAGATTCTTTGCCGGGCTCTACTCTACATTACTAAATTCTAATTAATGGAAATGCGCATGGTTATAACAAAAATGCGTTGAACGACCCCCTGTCAGATATTAAGTAATATCACCTTCAATCACCTTAATGACCTTCAATCAAATGAAAAACATTCCATAGGAAGATTATCTCTTAAAATAGGTACGCTTAATGTCGGTGTTAGATTCCGATGAGACTTAAAAAAATAATGCTGAAAAATTAACTCAATTTCATCAATATTTGCTACAAAATCGGCAAAATCTTCACACAATATAAGCTAATATTCCAAAATCCTTTTACAAACCATAATTTAGATCGATTTTTTTTTGCCATATAATTTTTAGTTAACAACTTATCTGCACTCAAAGTGCTTAAATTTCAAAGCGATCAAATAAGATCATCATTAAAATTTGATCATACAATCATGCTGCATGGGCGATTAGTATTCGTACGGTGAACAAATGAACCGTCCAAATACAGGCCGGCAAAATGGTAAAAATGGCAAAACCTTCACACAATATAATATGCTAAAACTCCAAAATCTTTCTAACTGCAAACCATAATTTAGATCGAGTTTTTTTGGCATATAATTTTTAGTTAACAATTTATCTGCACTCAAAGTGCTTAAATTTTGAAGCAATTCAACATGATCAAATACGATCATATACGAAAATTTGCTCGTACAATCATGCTGTATGGGCGATTTGTATTCGTACGGTGAACGAATGAAACGTCAAAATACAGGCCGGCGGACAAAAGCGAGAAGCTGCCCGCTCAAGTGATAGAGGATGTAGCAATTACCTTATAGTTGATCGAGGCGGCGCGGCGGGTGGTGGTAGTGGGGAGGCGTTGTGGTGGGGCGGGGGGGACTGAGGGTCCTCAACCCGCGTGGGAGGCGGAGGGTCGCAGGACTGAGGGACTCAGAACTGACTTCCATCGTCCGCGGCGAACTTCTGGATGGCTCCAGAGGAGCTCCGGACCAGGAGCGCAGGCGCGGGAGGCTCCCCCCCTCCCCCTCCAGCCGTAACGCGATCATGGAGCCTGAAGGGGGAGGCCTTGTATTGACAGCGTCTACGGGCCTTGTCCGACTGATTCCGTGACGTCATGGTCGATGGAACGCTCCATACATCGCGCTACTTTTTACAAATTACATGTTTCATATTTTTAGGATGGCCCAAACCGGGCCTTCTCTGTTATTTATTCGCATATTTCCGTTAATTCCCCACTATTCATTCATTCTGACCTGTATGTCCAACTAATCTGTATTTTTACTAAGGGATTGACTACTTGATGTTATGTATTAGCGAATTTTTGAAGAAAATTAAGCTATTGCTCTCGCCTCAAAATTTGTAGAATGTGAATTTTTGAAAAACGTTTATGTAGAAATCCTTTTCAGGCTATTCTGAATCATATTCTGAAGTTTAACGCATTTTTTTATGTATGTATGTATGTATGTGTCATTCCAGACGATAACTGCCGTAGAATTGTGCTAGAAACTTCAAAGAAATTTTAAAATGTTGAGGACACAAAACGAAAGTTCAAGTTCGTTGGCCAGCATGATCGGATTACATCTTCAGGGTTGAAATTTTCAAAAATGTAGTCAAAAATTTCAAAATAGCCTGTTTTTTGCGATTTGTTGTGCGAAACAATTTTTTCAGCATACTAACATGTTGTATATTCGGAATCAGCGTAAAATTTCCTATAAGAATCCGCTGTTCAAGTTTTCAAAAATTTCAAAGTTGAAAAATCAGTCAAAAATCGAAATAATGCCGTTCGCTAGTTGTAAATTTCTCTACACGATCAACAGCGACTGAAATGTCGAAGATTTCTTCAAAAATTCGCTCATGGAGTCATGCTGCATGACTGGACTTTTTTTTGAGTAGCGAGCATCCAGACCACCAAACTATACACAGCATTCTGATCTATTTTACCACAGTGGACATAAAAATTACTGAGAATCATCAATCCCCATTCTATAAAAAATAGTTTGTAAATGCGGGGATATAACAGAAAAGACCCCCAAAATCTAAAATTTTGCGTACAAGGATGCATAACCGTTTGGGAACTAAAAACTATAGTATGTTGAATTGCATTGAAAGCAATGCTTCCGCTACCTTTAGATAGACTCGGAAGCAATAACTCTGGGACCTTAAAGAGACGATTGAAATTATGGCTGTTTCCTGATTAGCTGAGAGACTTTTCTCCTGTTCACCTCAGGAAGTCGAAATTTGAAAGGTTGACTCTCTGTGACATTAAAAAAGTCCAGTCATGCAGCATAACCCCATGAGCGAATTTTTGAAGAAATCTTCGACATTTCAGTCGCTATTGATCGTGTAGAGAAATTTTAGTTTATGATTTTGATAGACAAATATGGAATCAAATTATTAAAAATAATTAGGAGGTACTCATACTTTATTATTATTAAACTAATCTTGTAGATTTAAAGACAAATGTAGGTAAATACTCATAGATTTCGATGTCCAATGTGGTCAGTATTGAAGGCAGTTGAAATCTTAACAGTATCCTATCATAACATCATCAAATCTTGCCATAAAATAAAATAACATACCGAAACATACTTTGAAATTTTTGAAAACTTGATACATATTCTTATAGGAAATTTTACGCTGATTCCGAATATACCACATGTTAGTATGCTGAAAAAATTATTTCGCACAACAAATCGCAAAAAACAGGCTATTTTGAAATTTTTGACTACATTTTTGAAAATTTCAACCCGAAGATGTAATCCGATCATGCTGGCTAACGAACTTGAACTTTCGTTTTGTGTCCTTAACATTTTAAAATTTGTTTGAAGTTTCTAGCACAATTCTACGGACAGTTATCGTCTGGAATGACACATACATAAATACATACATAAAAAAATGCGTTAAACTTCAGAATATGATTCAGAATAGCCTGAAACGGATTTCTGCATAACAATTTTTCAAAAATTCACATTCTACAAATTTTGAGGCGAGAGCAATAGCTTAATTTTCTTCAAAAATTCGCTAATAATTTTCTTCAAAAATTCGCTAAAAGATTGAAATTATGGAATCTTCCCTGATCAGCTAAGCGATCTAAATTATTTCCTGTTCACTCCAACAAGTTCATATTTGATAGGGAGACTTCTTTAGACATTAACCAACAATTGAAATAATAGGTATCTTTCCTGATCAATTGAGTCAGCTAAATTCTCTTCTGTACACACTAAGAAATCGAATTCTCTTAGAGCTTATTTAGCCGTTTTCATAGGTTTTTCAGCAAATATTAATAACATTCAAGTACGTTTTAGCGAATTTTTGAAGAAAATTAAGCTATTGCTCTCGCCTCAAAATTTGTAGAATGTGAATTTTTGAAAACCTTTTATGCAGAAATCCGTTTCAGGCTATTCTGAATCATATTCTGAAGTTTAACGCATTTTTTTATGTATGTATGTATGTATGTATGTATATATGTATGTATATTATGTATGTATGTATGTGTCATTCCAGACGATAACTGTCCGTAGAATTGTGCTAGAAACTTCAAACAAATTTTAAAATGTTAAGGACACAAAACGAAAGTTCAAGTTCGTTGGCCAGCATGATCGGATTACATCTTCGGGTTGAAATTTTCAAAAATGTAGTCAAAAATTTCAAAATAGCCTGTTTTTTACGATTTGTTGTGCGAAATAATTTTTTCAGCATACTAACATGTGGTATATTCGGAATCAGCGTAAAATTTCCTATAAGAATATGTATTAAGTTTTCAAAAATTTCAAAGTTGAAAAATCAGTCAAAAATCGAAATAATGCCGTTCGCTAGTTATAAAAATCGGTAATATTTGCATGAAACATTGTCCAAATTCAGATTGAACTACTCTTATGGAAGTATCCCTGTATAACCAATCCTAGAACCATGCTGTTTAAAACTTAGGTAGTAGGTGCTTAAAAAAAAAAAAAAAAAAGTACCTAATCACAAGTGATGAGTTTACTCTGTGCGTGTGTTAATAATTTGATTACATGTTTGTCTATCAAAATCATAAACTAAAATTTCTCAACACGATCAATAGCGACCGAAATGTCGAAGATTTCTTCAAAAATTCGCTCATGGGGTCATGCTGCATGACTGGACGTTTTTTAGCATAGGTAATGTTGTGCTAGCTTTTTTCAATGCTCTAGAAAAAAACCCTGTGAGACATTAAGGGACGATTGAAATTATGAGCTCTATCCAGATCAGCTGAATGAGCTAAATTCTCTCCTTGTCCCTCTGGGAAGCTCCTTGGAACGTTAAATTTTTTCATAATATTAATTTTTCAGTTCTGCATTTGAAAATGGCATTTAGCCGAATCAGAAATTTAGTTTGTCACCTATGTTTGTTTCTATTTCCTATTTGCGTGATAAAAATGTCTCCAAAAATCAGTGAATAATAGAAAATGGATTTAAAAAAGCTAAAAATAAGCTTTTAGATAACTGAATATTATTCAGAAAACGTTTATTTAAGGAATCTGAACAATAAAAAAGTTCCAGTCATTCAGCATGATCGTATGAGCGAATTTCCGTAAATTATCGTATAGTATACCTAATGTGAAATTGTTTTGAAATTTGAGTTTTTTGAGTACAAAGAAATTATTAACTGTTAATTTTATGGCAAAAAACGTATTTTAAATAATAATCTGCCTTTCAAGTATGTATATATTCCGGATTTTTTGCTTTTTTGGAGTTTTATCGATTTTTTAGCAGATTTTAATGAAATTGAAGTACATTTACAGACTTAGACGATACAGATTCTCATTTTTACCCCGACAGGCACGACACAGGGTACCTATCCACTGTCCCGCGACTACTCCTTAAACACCTCACCGAGGTGGCTAATGTGGCCACCCGGACGGCATGAAAATGGTGATAGTCGCGGGCCTCAATTCCGTCTGAAGCCCATTCCACCCCCTGGAAAGAAATGGGGGATTCAGAGCACTGTCAGAGTTCTTTACCAACTACTGACTCAGCAGCGAACTCAGCAGAGGAGCTGGGTTTTGGAGCAGTTCGTGTTGGTCGGTCACACCACAACAACTGCTGCCTGATAAAGTCCAGGTCAGCAGAAGGGCGGGCGACCTTCAAGCTCGAGCCCCTAAGGGAGCAGGCGCTGGCGGCGTAAAGATGGGATGCTGGCTGCGAGAGAGACATTACCGAGCCCACAGGCTTTGACCGTTGCGAGGATATAGGCTTGGGACACCAGGTGGGAAGCCTAGCCAAGAGTGCACAGCAGAGCGAACTTCACTATCTAACTCAAGCAGCCTCCCCGCAGTAAGCCTACCAAAGACTAGCCCATAGGTTAGCTTTGGCAGTAAGTATGTGCAGAGGAGGCCTAGCTTCTGCTGTGGCTTCAATGGAGCTTTGGTGATACGAGCTAGAGCTCCACCAAGGTCCCCACGGCTTGCAGCAATGGTGGCCACACCCATGAAGTCAACTCCAACGTACCGCCAAACCTCCAGCACGGATCGGGTGGGGACTGTGCTATGACAAAACACTCCTCATCCACCACCACCTGAAGCTGGCTACCCAACAGGACCAAGGAGACTGGCCCACACTTATCCGGGTTAACCACTAGACCACACCTGGCTAGCTGCTCAGCAAAGGCATTGAGGGCGATCTGCAAGCCCTCACAGGTTTCAGCGAGTAGGATGACATCATCGGCAAAAGCCAATGCACCTACTCGCACCCCAGGGGCGAGATGAAACCCACTCATACAAACATACAGACATACATACATACAAAATAGAAGTAGGCACGCCAAGTTGGAAACTGGTTATGGGAATGTGAAATTTGCTTTGGTCGAAAACGACGTAGGTAGTATCAGCTGATTTTTTTGCTTAACGAAGGCTGTGACGCTATCATTTTTGTTCGTGCTACAAAAATCAAAACTTCCTCAAAGATCAAAACTTCCTCTTGGTTTTTTGCTTCCTCACTACCAAAGGTAGGGAAGCTTTGTGTTCGTGAAAGAAGTCAAAAAATGTTTATCCTACAAAATCGAAATTCCCACTTGCTTTTTGCGTTTTGGAGCTTGCTGATCAATTTTGGTTCCGTGCCTATCTGTCTGTCATTTTAAAAAAGGCCTTCTGTCCTAAAATTGGTTTTTTAATTAAACTCCAACGTTCCTCCCCTGAAACAGGGGTCTCTTAAGGGAGATTAATATTCAAAAGAGTAAAATATCAACTTACAAATAGTTTTCTTTTTTTGTTAAAAACCGAATTTAAAGTTATGAGTTTTTTTGAAAATCAAATTTCAAATTAAAAAAAAAAAAACTTATAACTTAAAATTCGATTTTTAACAAAACAGAAAACTATAAGTAAGTAGATATTTTACTCTTTTGAATATTAATCTCCCTGAAGAAGCCCCAGTTCCTGGGAAGAAACGTTGGAGTTTAATTAAAAAACCAATTTAAGGACAGAAGGCCTTTTTTATAAAGCGTGTTACAATCTGAACTGTCCGAATAAAGAAACGTCATCTGTCTGTCTGTCTTTCTGTCTGATGTCTTTGGTAAAACCTTGTCTCGCCCAAAACTAAATCTAGTTTCAGTCCGGTTTCAATGAAATAGGGATTGTTCGGGTTAGCTCCTAGACGATTCTCTATATATCAGAATGCCGTCGGATCAACAGTAGCCTGTACATATGCACAAACGTGAATTTTCCATAACGTCGATTTCTCATCATCCCTTGGTTCGAATTCGTGCAAACTCGGTTGGTAGTTGGGTATACATATGTTCTAGAAAAATTCCCTATAAATATATCGCGACTGGCGGTGGAATAACCATTGCACATGCGCGAAACTAATATCGATTGACAGAGGCAAAACTCCGATTCTAATGGAACGATTTTGATAAAATCTTCAGGAATTAGCTAGAGTTAGCTTCTAGATGGTCCTGTATACCTTCATGGCCGTCGCATAATGGTAGTCTGTGTGACAGTGTTTGGTCTAAAATCGAATCGGGTATCCGGAATTAGAGCTTTTAAATTATCGGTTTTTAGATGGTGGTATTAGGATGATCGGACTGTACCTAATGTTGTCAGATTTTCGCAGGCAATATATAATATGTTTGCGCATAATCTAAAAAAATATAGTGTTTAAAAAAATACATACAGCTATGATTCGAAAATTTAATTTTTGTCACTCATACGTCACGTTTCATGGTATGAAAATCGCATATCTGTAATATTATATGGGTAATATTATATATTATATGGGTAATATATCTATAATATAGATATAAAAATATCTATCTCTATCTAATAATCCATTTTATAAATATCAGGGTTTTCTGCATGTAACAGTTTGGACATAATCATTCTACGAAACATTCATTTTATTGCAGATAGATGACCAGAGCTTATACACCAGTGAAGGGGTGTTAATACCCACGGGGGTTAACCCACCCGCAAATGACTAGACAGATTAAGGTACTAACTCAGTACTAACTCTGTACTAACTCAGAATGGTACATTATACTCAGTGGAGCTGATGATATGAACACATATTATCATGGAATGTTTCAACACACTTGATGGAACAAAGTACTTCGAGAATACACAGTACCTACCGACGAGATATTATTTTCCATGATTTCATGTGAAAATATGAACTATAAATATAATCCTCGATAGAACTGGAACTACCAAACCGTAGACCGTCCAATCTCTTCGCTAGATTCATCTAGTGCAGGTAACTGAGAATAAGGTTGGAGGTAGGTAGGAACCTACTTAATTCTACTATGAAAACTTAGTAATATCAATAGTAATGTTGGATTTTTCAAAATCTCAAAAGTATAGTATTTATTGACACTATATATGTTTTTCACGATAGATATATAGTATTTCTTCCTAAAATATAGTACGGTACTATAAATTATAGTATGTCTGGCAACCCTACTTGGATCTGAGTCGACCGTTATACTTTTCTTATTAGCCTTTCTGATCATAATTATCTGCGCATTTTTCCATTTACTTGAAATATGGGCTAGTCCTCAGCATGGCATTAAAAATTCCGATTTCGACTGAATTTGCTGGAATTGAGCGGGTACAAGAAGTTCCCGTATAATAAATCGGTAATAACTTTTCTTGGGGTCGGATCCGTCATCTCGATCAAAGTATTTTGAACTGTAAGTTTCTGTGATGGCTCCCTATGAATTTTATCGCGATTAGTTGATACAGGAGAAACTGCGCGTCTAATGGAAAGATTTTTACGAAATCTTCAGGCATTATATGGTGAAAAAAATCTACAATAAGCTACTTATTCAAAAAATGCGAGAAAATGGTTTGGTTATGTGAGAAACTAGGATTTTTAGAGCCAAATCTATTATCGAGAATCTTTGTATCCAATGAACCAATGCTACAATGTCAACATGAAAACACCGCTACGTGATGTCCCACTACCGCGAGGAATTGTGAAGAAAGGTTATGTTGAGATCTATTATGTATGATGAGGTTCTTGACTCTTGGATTATACTATGGTAGGTTGTCTGATACCTAGCGTTATTTTGTTCAAGTGTCAATGAACGGACACTCAAGTAGGTACGTGCAAAAAACGTAGTCCTACAACTGGATGATATCTGTCGTGCATATCACTATGAAGAAATGTATAAGTAATAGAAATAAAATTAAAGACTGGAGGAACCAAGTAACCTGAGTGTAGAATTTCGCTTTTTCGATTAAATATTTATGTGAGCCATCGTTGATTTTCATGATTAGTTTTCTGTAGTATTTAAAAAATAAATACTTACTTGTATAATAATCGATGACACGAGATCATTGATGGTAAATTCAGACTATACTCGAGGCGATCGGTGGTGAATTCGGTCTTCCAACCGCAAGCGGCGGTTTCGGATCGTTCGGTCCGCCCCCCGGCCTAAACCGCTCGTTTCTGAGTGTTTTTCGCGGCTGTCACGACCAAACCTGTAAATAGAATTCGGTTTTCCGGTTTCGAATGGGGGGGAAGAAACAAAAAAACCGGCTGATTTTCGAGGGTTCGAGAGGATGAAATTACTGCAGAGCGTTTTCGACAGAAGGGAAAATGCCGGCCTCGTGATATTGATTCGGGAGCGGCGGGTTGTGCTCGTATAGGGGGAAGGTTTCACCGGGAGCGCGAGTGGGGGAAATGGGGTGGAGAAAATTCCCGACAGAGGGGAGAAAATTTCACTTTCCTGCGACCTAGTGGGCAAACTTTGTACCTATCCAGTTTTTCCACTCATCTGTCAAGAGAACTGAATTACGAATACAATATTCACATGGGTGAAAGAATAAAATGAAATAAGGATTTATAAAAAAATCGTCCATACCTATTTTTTATTTAATTTTAATTTAACTCGTTTTATTTTCTACTTTTTAAAGAATTTGAGCCGCATTTTAACCGGAAGGGTCTCTAGAGGCATTGTACAAGGTGGCAAGAGGGACACTGCAAGAGACCCGATTCTAAGGGGAGCTTTGTTGACCCTCTGTGATTAAACGGATAGCCGTTATTGAGTCCACTGATAGATCGGAGAGGGAGAAATAGTAAAAATAATAACCCTCAAAGCTAGGGATCGTCGCACGTTGCCACAAGGGATACAGCGATGACCACTCTGTTACCCTTACAGCGGATAAATACACCCCAAAAATAAGGAACTACAACTGAGGCTGGATGATGGTTATAACAACATAAATACTACTGATCTAATATACATCTAAGTGAAGTAAAATTATGACTGGATTTATGTATCACATTCTAGAGATAACATAGTTCGTAGTTCGGTGAAGCTGTCAGGTAAAATAGCAGGGACAGGATCTTGTCAAGCTCAAATAGAACGTCAACCCACAACGGGGGTGCGAGCTGAGCTCCGAGGTCCATACGGGACGACTGTCCATCTAAAAAAAATGGTAGATTGACAGATCACCACCTCATCTCCCGAACACAATACCAGGAGCTATACAGAGCCAAGCAGCCGAGCTGGCTGAGTCTTATCAGTGGATAAGACGAGTGTGACCAGTAGGTGGCCGACTTTCCACAATTGTGTCTCCGGGTTGAGGAAGAGCCAAACTAGAAAAGGACCAGTGACCTCACCCTGCCATTGCTCATGCCAGATGGAATTGGCTTTATGTTATGCATCAGAAATTTGATCCTGATTGTACATATGCAACATTTTAATGGAGTTCTCACCAAAACAGCTCTCCTAGCAAGAACATCAGCAGAATTATTGCCATAGATACCAACATGACGGCACCCGCATAAATATTAAGGGTCTGCCCTAAATTGTGTCTTTGTGTAGCGGAGACTTTGTATTAGATGATCATCACAATATGAGTCCCAAATCATCTCGATGGTCTATTCGAAACTTTAAATATCAATTTCTGTATGGATATGGTGTAATTGAAACTCCACATTTCACGGTGTTAATTATATTACTAACAGTTTACATAAGATTACCGACTAAAACGAAAAAAATATACCAATTAAGAATGTCCATTTTAGTATCCTACTTGAATTTAATATTTTCTATGAATCTAAGAGCCTATATTATAATTCAGGTATTAATGTATGTCAATTAGGACAAATGTTATCATTTATATATAAAGAAATGCTCGAAATTGAGAAAAAAATGGAGTACCCAAGAAATTCGTTCTTTTTAGATATATGAGTACAACTTGAATTACTTTGTAATTTTACATCTCTCGGTCCTTTCCCATAGATACCGCCTTTCCCATAGATCATCTGAAATATGTTTATAGAAACGTTCCCAATAATAGGGTATTGACCACCCATACATTATAGGCGCTTACTTACACAAATGATATAATCTTACTTATACCCACATCGGAAATTACATTTAGCGTATAACAGGAAGCAGCAGGAATTAGATATGCGCGAAGAACCAACTGCGTTAGATTGACAGGCCTGCAAAATTTAATTTTAACACAGAATGTGTTTTAGCCATGGACTAACTAGCCGAAAATGGAACGCGGGATGGTAACGAAATGTGTGACGGATGATTTTCACGTACAACCGAGTCGTTGCTAGGGATATGGTACTTCGTCGTTTTTCATCCCACAAAATTCGTTGACCATTCGTTCGAAAGCTCTCGATTTATCCAACAATATTATGTTAACTACTGCGAAGTGCGTGTCCAACAAACTGAGTTATGAGCATGGTTATATAAATAATTGTTTACACACAAGTGATCATTCTCAACAATTGATATTGTGAACATGATTGCAACCGCTTGTTAATTTCTGATGATTTCATTGAGCTTGTGTTTCAATGAATAGCAGGTGATCTGAGTATTACGAAAACGGTTTGATTTGTGAAGCGGAGGTTAAATAATTTGAATAGGTAATTTCTATACTTTACACTCTAGAAAGCTGTAATTTCGTTTGTAGCCTCTTTAGGACATTTACTTGACGATGCTCAGGGTCCGGATCAGATGTGTGGCTCCTAAAGCTAATTTCTATGCTTTACACTCTAGGAAGCTGTAATTTCGTATGTAGCCTCTTTAGGACATTTACTTGACGATGCTCAGGGTCCGGATCAGATGTGTGGCTCTTAAAGCTAATTTCTATGCTTTACACTCTAGGAAGCTGTAATTTCGTATGTAGCCTCTTTAGGACATTTACTTGACGATGTCCAGGGTCCGGATCAGATGAGTGGCTTTTAAAGCTAATTTCTATACTTTACACTCTAGGAAGCTGTAATTTCGTATGTAGCCTCTTTAGGACATTCACTTGATAAATCGCTCTTGATTTATCACGAATTTATTTCGTATTTTTTTTTCGTAGTTTCATACTATAACTATATAAATTGATGTTATAAATGAATAGTAAACAATGACGCTTGTTTGGTTGTCACTTGGTTGCGCGACAACGCAAACACATTCTGTGTTTCAATAATTTCGTCCGAAGTATGTAAATAGAGGTAACCGGGGGTCCAGGGGCTTGCCCCCTGGCGAGGCGCGGAGCGCCGAGTTTTTTTGAAAACTTTTTGTACTATTGCACCTGAATTTTGTGTTTTTTGGGGTGCGGCAGTGATTTCCACTTTCCTTCATCATACATCATTCCATAGCAAATTTCTACCCCTGAATAGTGAGAATACAGTGAGAATATAGTGTATTATATGAGATTATAGATTATAGTGGGTTTCACAAGGAAAAAGAGGTGTAGACAGGTTGCCAAGGCAACACTATCATCAATATTCTTTTTCTCATTTTGATCGATTATGGTTGACAATGGGAAGACTTTTGTGTCATCAGAACATGTGATACATTGTTAGGTGAAATCCATAATTGAGAACTGCTGAAAATTAAAGTATTTTAAGGGCTAAAATTATTAATAATAAGAAATGCATTTTGCGTTTTGTAGAAAAATGGTGGGTTATGGTGCGAAATTTGTGTCATTTTTGGATTCATCGCATGAAGAGACATGTGGTTTAGGTGGATTGGTGCAAAAAGTTTTTTATATAGTCACAGGCCTGATCATATGAGAGACTCTCAATGTCTTATGTAGGTAGCAGTAATATCGCGGTTTTAGAATCTTGCATTTTGTTTTGAACGCTAAACTCAACGCTAGTGATTTAATTCACCGCTAAGGAAGCACGAATTAATGTTTCCCGTGATAAAAGCCACCCCTGTCATAAATCCAGAGACTCCACCTAATTAAACTGCTCGTTGTTTGCCGACCATAAAAGACCTCGCGTCAGTTTCTTTTGTCGCTAATCTTAATTATTATTTTTCTAATGAAAGAACCCGCAGGGGACGCTGACGGTGTTTTCGCTGTATAATAACAAGTTTTACTAGTACTGCAGGACCTCATGAGCAAATTTTTGTATGGAACAGCGATATTCATAGAACTTTATGACTAACGTTTTGAAGGTCACATTACTTGGGATTGATCAGAACCAACTGTCTGAAATTCCTCCAAAAAATATAGGAATAAGCTATTGAAAGAAAAGTCTCGCTGATGCTACTACGATTGAGTATCTACCGTATGTTTGACCGCACGAGGATAAACGTTTCGTAACACATAAGTAATCTCGACACATTTCATCTCGCTATAGGGTGAATGCAGTGCACTTAACTGATCGAGATGGAGCCCGTCATCTCATTGGTCTTTTGATGTCCTATAGAGGCTCCCAACTGTATTTCAACTTCCTAGGGTGAACAGGAGATAATTTAGCTCACTCAGCTGATCAGGATGGAGCCCGTAGTTTTATTCGTTTTTCGATGTACAAGTGGGGCTACCAAGCGCATTTCACCTTCCTAGATTTCAACTTCCGAGTGTGAACTGGACCCAGCTGATCTAGCTGGAGCCCAGCTGATTGTGGATGGATTCCCTCAAATTGATCCCTCTGAAGTTTCATCATTCCACAGTGAATTGAAGAGAATTTAGCTCACTCAGCTGATCAGGCTGTAGCTCTTCATTTAATTGGTCCGCCTATAAAATTTCATGTTACTAGCGTTAGCAGGGAAGAATCATCCCCACGTGACGATTCCATCCGCCTTTTTTGTGACGCAAAATCGTCTAGCTACTCGATATTTCACCAATAGCCATAATAAGCGAATGAAAATGCCAACACTATAAGAGATACATTCTTAACGAGAAGGTCTGTATATAATCTCTCTCTCTCTCTTTCTCTATCTTCTAGAAACAAGAACGACATAGTATATTCCTTCTTTAGGACTTGAGTTTCTAATACTCTATAGTAAATCAATACCAGAAAATCAGGCAAAAGTTTCGCGATTTTCTCAAATTTTTTACATCAGAGCGATCGCTTACCATTTGACGGCTAAACCAGAGATGATGATGGTGCGTGGAGGAGGGCTGCCGTAACCAAAGTTTCACAGATAACAGATCAAGAGCTGGAACTAACACAATGGGGACCTCTCTGGAGTGTGGGGACAGATAGGTCTAGATAGAGGCCGCTTCGCCAGGATTGAAAGCAAACAGCCCCCGCCGGTGCCTCGTTAGGAGATGTTTGTGCTTCGACTGCGTACCATTGTAAACTTGTTATTACTGAGGCCGTAATGTGTAATCAGGCATTCCGATTTCTCCAACGCCCCCAATAAACCCTCTTCCTGATGTTGGGAGTTGGCTGATTCCGACTTCTGATTGTCCTATGTTCTTCTCGCGATCCAAGACTTTCGGGTCGGTAATATCCGCAGCATGGTTTCTCGCAAATTTCTCAGTATTACTATATTCTAGCTGGTACACCCGTGCGTTACATAGGTTGACTTGAACATTATCCAATAGCGTGTGGCCCAAGTTGAAGTAATTCTGATAGATTCGGTTCGTTCAGTGATGAAAAAGTTGATTCAGTCTCCCCCCCCAAAACGCTTCCAATAAAACACCCCCTTCTATGGGTTAGGTTTGAAAATTTTCAAGTACCCTGTGATTTAAGTTAGAATACTCCAAACATATTCGGCAAATCGGATCTCCATTTCGTTCAGTGATGTTCGAAACACTTTAACTCCCCCACCCCCTCCCCTTCCATTGTGGGCCAGATTTGAAAATTTTGAAAGAAGTAGTCTTTGACTTGAATTGGAGTAATCCAAACATACTCGACAATCAAATCCCCAGTTTCTTCAGTGATGACAAAGATACCCCATTCCCCTCCTCCCCTAAACACCCCTATGGGGCAGATTTGAAATTTTAAACCTTTTAAACCTTCTCTGGACTTCCACAAATAATTTAATACCAAAATTAGCCAAAAAGGTCCAGCCGTTCTCGAGTTTTAGCGAGACTAACGAACAGCAATTGATTTTTATATGTATCGAAGAGAAGATGGTCGGGACGGAGCAAATTCCGTTTTCTACGGATTCCTATAGGAAATTAGACGCTGATTACGAATATACCATGCAAAATGGATCCCTGAATGGTCTTTATGGGTATTTACCCCTCCCCCATCCGCCAAAAAAACACTTTTTAAATACTCTTTTGAAGACACTCTTCTTAAGTAGATGAATATTTAATATTACCTACAATTATTATGGAACAGTGTCTAGGGGCTTATGTATGCTCAAAAACTTGGTCTGTTAATTCACTTTTCTTTTCTTTTTTTAATGTTAATAAACCATGTAAGTACGTTCACCATCATGCGATTATCGGTTGATTAAAAAGAAAAAATTTTACCATTTGGGAGAATGAGACCATCCTTGCGCAAGTCCAGCCAGTGGCCCCTTCACGGTCTCCCTGAAACAATAAACAACCTGAGTTGAATTATCAACAATAATTCCAAACGTTGAGTATTGTAAATTTAAACATGAAATCTCTACAGGTATTTTCATATAAATAATGCAATCTCTAGATGGATAAAATTCCTGGGAATATCGCGCAGAAATAAGTAACATAGTAGAATTTCGACCCAATATTGGCCCCCTCCCGACCTCGCCCTGTTGGCTCAAACCTAATTTTCTTTGCATATCCTGGGAGAGGACCGCCCCCTAAGATATGTAACGGTAGATCCCTCTAAAATTTCAGCTCCCTGCGTTGAATAGGGGAGAAAATGGCTTTGAAGATCACTCAGCTGACCAGTGATCACTCAGGCGTCTTCAGGGTTCTCCGTTGACCCTCCCTCTCAAATCTCAGCTTCCTGCGTTGAATAGGAGAGAAAATGGCTTAGGAGCTGACTCAGCTGGTAATCTCTCTGGTGCCTTCAGCATTCTCCATTGACCTTCCCTCTGAAATTTCAGCTTCCTCGGTTCAGCCCTGAGTGATAGGGTTGTAATTTCGTAACGATAATATCGTTTCGTTACTATAATTTCGTCTCGTAACGATGATTTTTTTGTATAATTTTTTCGCCGGGTTATGATGAGAAAATTTTATAAAAAATGCAAAAAGTTAAAATGCTATAATATACTAAAATATTTTTTCAAAGCCAGAATATAGTTTAAAATGAGCATTTTTGCCCTAATATGGGTAGTTAACAATTTATTTGCATTCATAATGGGAAAATTTAATAGAACATTACATCGTTGATAAGCTTAATTTGACCAAAATCCTGCAAGAAATATCAATTAATTTATGATTTCAGATCAAAATGGCCATTTATAGTGATTTTTGGAACACGCAATCTAATATACTTAAAAAAATCTGGCCAACGAACTCTTCCCTTCATTCAGAAAGCACGGTTTTTTGGCGCAAGAAGGGAATTTTTATCTCAATCCTAAAGAGAGTTATCGTCTAGCACGACACACACAATCTCACAGAAACACACACATACCCACACTCATATGGATATATGAAAAAGCGCATACTTGAGAACTCGTTTCAGAATGTCACGAAACGGACATTCATGAAGTAATTTTGAAAAACAATTACTTTAAAAATTTTGACCCATTCCACGAAAATTTGCTAAAATAAAATTTTGACCCTTGGTACAGATCCCTTCTTTTACTAGAGGTGTAGTGGAGACCGGAGTATACAGCAGGATCAATACGCCAAGAATAACTTGGTGTTGAAATAAATATAGTGATTGCTGTCCCTTTTGGGTGAGAATCAGAGAAAACCTCGCATGAATGCAACTGGATGAATACGCGATAAATTTGAAAAGGGACTTTCATCCTTTCGAAGTGTCACCAAACCTTTTTTACGGCAAGTCGGTCGTACATACGAGATTTTCTCTTTTGCTACCCCCCCCCCCCTACCCCCTTCAGACAGAAGTTGAGGTTCACCTCCCCTCCGCTTAATCCCCATTCTCCACCCTAATTCCGTCCTCTCCTCCCCTAATCTAACCCTAACTCCCCCCTCAACTCTTTTTCCTCCCCCATTCACCCCGTCGCCGGCTCGTCCCCCCTCTCGCACTTCCTGGGGCTCCATTTCCCGCAACTTGAATATGGAAGCGGCCGCATCACCCCATTAGTGCGAACTTCAATTACCGCGTGACGCCGCAGGTACCCTAAATTATTGGCGGTATGGTAACTGGTAACCCTAATTGCATTTATAATGTACCCTAATCCGGCAGGCGGGTCACGCGTGTGTCCTTTTCTTGGAATTTCAACTGCGAGGCTCGACGGTGAACTACTTTTGAGCCACACAATGAAAATCAGAGAAGTTCAAATCATGCAGCATGACCGAATGAGCAATTTTTCATACTACATTTATGCTAAATTGTTTTGAAATTTAAGAACTTCGAGTCCAATGAAACAACTATCAATTTCATGCCAGAAAAACTTGTTCTAAATAATAATCTGCTATCAAATGATTTTGGATTTTAAGCATGTTCTGCAATTTTCATCGATTTTTCTCGCGTATACTACTGAAATTTAAATATAATTTTCATTTTAATGTTCTAGTTCACAGTTGATAAACTTTCCTTAAGTAATATTCTGCAAGACAATTTAAATTTCATTATTTTTTGCCGTTTTTTGCCATTTTTAGTGATTTTCCTAGCACATAATTTGAAATTTGACCAATTTATTGAGCTCGAAAAGTGATGCCAACGAACTTATCCTTCTTTCTGGAATGCTTGATTTTTTTGAGCAAGAACGGCTTTTTTAATCTCAATACCAAGGAGAGTTATTGTCTGGAGTGACATATATTTGCACTTTTTAAAAGTATGCTATTTTTCATCCATAGGTATATGTACGAAAAAGCGCAAACTCCAGGAATTGTTACAGAATGTCTCAAAACGGATTCCTATAAAGAAAATATGGGAAAATTTTAATTTTAAAATATTTTTACCTATTGCAAGAGCTTCATTTTCGGCGAAAAACCGCTAAAACGTAAGCCAAAGTGGGTGTGGTACCTAGCTTACTATTGACCTTTACATGAAAGTGTATTTTTTGTGTAGAAAGTTCCTTCACTACTACTTCTAGGGAGCTGCGAATTCCGTACGATAATATTTCTATCAGTGATTCGCCTTGACCCTTTACCCTTCCATTCGGTTTCCTTCTCCGTCATACGGCACTACAGATAAGAAGAGATAAAGTACAAAGTGCACGCCTTTCCGGTTGAACTTTGAACTTCCAATAAAATCTCAACACCAATGAAATGAGTTACAACTTGAGTAGCCAGAGGAAAACAATGCAACGATAAGAACTAAATCACTCGTGACGAAGTTGTTGAAACCCATTTCAAAACGGAATTTAGTGAAAAAACTTTGTCTATTTCCACGAAAAAAGAATTACAATACTAAATCGATTTCCACAGTTAAGTCATCATCAGTAATAAATAAAGTTATTGACATGGAACATTTTTTTGCCATCATAACCCGGCCAAAAATGAGACAAAATTACCGTTACGTGACATTTAGTGCGTTACGCTCCTATTTTCAGAAGATTATCGTTTACAACCAAATCGATGCTACGGAATAAATTGTATCTTAGCCATTTATCGTCGTACAAAAATCGTTCACCAGTCATTGGAAAGCTCTCGATTTACCTAACCGTATTATGTTAACCAACAACAATCTGAGGTATGAGCGTGGTTGTCTGAATAACTGTTTACATACAGGTGATCCAATTCCGTTAATTTTGTATATACTCGTATGATTGCAACCACTGTTAGACTGGGAAGTGAAGACAAAGATTTTCGGCATCTATCACCGTTCGTAAAGTTTTAACATGTATCATGTTTTAGCCCTGGGGTCCTAGCAAATTTTGCAAGTCAATTTTTTTCCGCGCACGAAACATATAGTGTTACAGTGATTTCCGCCTACAACCGAGTCGTTGCTAGGGAAATGGTACTTCGTCGTTTTTCATCCCACAAAATTCGTTGACCATTCGTTCGAAAGCTCTCGATTTATCCAACAATATTATGTTAACTACTGCGAAGTGCGTGTCCAACAAACTGAGTTATGAGCATGGTTATATAAATAATTGTTTACACACAGGTGATCATTCTCAATAATTGATATTGTGAACATGATTGCAACCGCTTGTTAATTTCTGATGATTTCATTGAGCTGGTGTTTCGATGATGAGATTCATAGCAGGTGATCCGAATATTACGAAAACGGTTTGATTTGTGAAGTGGAGGTTAAATAATTTGAATAGGTAATTTCTATACTTTACACTCTAGGAAGCTGTAATTTCGTTTGTAGCCTCTTTAGGACATTTACTTGACGATTCCCAGGGTCCGGATCAGATGAGTGGCTCTTTAAGCTAATTTCTATGCTTTACACTCTAGGAAGCTGTCATTTCGTATGTAGCCTCTTTAGGACATTTACTTGACGATGCTCAGGGTCCGGATCAGATGTGTGGCTCTTAAAGCTAATTTCTATGCTTTACACTCTAGGAAGCTGTAATTTAGCTGGAATTTATTTCGTATTTTTTTTCGTAGTTTCATACTATAACTATATAAATTGATATGAATAGTAAACAATGACGCTTGTTTGGTTGTCACTTGGTTGCGCGACAACGCAAACACATTCTGTGTTTCAATAATTTCGTCCGAAGTATGTAAATAGAGGTAACCGGGGGTCCAGGGGGCTTGCCCCCTGGCGAGGCGCGGAGCGCCGAGTTTTTTTTTTTTTTTTTTTTTTGAGGTGGTGGGATTTAGAATAACCCCAGCGATAAGACATATTCCAGTTAATAGTCATGGGAAGAGTCTGCGAAGTTGCACATAGCTTCCTCGTTCATAACATGGTTGTATCGATCATTGAAATGTGATGGTAGGGAAGACTAAGAATGTTGTGTACACATTGTTTCCAATAAATTCCTCATCTGTAAGAGCAGATATTACAATTTTAGTGTTGAGTGAAGTCATGAATTTATAATCTACATGATAAATGTAAACATCCATGTGGCGAACATGACGTGACTGACACCGGTTGGCTCATTTGAATGGCGTGCATAACGCGCATTGTGAGTTATTGTAAGCTGTAAATTATCGAGGAAAGCCGGAGTGCTATTGAAACTCGACAAGGGGGAGGATTGAGCGAGATGATTGAGCGAGATGAGCGCCTTGCCTCAAGGTCCGAGGACCCGATATCAAAACAGCCCTCAGCACCACGATTAAATCGGGCCTTTATCGACCAAATCCTCATCTCACTTGCGTAATTCCTCTTGCATCCCTCCGTTTCCCGTTACCACTCTTCCTACCGTATTTCTCAAACCTTATTCTTCAAATTCAATAGGTACTGATCTCCATTTTCGAGCATATAGCTTCATGAAATTATATAAATTATGGCTTGTTCTCTTGAAGTTTTGTTAGATGCCTATCTTATTTTCAATAACTGCTATTTGTAATAGCACATGGAGAAATATCCCCCCCTTCACAAGAAATTCGAAAACTTTACATTTTTGCTTCCTTACTACCGAAGGTAGGGAAGCTCTGTGTTCGTGATTGAGGTCGAAAAAAATGTTGTCCTCCAAAATCAAAATTTCCTCTTGTTTTTTGCGATTCAGAGCTTGCTGAACAATTTTGGTTCTTTGACTATCTCTCTGTCTGTCTCTGGTAAATCCTCATCACGCTCAAAACTGCACCATTTTTTAGCCCGATTCCGATGAAATCGTTAGAGATTGTTCGGGTCAGCTCCTAGACGGTCCTCTATAATTTTCAATGCCGTTGACTCAATAGTAGTCTGCGCATGCAAAAACATGAAATTCTCATAACGTTGATTTCTCATCATCTGTTGGTCCGATTTCGTTCAAACTCGATGGGAAATTGGATACACGTTCTAGAAAACCGCCCTATAAATTATATCGCGATTGGTAAAGTAATAAATAGGTAATCATTGTAATTGCGCGAAACTAATATCGATTAACCCAACGTCGACCACGTGGGGTCCAGGTGGACCCCATGCGCACCTTTCCCCCCCCTCCCTTATAGCCACTTTGCCCCTCACTCCCTGCTCCTCGAGTAGCTTCCTACTCAGTACTGCTCCAGAGGTTGGCGAGGTAGCAATGGTCCTCCAGGATAGTGTACCTTTTGAATTCATTTCTGTTTGATGAAAATCGTTGTTGGGGTCTGAGTAGACCCCACGTGGACTTCCGTGAAAAAAAATTTCGGCACATTCACTCACATGTTTTGTCTTAATGTTCAATCGTTTGAGCATACATACGTAGTGGTTACTTAGTTCTCCTGTTTGCACCATGGAAAAAACTGGGAATGTGAATCAGTCGTTTTTTGTCCATACTAGTAGACAGTGAAGTAGAGGATGAAATCTTGCCTAACGATGACTCAGTGTCCGACAAGTTCTTTGTTGTGAAAACATGAAAAATACCAATCGCAATGTGACTGCAAAACAATTGGTTCACGTCATACGTATTAGCAGAGGTGCTCACTAAATGTAAATTCACTTTCGTAGGCACCATGCAAAAAGGCAATATGAAAAGGCAATTTTCGAAAAAGTTCTGTGTTGGCTGAAGTTCCGTATTTTATTGAAAAACAATGGGCCTTCTTAGAGTTTATATGCCTAAAAAGTTGACTAAAGTTTATATTTCGTTCTGATATAAATAAAAGACTTGAACGTTTTGTGTTTTATTCCTTTCTCTAGCGTTTTTGGTTTTCTTAGATGAGGAAATTCTTTGGCCCATGTAATTTCGGAGCTACAAGCTGCAACTTTGCTACCATAGACACGATATTAGGAGACTATCCTCGTAGAACCTCAGAATTGATTGCATGATGTTTTGACGCTAGTCCCATGCAACAATAGGGCGGCACAGCCAGAAATGTGAGTGGGGTCCTGGTGGACCCCACGTGGGCGACTATTATTCTAGCTCCCACGTGGTCGACGCAGGGTTAACACAAGCAAAACTCCGAGTCTGATGGAACGATTTTGATGGAATTTTCAGAACTGCTGGAATTTGCGAGATAGCATACAGACAATCCCTAATAACTTTCATAGCCGTCACATAAATAGTAGGCAGTCTGTGCGCATGCGCAAACGTTAATTTATTATAACGTCGATTTCTTATAATCTATTGGTCCGATTTCGTTCAAATTCGGGGAGTAGATGGGTTTATGTTCCAGGAAAATTCCGGATGAATTACATTGCGATTGGTGGTGCAATAACCTTAGCGCATGCGCAAAACTAAAATTGATCGTCACAGACAAAACTCCAAGACTAATGGACCGATTTTTATGAAATTGTCAAGGATTGTACGGTTTAGGTCCTGGACGTTCCCCTATAAATTTCAACGCCGTTGGATTAATAGTAGGTAGTATGTGCGCATCGCAAACTTTAATATCTTATAACGTTGGCTTATTAATAATTTCGACTCGTCCTTTGTTCATCAACTAACTCTATACGTCCATGTTACAATATGTAAGGCAGCTATACTGCCCACCCAACTTGGCAGATGTTTCATTTTGGGAAGCCACATAGGTACCTGGAAACGTACAAAAATAAATTTCGAGGGTGCTAAAAACATTTGTTTCTTGGTCAATTAGAAAGGTTTAAAACTGTGAATAATTAACCAAAACGCTGCAAATTACTACATAATGGTTGATTATTTCTGTATGAGATATTCTTTTGCGCAGGTTTCTGTTCTACAGTGTCGTCGGATTAATGTGTTAATTGAAAGATTGAGTGGAGCTAGTCAGTAAATGAAGAAAAAGTTCCAGTCATGCAGCATGATCGTATGAGCGAATTTTCGTGAATCATCGTATTGTGTAATGTTAAGTTGTTTTGAAATTCGAGCTTTTTGAGTGCAAGGATATTGTTAACTATTGATTTTATAGCAAAAACGTTTTATAAATAAAAACTTGCTATTCAAAAAAGCTTTTGGATTTTTAGCTTTTTATGCAGTTTTTAAACATTTTTTAGCAAATTTAAATGAATTTTAAGTACATTTCTAAGCATAATTTTGTACATAATTTTATGAATGTTCTATTTAATAGTTAATAAACTTTATTTGAGCAACATTCTGCCGAAAAATATAAATTTAACTATTTCTAGCTGTTTTTAGCCTTTTTTAGTGATTTTTTTAGTACATTTTTTGAAATTTGACCGATTTAATTTGCTCAAAAAGTGCTGGCAAACGAACTCATCCTTTCGTTTGGAAAGCTTGATTTTTTTGCGCAAGAACGGAATTTTTTACCTCAATCATATATATTTATATACATGTGAAAAAGTGATAAACTCCAGGATTCGTTTCAGAATGCCTCAAAACGGATTTCAATGGAGAAATTTTTCAAAAATTTCGATTTTAAAAATTTCCGAGCCATTGCAATACCTTAATTTTTTACGACAATGCTCTAAAATGCCGCAAATCGCATCTTTCTATTTCAATCCGTTGCTGGGCTATTATAAAGGTTTTTTTTTTTTAACATAAGACATTTTTCTCCCTTTAAATCAATTTGTTCTAATTTTTAACACATTTTCGGAATCAACGTTAAATATAAATTATAGAACTTTGTTAATCTTGAGGTTATAGGGGCTTAATTTAAGGCTATGATCTAGGGTATTTTTAAAACTTATTAAGGTACTTTAAAGGCCCTAATTTTAAGGTAAAGTAAGATACTATTATCAATTATAGTTAGGAATGTGTATAGGATATATTACAATGATGTCATGAATGTATTGGTATAGTCACCTCACGTGGTATTTTATCTTAACCCTAGAAAAAGAGAAATGGGGCACGAAATAGTGTGAGATATTTAAAACGAATTGGCTACAGGTAGTTGAAACCTTAGGTTTAATTCAGTAAAATAACTGGTTTAATTCAGTAAAATAACTGGTTTGTTATCATCGCCAACTGTAAACGGTGTACTTTGCGAAAGCGTATTAATATTTTCCTCGAAGCTCGCAAACTTTAAGGGGGTTTGGTTGTGTATCATGAGCTGTCACAGGTAGAAATGGGTTCTAATTGAGTTGAAGAAAGTTCCAGACAAACTCAGTCTCACACACGTAAAACGTGAACGTTGAAATCACAACTTTCCTCGGCAACTTGTGAATATTTACTCCGACGAAGAGCTTTGTCGAGTGAATCGCCAATTTCGAAAACGTTGTTTGGTTTCGCTCGGCGGGGAGGGAATATTAAACCGGGGGTATGAGGATCGTGTAGGAGGCTCCGATTGAGGAAATGTACTCCAAAGTGGATGTGAAAGGGTGGGGGCGGAGGGAGGGTTGGTAATGGGATTGAAGAGGGGAGGGTTTTTGGGTACGGGTATGGGGGCTGAAGGTGCGGAGCTTTTTGGAAATTGGGACCCGCGGTAGTGAGGGGGGTAATGTGGACCGCGAGGGTGTCGGTAATGTTGACTGTTTGGGATTCAAGGTTGACGCCTCCTTCGTCCCGGGCTCCCTGGGAAGTCGGAAATTTCATTTCCGGGTTTCCCTCCCGAGTCGGGTAAATGGTGTGGGTGGTGAGGAAAGATTGGGGGGGGGGGGGGGTATTCCGTCAACGTGCCCTCACACATGGCTTCCCTCCTTAGAGCGGTTTCCACTATGATACGAAATGATTTGCGAAATGAAGCTGTGTAACACAACTAGTCTGGTTTTAGCGCTTACCGCACTGGTAACATCTGTACTAGATGTTAGAAAATGAAAGTATTGCAAAGTGTAAAAAAAAACTCGGCCCTTCGGGCCTCGCAAGGGGCTCCGAGAGATGTTATTACTTTGAGCCTGACTGCTAAAATGTAAAAAACATGGAATCATGTTTTAGCTCCTCGCTCTCACTTTATTATAGAAATGATCACGACGATTGAGCTCTTGCTTCCTGTAGTGTAAAGTATAGAAATTACCTATTAAAATGATTTAACCACCGCTTCACAAATCAAACCGTTCTCGCAATATTCGGATCACCTGCTATGAATCACATAATCGAAACACTAGTCAATGAAATCATCAGAAATTAACAAGCGGTTGCAATCATGTTCACAATATCAATCATTGAGAATGATCACCTGTGTGTAAACAATTATTCATATAACCATGCTCATAACTCAGCTTGTTGGCCACGCACATTCGCAGTAGTTAATATAGTATGGTTGGATAAATCGAGAGCTTTCGAACGAATGGTCAACGAATTTTGTGGGATGAAAAACGAAGTATCATATCCCTAGCAACGACTCGGTTGTAAGCGGAAATCATCACAATTATTGGCGCTACTTTCATCTCACTTTTCGGAGGGGGATCCATCGCTAAAACATGATTCCATGTTAAAAAAAACTCAATTGTACCAAACATTTGTTCATGGAAATCCGTTTTGAGAAATTCTGAAACGATTCCTGAGAGTCGGGCTCACCTGTACTAGGTACCAGCGGCTACTAAACCACCTGAACTGGGCACTTTCCACATCATAGGTAGGCAGGGTCTGCTCCAGAATTTTTACTAAGTGATGGACTGCTTGATGTTTTGTATTTTTGAGATGGGAGCTTGCGAGCATCCAGACCACCAATCTATACGTCACGTCATTCTTACCTATTCGTCCAACAAATCCGAATTGTTACTAAGGGATAGACTACTTGATGTTAAGCATTTTTGAGATGCGAGCTTACGAGCATCCAGACCACCAAACTATATACATCCTTCTAATGTACTAGCCGCTCCGGCTCGATCCGCTCGCCTCCACGTCCAGCCGGGGGGCAAGCCCCCCGGACCCCCCATTAAATTGCTCGCTTCGCTCGCAAAGTGTGGTATGTAGAGAATGTTGCTCGCTTCGCTCGCAAAGTGTGGCATGTAGGGAATGTTGCTCGCTTCGCTCGCAAAGTGTGGTATGTAGGGAATGTTGCTCGCTTCGCTCGCAATTGAAACATGTAGGGGATGTTGCTTGCTTCGCTCGCAAACGGTAGATCTCTAAGAGTAGGTTTAACTTCTGTAGGGGATGCTGCTCGCTTCGCTCGCTTGAGGAAGTTATACTGCCCACCCAACATGTAGGGAATGATGCTCGCTTCGCTCGCAAACGGTAGATCCCTAAGGGTAGGTTTAACTTCTGTAGGGGATGCTGCTCGCTTCGCTCGCTTGAGGAAGTTATACTGCCCACCCAACTTGGCATTATTTTTTTCTGTTGGAAATTCTTACAAACAAATTAAATCTTATAAAACTACGTGGAACCACGAAAAGTTTATTAGGGAATGTTGCTCGCTTCGCTCGCAAGGTATTTGCTGCATAGGTGTTGGGGAAATACCCGTATGAAATTCCGTTGAAATGAGTCAAGTGCGTAGTGAGCCCCCTGTGAGTCATCGCGTCCCTTTCAGGTAAGCAACGTTGTGTAACGGCGGCCCGTGGTCGATTAATTTCTGATGTTTTTACATCTTATGTATTTACACGCGAGGTGGATTTAACTATAACGTGGGGACACTATTCTCTTCATTCTGTTGCGTTTCTTTATAGGTACCTTAGTTTTACGTTAATACCAATATTTTGTACATAATACTACAAAACTTGAGTGCACAGCTACTGGGAATGTAAGAGATAGGTGCAATATTAAAGCCAGTAGTACCATTTTTAATGAGCAATGACAGAGAGAAGTCACTGGTCTACTTGGATTCCTTCAGAACTTGTGCCCGGCTGGCCCTTTCGTAACTCTACTTCCAAGGACAGAATAGTCCTCAATCGGGTTGCCACTGGACATAACCGTCTTACTCACAGACACCTGCATAGCGCAAAAGCTCGAGATGTTATACGCTGGTGATTTGTTCTTCTTCCACTTCCTAGAGGACTGCCAAGACCTTATTTACCTCCGAGTCCTTCTTCGTACCCGTCAGAGGGTTGTCGTTTTACTTTGACCAAACAAGGTCCAGCCCCTGCTGTTCTACGCGAGAGCCGCTGAGCTCTACTATGGACTGTGCTATCTGATATGTGATATATTCACATCTGTATATCAGTGTATCTAATCATTTTCATTTCACTTTGCTGATAACATAAGTAACGTATTTAATTATAAGCCTATTCATAATCTATTGTTAGCTATATTATTTTATTTTTGGAGATGTACATCCACTGTTGGAGCTAAGCACTAGTCATCGATGCACTCCTCGATTTCCCTCCTCCAATTCGCCAGTTGAGTCCATGACGGCAATCCATTAAGTGACGGAGGACAACATAGCTCCCCTTAGTTTTCTACCACTTGCAGTGTCCCTTTAGACACCTTGTTAACAGCAGCTAATGATCCTTCTGGATACAATCTAAAAGAAAATAACAATTACAGATTTCAACTTCTAGCAATATGGTTGCCACAAATGTATCCCACCATTCCGCATATTATTATTATTAGCTGTTTTAATTCTGCTTTTGATGTCTAATTTAGGGGCAAATCGGAGTGTTTTATTATCAAATATTAAGTAGACAAACACGTATCTTGTTCTCCATATTTTTGAACTTTCACGAAATTCACGATTCGGCAAGTCAACTGGGTCCATCAGAATGTATGGCTACTAGTTTGGACAACCTATGATTATACCTACTATAAACAAGTATACACCACATCGATTGAGCAATAACTTGCTATGGGTCACTGACAATGTATCAACACCAGTTAAAGAAAATATAAAATTTATAAAAAGAAAACCCTCCATGTTCCGGCCGGGACACTAAAACGCACCACCCGGACCTAGCATTTTTGCTTCCAGCAACATTCAACGAAACAACCATAACGGCAGAGGGTTTTTACGAGTAGCACCGACGTGGACGGCGAGTGTGAACTCAATTGAAAAATATCTCGGACCTCTATAACTTTCTTTTTTCATATGGGAATGTTTGTAGTTTTTTCTGCCGGGATGCTTTTAGAGCTGTTAGGCAGAAAGCAGCGTCAGGAAAGGTTGAAACGTTGGCTGTTCCGGCTAAAACGGTTGCACACAATTCAATTCGTTTGCAGTCGTTCTTTGGGAGCCAACGAGTTCCAATAACGAGTAACAGTTGCATTGGGGATAAAATACAACTACTGTATGTTCACGCCTCAAACGTTATTTCTTCGTCATGGTTTGCCATCTTAACCTCAAATTGGGCTAATCAATTGATGACTGATATTGTTGATACATTGGACATTGGCGAGTAACTATTCAAAGTTTGTGCCATTGGAAGATAGGTACTAGCGTTTTGTTGACAATCGCTTGTTTATAGCTGACGTTGTCTCCTATGCTTACCTCTAATGGCTTCAGGTAGATGTGTATGTAGCAGCATCGTGGTATATTGAGTAAGATGAGAGCTTCGTTCACCCCACTTTTTATGTATGAGATTGGAGCGCTTGTATCCACAGCTTGCCGCACAGCTCAGTGAAAAATGGTCTGGCCCATATTCGTACACATGCTGACGGTAAAAACTCAATTCACTATATTCTCGCCAGCTATTCGTCTCAGAATATAACCGTGTCGTCTGGTAGTGAATTCCTCCAAGATTTGCTGATTTTTAAGGGTGTTGAGTAGATGGTACATCATCGAGAAATAGTTGAACTCAACTTCTTGTTATGGTGGAGACGCTTGCATCCTAGCAAGTTTCTATAAAAGCAAATGTTAGGTCAACTGCTTTGGCCACTTTTTCTAAAACATTTACTGCCCTCATCATGGTCCTGATGGTCATGTGTGATCCCCATTATTTTAAGGGGGATTTGGAGCTTTGGGATGCAACGGAGAAAGGCTGATGATATGCCAGCACTTTTAAAAACTCCTTTCCGCATGAATGTGATGGCACAATGTTCGTTTTAACCCAGGTTTGTTTTCTGGACGACTCCAAAAAACACGGATCGTGTATCCAGGGTTCAGAAGAGTTCTGAGCATTTTTTGTGGTGTCTCGCCCCAAAATTTCTGTCGTTGACGATTCAGGAAAGAGGGAATCCTCACTCTTCCTTCCATTGACATTCTCGAGTGCCTTACATTTCTCTTATAGTAGCTACCGTATCAACAAACTCAGTCACGGCCATGATACCGAATTTACGTACTGGCTCTGAATCCCCTTCAAGTTTAATAACGGAAGTGTACAGCTCTGTGTGCATACCTCTGTTCTACTTTTTAGGTAATATCAACAGAAATCTACTGTTGCATGAAATACAGAAATATACTGATGCATTTTGACATGGATATGTCTTTTAGCTGGGGTATTTGAAAAAACTGTAACTTTTTTTAGCCCGAAAAAGTGTAGAGGAAACCAAGTGTAACTCCCTTAGTTTTCATAGCAGGAAAATCGTTTGCCACTTTTTTGGAATGCTCTCATTTTATCACATCTCATGATCCCTAAGCCATTATAGTGTCAAGGAAAGCTGATTTATTACGCTAAGTTATCAACTAATATTGCTATGTAATCATTGTTGGTATACTATTGAATAGTACGTACTTGTAAGCAGTAGGTATAGACATATTCATAATCTACTGTTTTTCCCATCAAGGGAGAAATTAAAAAGTTTTAAAAATATATGTATAATTTATTGTTCAATGTTATTTTATGTATCAGTACTTATTATTGTGTGACGATCTGCTTTACCCAATGATATTGAGTGTTTATTATATGGGAATGAATCAAATTACTACTGTACTCTAAACATGTGACGGAAAACTCCACTGTATCGAGAGCCGCAGATTATTTTGAGAGTTTCTGTTTGCTGTCCCATGATGTAATTTTCCTTTTGATATAGGGGCATGCAACTGATTTCGGTCGGGTGTGAACACGATCTGTTAATAACGAAGAAAAACACTGTCGAGCTCACGAACAAACTCCAGAATCGGCTGTCCGAGTGAGCCAAATGCCTCGGAAACAGATGAAGTCCGTGATGTCAGAGGTCCATTCCCTTCTTAACCCGCTAATAGCCCAGTTCTGGGTGACTCACACGTCAGCTGGCCCTTACTCTCGTTCATCCTCATTTCCCTCCCCGTTCTCTTTATCCGTCTCTTCCTCCCCCCCACGCTCTTCGTCTCTCGTCTCCCTTCCCACCCTCGTCCTCAACCGTCAAGTGTGGAGAGCCCATTACTCAGAACGCCCCGTGAATCAGAGGGGTTTGCCCTATTTCATTACGCCGCTCGTCTATTTACTGCTCGTACCACCAACAGCTACAGCCACAACTCCGAGCGTTAATCGGAGGATCTCAACTTCGAAACTACAATTCTAGTAAACTCATCCCTTTCAAGTTGGTGTAGATAAGTTATGATAGACATTGAGCAATGAACTAAGCGTGCAATTAGTATTTACACTGCTGTAAAAAATTAAGGGATCACTGAAGAAAAAACTCATTTTTGATTCGTAATTTCCGGATCGTAAATTTCCTGTCCTCTGGGGCAAATTCTCACTTATCGGCAAATAGAAGTACAGAAAAAGAGTTTACGACGAATCCCAGCTCAATAAATGGTCCAGTCTGAAGTAAACCGAGAACACATCTTGCGTAAAAAATAGATTTTTTCGCCTTCAAACAAATGGTTGTTCAATAAATTGATCTCATTCAAGGGTTCACAAAAATTGTATGGGTCCTTGGAAAGTTGAGTTCATGCTGAACTATTTAAAAAATAGAAAAACTTCAAGAATAGTTCATCATTATTAAGGTTTTACAGCCCGAAATTCACTGAAAAAGTAAAACATTTTTGGAAAGTTGTGTTCAAAATTAAGGGATCACTGTGCTTTGTGTTTTTATTGGAGTTTTGAGGGTTGAGCTGAGCTGGGGGCGTACAAATTGGTTGCTGGGAGTTCAGTAGTCACAAAAACATTAAATAAAAAAGTCCAGTCATGCAGCATGACCCCATGAGCGAATTTTTGAAGAAATCTTCGATATTTCAGTCGCTATTGATCGTGTAGAGAAATTTACAACTAGCGGACGGCATTATTTCGATTTTTGACTGATTTTTCAACTTCAAAATTTTTGAAAACTTGATAAATATTCTTATAGCAAATTTTTCGCTGATTCCGAATATACCACATTTTAGTATGCTGAAAAAACTATTTCGCACAACAAATCGCAAAAAACAGGCTATTTTGAAATTTTTGACTACATTTTTGAAAATTTCAACCCGAAGATGTAATCCGATCATGCTGGCCAACGAACTTGAACTTTCGTTTTGTGTCCTTAACATTTTAAAATTTGTTTGAAGTTTCTAGCACAATTCTAAGGACAGTTATCGTCTGGAATGACACATACATACATACATACATATATACATACATACATACATTAAAAAATGCGTTAAACTTCAGAATATGATTCAGAATAGCCTGAAACGGATTTCTGCATAAAATTTTTTCAAAAATTCACATTCTACAAATTTTGAGGCGAGAGCAATAGCTTAATTTTCTTCAAAAAATTCGCTGGAAGCAAAAAAGACTGATGTTCTCAGACGGTCAAAGTTCGGGAGGATGGATTGAAATGAGAAAGGTATACCATTTCTTGCTTTCAAAATTATTAGCTCCATCCTATCATTGATAGAGGGCTCTATCTCAATGACAGGATGGTGAGGATAATTTTTAAAGCCAGAAATGGCATATCCCATTTCAATCCGTCCTCTCAAACAATTCTATTGATTGTACAGTCCATTTTTTATTTTATGTTTGTTGTGACTGTTATAATCCTAGCAATCAACTTTTCCAGCTCAGCCCAACCCTCAGAACCCCAATAAAAAACATAACAGTGATCACTTAATTTTGAACACAATTTTTCAAAAGCCGCTTACTTCTTTCAGTGAATTTTTGTTAGTAAAACCTTAAATAATGAACTATTTTTAAAGACTCTTTTAATTGAGCAGCATGAACTCAGCTTTTCAATGAGCTATACAAGTTTTGTAAACCCTTGAAAGAGACCAATTGGAAACTCGATTTTCTTTTCACAAAATGAGTTCTTGGTTTACTTCAGACTGGACCATTCCATTGAGCTGGGATTTGTCGGAAACTATTTTCTCTCTTAATGGACAGGTATTTTACGATTGGACCACCAGGAATCCGAAACTGAGTTTTTTCAACAGTGATCCCTTAAATTTTAACAGAAGTGTATTTATTAAAACTATTATCCATTAGAAAAAAAAGAAAAAAAGACAGTTTTTACACAATCTATTCTCAAATTCGAGTTCTATTTCTGCACAATTGCTTGTAATTTTTACATCGAAGTTTTATAAACTTTTGCTGAGAAATAAACCGTTTTTGAAATCAAGATTCTTAGCTATTTTAGGGTTGTAACGCAACCCTTCCACTTACCAGTTACACTCAAATGCAAAATTTTTTTCTATTTACTGTAAGTAAATATATTTTACGTATCTACACGCTACAATGAGCTAAGAAACGTTATGAATATGTACGTTCACTATGAACTATGAACGCTATGTCCCACGAAATCGAATTAACAAACGAACAACACTAAACGAACTAAATCACTCGCGACGACGATGTGGAAACCCATTTTAATGAAGAAAATGTATGTTAAATAAGAGTTTTGTCTATTTCCTCGAAAAATAAATTCTGAAGACGAAATTACTATTGATGAACTATCCTTAGAAATCGATTTAACATTATACTTCCTGGAAACGGGCAACGTTCTTCATTAACTTCCGTTTTCTAAATTGGTATAAAGAATCTCAAGGAATGATCCAACAGCTCAAGGTAATCATAGTGGATGATCAGGTGTAATAATCACGAGTGTTTGTTACAAGCAAACGTAATCACACGGTAGTAACCATGGTGTAGGCAATCACATGGAGATTTCGAGACCATATCGAATCGCTACTTTGTACACAACATTACAGTTAAAATTGTAGCAGCTCTGTCGCAGTCACTTGGTCAACCTAATTATCTTAAATAACTAGACAAATAGCCGAATTACTTCCTTTTGCACAGATACCTAGCCACTTAATCAACTGCCTATGCGTTTTATAGAGATATTAGGATCGTAATGAAGTGCAAAAAGGGTTACAGGTATTAAACATAGTAGTAATTTGGATATATGTCTATCCACTTAAGGTAATGACTAAGTTGACAAAGTCACTGAGACATCTCCGTCGCATACTTAAATACAGCCACTTGACCAAATGCCATGGAAGAAAAAATAATAATTTCATGATTTCTAGGCACTTCATGACAAAAGGTCAATTTATGTTTGATCAACTGCCAAAACAGCGAGCTTCGTTCAATCAAAAACCTAGACTCATCATGAAATGCCAAGGCGTTTCATCAAGTTTCTAGTTGTTTGATTAAATTCTTATTTACTTCCTATCTTCTATAGCAAGGTTTGAGCTCTCATTAGCTGCTGGCAAAATAATTGCATTTAGCGAACTTATTACTGTATCAGCAATACTAGTAGAGAAGATATTCAGCAAAAGCCGATTGTTAGGATTTATTGCGAGAAAAAGATGGGTATCAATTGACAGATCTATTACCAAAGGTAGACCAACTCCCAATAACGAGGTTTGCCATGGGATTTTTCCAAACTACGTATCCCCTTCTCTGAAAGCATTCAAATCCGTCTGCCCTGCTCAGCTTTTATCTAACTGATGAAAAACGGGATATTATGGCTTTTGAAAACGTTATCACGTCAGTTATTCGAATGTGTCGGTAGAAATTCAATTCCAATCTTTTATCTTGTGTTGCTCGTGGCTGATAAAGGACGACAATTTTCAGAGATTAATCGCTGCAAATTATGAAGTTAATTTTTACTGAGTCGGTTTAAATAACTGTCCCTCCAGATACATAACTATATCTAGTCCATTCTAGTCCAACCTCGCATAACGGGAAGCAAATAAGAGTAAGTTGCAAGTGAATGGCTGTGTTGGTAAACTTATATAGTCAATGAAGGGGATATGTCGTGCCATTCATAGATAAGCTCTCAGAGAACCTCCACAATTACCTTTTTTTCAGCATAGATCAGTTTCTCTATCCGGGCGTAATAATTACATGATATATTCTTTTCGATAAAGAGGCCCTTGTTTAATTATTGATATTATTTATCATCATGTAACGATATCGTGTACTTATCGCCTGGTTAAGCTACTAAGTCATCTTCGGTTTCATCCTGTGATGTTTCTGTACATGTAGCATGTGATGCGTTCAGTAGCTACATTAATAAGTTAGAACGCATATTGCTTCTTCAATCTATTACATTACCTGAAAGTGTTACTCTCGGAACCTGTGCGAATACAGAGATTTACAATATCCTACGAGTGAATGGAGAATTCAATCCGGTAAGAGTATTAAAAAAAACCTTCTGGTGCACAAATCGTTGGTCGAAACCCCTTTTATAGAATAGACTTTTTTGCCCATTCCACGTGTTTGCTACAGACGGACAGGCGTGAAATCCTTTAGGTTCATCGGATACGACCGTTAGCTCATCCTGATGGAAACTGGGAGTACCTAGTTGATGGGTAGAGAGAGACAGTGAGCGTAAACCGCCCTGAGCCGGTGCGAGATTTTAATCCGGACCAAGCGAAAGGCTTAAACGTAAATCTAAAGCGATCTTGGTACAACTTAAATAACTTCCCTTAATAAATACATCTCTACGCGAGCTCACGGAAATATATTACGCAATTGTTAATAGTTCCATCTTAGATAACCAACTGGCTCGATAAACAAATGTTTCACCGATCTTACACCCATACAAATTCATGAATTATTTCATTAATTAATAATCTTTCGGACTAAAATCGGAATACATTTGGTATTTCATGATTATTTCGACCGTTTCCCCTTTGAAACCCGAATAAGTTGGGATATATCATAGTTTTGGGAATTGGGCAAAGATTGTCAAAGAAATATTGCATTTATAGGGCAATATGATATTTAGCATAAAGGTACTGGGTGTCATAAGGTGAGGCATTTGGTTTGAAAATCGCGTTCCTGGTAGAATCCAGGGCGTTTCACTACAAGCTAATATAATTACAGTCTATTGTTCAGGAAAATTTAATTCACTGAAGCTTACCGAATGTATAAACTACATATTTGACCACTTATAAGGTAGTTCAGTCAGTTCAGTGAATAACTTTCACTAATCACACAAAGTAAATTTTATTTATACCTTAATGCAGTCAAATGCTCCATGGTTAAGTTCTAACGTTCAGCGGCCTCCACCATGCAAAGTTACTTCAGGGGTATTGCACTGAATCGCAGTTCTCTCAAGGATCTCGGGGTCTGGTTTCATTTTCACTACCCATACTGAAGAGATATGTGCAAAAGCGATACGGGTACTGGGGTATCGAAGATGAACTCCAGAAAATTCAGGCACCTAGTTGCTAGTGCGGGAGCTACCAGAAAATTAACTGCGTGACAAGAGGCAGAAGGTTTGATGATTCGGAATTATGTGATTGACCGCCCTAATATCAAGAAACCATGAAAACCAGACATCGGTGTCAGAGATTTGGACTTTGAACTTCGAGTGAATATCCGAAAAAAGAAGGAACAAGCACAAGAGTGTGCCAGCGGTCCACAGCTCCAGCACATTGATTTTATATCTTTGGAAACAACCCGATGATCCCTTTTCATAGTGAGGTACCTAATTTCTGTAGGTACTTCTATGTGATGAGCCTGTTGAATACGCAGTTTCATGAATTATGCCTATTCTAATACTACGTTTTACATGAAATGGTGAAATTGAGAGAATTTATGTCAGGTTGACGAATTTAGTCCCGGAAACAGTCAGATTAAGCTTCAAGAAAGCCTAAAAGCCTGCGTGAAATGAATCCATTCATTCAGTCAATACGAATTACATGACCCTTACAACGACGTTTTGGATATACTTCACGTTTAAATCTTTTTCAAGATTCGCTTGAAGCTACATTCCAACAAATTGAAATATTCCATGGAACTAATAATCAGGGATTTGGTCTTAGCCGAAACAAAACCAATTTCTGTATGCCTGAATCTGTTTACGCAATTTGGAATATGGTCTGTCAGATTCACCGAAATTGTCCAGATAATTGTCAGATTCGGTTGAATTATGGTTGAGAAGAGCTGTATGAGTGAAATATATATAGCGATTTCTGTCCCTGCCTCTTATGACGTAATTCTTGACATTTAAAATGTTTTTAAATTTGTCAGATTCACAGAAAGCATCCAGAAAACTGTCAGAATCCATCAAATAATTCACCAGGGATGGGGCTCGAGCCAATTCCTACTAGTTTCATGACTGACTCTAATCATGAATTTTTTTACACAATTTTAAATTTTGTTTATCAGATTCACCGAAATCATCCATAAAACTGTCAGATTTGGTTGAATTATGATCGAGAAGAGCTCTCTGAGTGAAAAGAAGCTTCCCTTGTTTCCCTTGGAACATAAACACAAGGAGTCTGAAATTTCATCAAACTCGTTCCATTAGAATTGGAACTATGCCTGTATCACTCGGTATAAGTTTCGCGCATGCGCAATGGTTATTACTCTACCAATCACAATCTAATTTACAGGACATTTTTCTAGAACAAATACCCGATTACCAATCGAGTTTGAACGAAATCGGACCAACAGGTGATGAGAATTCGACGTTATGAGAAACCCACGTTTGCGCAGGAGCACAGCCTACTGCTGATTCGACGGCATTGAACATTATAGGACCGTCTAGAAGCTTACCCGCCCAATCCATGGAAATTTCATCAGAACCGGACTTGGCATAGTTTTGGGCTTGACAAAGATTTACCACAGACATACAGGCATTAGACAGACAGACAGATAGACACACACGGGAACAAAATTCATCAGCAAGCTCTGAAACTCAAAAAGCAAGTGGAAATTTTGATTTTAGAGGACAAAAATTTTTTCGACTTCAATCACGAACACTAAGCTTTCCTACCTTCGGTGGTGAGGAAATGAAATTATGTGTTATATATTTGTACTAAATCGTACTACATTTTTTTAAATTCGGTGAATTGTCTCTTGTTTGCCTATTATTATTTCAATTGAAAATATTCAGCGTATTTGGGGATCTGGTGTGATCTGGACCCAAAGGTCTAATTTTTATTCTTTTCCGTCGTTCTTCAGCGATCAAG
Source organism: Adelphocoris suturalis (assembly GCA_030762985.1). Lineage (NCBI taxonomy): Eukaryota > Metazoa > Arthropoda > Insecta > Hemiptera > Miridae > Adelphocoris > Adelphocoris suturalis. Next base: position 27,780,050 of record CM061044.1, on the reverse strand, counting down.
TGCAAGTGACAGGTGGATTGCGCAACAAGTTCAACATTTTATGGGACAATCAGACAGGAAGAAATACGGCGTGTAAATAAATTGACATCGGATTTTTTTGTGGATAGCTTCTGCGAATTTGCCGGATTTGCATTTAAACACTTTTTCTCGGTCTGTACAGTGTGAAGAAGAGAGGGTGGTTAGGGGTAAGAGGGATGGAGCTTGAGGGTAGGAGGAAGAGGGAGTGAGAGAGCGATGGTGAGGTAATGAGAGTGAGGGAGTAAGAATGAGTGGGGATGCGGGGTGGGGAGACTGCAGGAGAAAAGTGGGGCTTTCTGGGGCAGAATGGGCAACGGAGTGAGGGACGTTATTGGCAGATTGGGAAAGCGGGATTGCGATGGCTGGCAGGGGAGTGAAGGGGGCTGACAGAGCAGACGAGGGGGCTGACGGTTGGAGAGTGAGAGGGGTGACTGGCGGAAGGGCAAAAGAGAGAAAGAGAGTAGACAGAGAAAGTGTGGAAAACGGGACGAAATGGGGTGAACGAACGGCAGAGAGGTGGTGGGGGCGTCAGAAAGAAAGGAGGGGTAACGGAAAAGACAAGAACGAGAGGGGGTGACAGAAAGAGTGACAGAAAGAGGGGCAGGAATAGGGACAGCAAGAGTGAGAAGAGAACTGAGGGGGAGGGAGGCTCACACAGATTGATTCCTTCACTTTACTTCGGGATTTACATCCCGCCTTTCTTACGAACCCTTTTGAGAAAAAGGAACAAAACCGCTTCCGGGGTCTTTATTTGATCTTTATACGAAATTTTGATGCTGTAAAAAGAAAATTACATTATTCTCAATGCCTTTGACCGTCCATTACAACAGGTAACGAACCGGGGAATACCTGTTGATATTCCTTGAAATACCTGTCAGACTACAGGCGTTTAAGTTGGAATTCCTTAACGTGAGTGATGATGGTTTCGGGAGGGACCTTGTGAATACGAGGTGCCATGCAGGGATGATTTTTGTCCGGACAGTCGGGTTTTTTACCAACCTGCCCTGGCAAAAATTGAGAGTTGCCTTGATGGCGAAAAAAGAAGAACACACATCGTTTCCGTGGGGGGAAAAAAACTGCGGCTAAAATGATAAAACATGGAACATGTTCTCTTTTCGCTAATATTCTGAGTCGTATGTTCCTATCAAAATGCGCACAACTCAGCTCCCTCTGAAGTACAATGGTACAATGTTAAGATACTAATCTTCAGTAAAATGAGAGCTTTCCAACGAACGGTGAACGATTTTTTGACGATAAAAACAGCGGATATTGCATTTCCCTACCAAAATTACCACCTGGACCAAGTGACAACAAAACAAGGCTTACAAGCGGCACAATAATATTGTTTACTAACCATTCATAACTTCGTATTATTGGATTACGACATAAATATATAACTAATCTTCAGTAAAATTAGGGCTTTCCAACGAATGGTGAACGATTTTTTTGCGATGAACACTGCGGAAGTTCCATTTCCCTACCAACGGCTTGGTTGTACGTGAAACTCATAAGAAAATTTGTGTGACATTTTTTTGTGACACAAAAACGTGACACTTTTGGCCAGTTAGGTAATGACTACAGCATTTTCCATGCTAAAATTGGAGGGTGAGTACATTTTTAGCATGGAACATGCTTTAGCCATCACTTAACTGGCCATATGTGTCACACTTTTATGTCACAAAAAGTTCCAGTCATGCAGCATAATCGTTTGAGCGAATTTTCGTAAATTATCTCATTGTATTATATTAAATTGTTTTGAACTTTTTGAGCGCAAGGAAATTGTTAATTATTAATTTTATGGCAAAAAACGTATTCTAAACAATAACCATAATTAAATAATTATATTTAAGTAAATTTTTTACCATAATTTTGTACATAAATTTTTGGATGTTCTATTTTATAGTTAATAAACTTTATTCAAGCAATATTCTGTAAAAAAATATATATTCAACAATATTTAGCCGTTTTAGCCATTTTTAGTGATTTTTTAAGTAAATTTGTGAAATTTGACCAATTTAATGTTCTCAAGAAGTGCTGGCCAACGAACTCATCCTATTGTTTGGATAGCTTGATTTTTTGGCAAAAAACGGGATTTTTATCACAATCCTAAGGAGAGTTATCGTTTGGAAGAACACATATATAAATACACACACAAACACACACACATATATATATTAATTGCTATGAAATTCTTAGGCCGACCCCCAACAATTTTTTTTGTAACGTCCGTGACGAAATTTGCCTCGTGAGACAAAGGTTGTGGGTTCAAATCCTGTTGACTGGTCAAATTTTTTTGGTCGTACAACTCCCGATTTTTATTTTTATTTTTTATTTTTTTATTTTTTTTTTTTTTTTCTCGTGAGACGAAGGTTGTGGGTTCAAATCCTGTTGACTGGTCAAATTTTTTCTGGTCGTACAACTCCCGAAATTTGCATAGCAAATTATCCTCGTTTTCTACGCAGTACAAAAGAGAAAAGATCCGGGGGGTCCAGGGGGGCGAAGCCCCCCGGCGAGGTGCGAAGCGCCGAGTATATATATATATATATATATATATATATATATATATATATATATATAAAAGCGTTTAACTCTTCAATGAAAAATTATTTTAAAAAATTTTGATTTTACAAATCTCCGAGCCATTGCAATAGTTCATTTTCTACGGAAATTCGCTAAAACTGTCACACAAATTGGTGAGTGAGTACATCTTTAAAAGTCATTTCCCCACGTTTTATCTCCCTGATACAGCGCAAGCTCCCATGTTCAGAAATGGTCACGCTTTCCTAAGGGTTAATATTAGGGATGAGTCGATTCCCGATACCGATTCTCGGTACCATCGATTCTTAGGCATTGGTATCGGTATCGAGAATCGATCGCCTAAAGCCGATACCGATACCGCCCGGTGATGGGCGTTTTATTACACTACGGTACTATTGCAACCATCTAACAACGAAGATGGTTGTACCGTGCAACCGTTGTGTGAAGTTAGCAGTTGCGAAACATGAATTGTCCAAAACACAACTTACAATTATCACTTTGTTTACAAGTAGGCTTGTGTTATTTTGTTTGTGACAACAGAAGCATTAGCAAAGCTATGTTTTCCAAGTATAAAAGCCTAGAGCTAGTCTTATTTGGAAATACCTTACAGTTACCAGACAGAATTAAAATGTTGGTATTTTTAAACAAAAACCTTAAGTAGAACAGATGGAGAATAAAGGTTTTATTATCCATGTTTTGTTTTTATTTAAAAATTACCTCATTTGCAAATATATTGGGATAAATTTTTTGTAAGTTATACCTATGTTGTACAAAAAAATTTGAATATATTTCTAGTTCAAGAGGAATTTTTGTTTTTCACCTACAGATAAGTTGGGTATTATGCGCCGATGGAATCGGGAATCGATTTTTTAGGAATCGGTATCGGGAATCGATAAATTTTGGTATCGACTCATCTCTAGTTAATATTTCCTATAGTTAACGATTTAATCGGCCAAGAATACAAATTCGTCTATTAGCTGTCCCAGTCGCCCGTATTCCATTCTGTTTGATTGAAGGAGAAGCTCCTTTCGATTCTACCGCCCACTTTTTGGAAAAAGAAAAAAAAAATGTAATCATCTTATAAAGGCAGGGGTCCTTCTGTCTGAGCTGTCTCCCAAAATAGCGTTCTGGTGAACCTGAAAGTTGGCGGAGGCCTCGGAAACCTTCTCATTTCTCGGGTTACCATCCGTCCTGCTAATTTCCGAATTACCATATCGTTTCCGTTAAAGCCCCCGTTGCCGTCTGCCGTTACCTCTGACCCGGCCTATTTGGTGGAGAGGAGGTAGTTTCAGCGGCGGTTTGCATCGCTTATCATAAATTTGTCGACGAATAAGCGTGGTTAAGGCCTTCACCGGAGCCTATTTGCGAGGGACGTGTCCCGACCAGTTTCTGATGCTCATGTTATGTAGGTATCTCTTGTTTGAAACTAGAATGGAAACAACTACCACTCTTTCGCTACTAAGGCAGTCATGCTCGCGATAAAATTGCTACGTTTTTCATACGTCTAGTTAACAATTCTACCTATCTGTAGTGTACGCCCAAACCCGTGGAATCTTGTCACCCTTTCTGGTTTGGGAGGTGTCCCCCCTCACCAGGCCAGCAGATATAAAAGAGCCAATAGGGTCACTGAAATACACCATTCTCTACCAAGACTTCATAGAGTTATTATTCCTCCAATCCTGCATCCAGCGAAGCTATCACTACACTGATGACCCCGACGTGATGCCAGCGGTTTCTCGACTTCCACGGGAGTTATACTACACTATCAAATTAAACCTTAGGCTCGGAAACATTTTTTTTTTTTTTTTCAACACAGAATGTGTTTTGGCATCTCCAACCGAAAACGAAACGTTTATGTGTAAAGAAAATGTGTTGCAACAATTTCTGATGATTTCCGCTTACAACCGAGTCGTTGCTAGGGAAATGGTACTTCGTCATTTTTCATCCCACTAAATTCGTTGGCCATTCGTTCGATTGCTCTCGATTTATCGAACCATATTATGTTAACTATCTGCGAAGTCCGTAGCCAACAAGCCAAGGTGGGATCATGATTTTTTGAATAATTGTTTACACAGAGGTGATCATTCTCAATAATTGATGTTGTGAACATGACTGCAACCGCTTGTTAATTTCTGATGATTTCATTGAGCTGGTGGTGAGCCGTTGCGCTGGTGATGAATAAATTTAAAAAACTTGATATACTAGTGATAATACACCACAATTCTTATATTCAAGTATTCTTATATGCGGGTTCCACGGGTTTATGTGGAACGCGTGAGCTAAAATTCAGTCTGTGTTTCAATAATTTCATTCAAAGTATGTAAATAGAGGTGACCAGGGGTCCAGGGGGCTTGCCCCCTGGCGAGGCGCGGAGCGCCGAGTTTTCTTTTTCTACTGTTAGTTATACTAAAAAAGTTCCAGTCATTCCCCATGGTCGCATGAGTGAACTTAGTAAAATACCGTATTATAGTTTTATGTAAGGTTGTTTTTGTATTTGAGCCAAGAAGTGGTAACTAACAATACTTAGGACCTACTGCAAAAATAAGTTGTAAATAAAATGCCTCGAAGTAGTTGCTCCATACAGTGCTCACACCTGTCTATGACTACAAATGGAGTTTTACTATCGGAACAGGGTACTCCCACTTCACAAATCCAATCTCTGAACTGTCTCAAAGTTGTTCAAGTATGAAATGAAGAAACGAATGAAAATATAAAGGGTAGATGGTGAAACGGGACAGGAAATTATATTTTAGCCCTTCGCACTCGACCCTGTGAGCCTTATTCACATTTTGTTCACATATTACTTTTCTTTTTCTCTTTTTTGATTTGAGAAGGTGATGCAGAGCTCTATCGTTTTACTTGTCAGAACTTAAATACTTGAGAATTCAAACGAGGGGTTTGAAGTTCTTAGGTTGAGAATTTCAGAGATTGTCTACCGGGAGTTCTAGATGTTACGTCAACCCCTTTTACTCTAAGTTTCTTTGATAGTGGATGCAAAAATAATATTAGTTTGTAATCGGTCGATCTTGAATTTGTTGATCAATGGATTGAATAAAATAAATTGCAGAGACTTTAATTGTATCAATTAAAATATAAAAAAAAGATGAAATAAAAATAGTCAACAGTACGAATTAAGCTGAATTAATCCAAATTCGAACTAGCTGATTTGCAAAAATCTAGAACAGGACTGTTCAAGGATCTTAAAACGTAAAATAAAATTTATAATTCAAATTCGAAGGATAATAACACTTTAGTTCTCATGCGTGAGCTCCTGTTTCCTCTACGTTGGCTGAAAAATTTGCTGAAAATTGCTATCTGATGTCGTTGAGGAATAGGGAAAAATAGGTCATAATAGCATGTACATGCGTACCTAGTTACGCATTAGTTTTCCAAATAAAGACCATCTAGTTTCGATTTGATGGCTCCCACTCATGTGAAGGGTTCCCTTATTACCTTGGAGATCGTATCATCACGCCTGAAAGGGTTGCCATACTCGAAGATGCATAATACTGCAGATGTTAACAGAAAAATACTGTAGAAATACTGTAGGTATTTCTATTCAAAAATACTGAAAAGAAATCAGAGAGATTAGCACAGAAGACGATAGCCCCATCATAGAAATGCTCGTCTTCCATGTATTTACACACTTAGGGGGTGGGGAGAGAAGGAATCTCGAGAATAAATAACCAGAAACAAAAATAAAGTTGAAAAAATTGTATTTCGCACAAACCACTTTCTTCACTTTACCCCGAGGACTGAAGATACAACTTTTGGAAGAACACTTTGTCAAGGCCAACGAATAACTTTCGAAATTAACGTCAAAATAGAACTTTATCTCCCAAACAGCTAATGACCATCTTAAGCTGTAATTCGCTTTAATCCTGTGAAAAACCACTTAAGTCTGTACTTGAAATAAAAGAAGGGGTGATATTTTTGTTACGATGATAATATTTTTTTAATTTTTCCTTTTTATTAAAAACAAAAACGTAGAAAATTCACAAAATACCGTAGAACTGTAGAAAAACTGTGAAGAGTTCAAAATACCAGTGCCATGATAAGGAAATGACGGCAAACCATCTAGATGCCTGTGCTGCTCTTCAGTACAAGGATTATCTTCAATTTAACGACGATAACGACGCTGGATGAAAACAACGAGAGACTGCTAGAGAACGCATTGTGACAGCACTGCCACTATGATTCGGCGTTGGTAAAATAAATAAAATTCATTATTAATATCAGAAGTTACCTACATTTTTATTATTTGTGTTTAATGCTTTAAACCGCACTTCAACTATAGGAGTAGTCAGCGGCATATCAATACACCACTCAGAGGGGTAACGACATTATGATTGGGAGTATATTCCACTTATGTTACGTATTGCAGGTATACCTATCTTGTTCTTATTACGGAATAAATTTTATAGGTATTCATTCATTCATCAGGTAAATGGCTTACAAGTTAGGTAGGTATGCTGTGCTTTGTGATATAGCGGTGGGAATAGTTATTTAATCCTAATCCTACGAACTCGAGTCAGGTGGCAGAAAGCCAACAGAACTTAAAGGCCCATACCATCTGAGATTCTCTCCGTTTTCCACCCAGCGACGGGTCAGAAGGGAGGAGCGACCCGCGTTAAGTTAATGGAATAAGTAAATCACATACAGCATGTGTAACCAAGCGATAATAGTACGGTTACGAGAGCTACATCCCCTTCTACCATATCATACCACAGGCCATACTGTACGGCCACCGCACGGGCCTTGCTATCCCTTCATCGCATTACCGACCTCCGAACCCTTCCTCGATACAACACCGGGTAATCAGAATTAATAGGATGAGAATGGCGGCTCAAAGGGGATTTGAGGGTGAGTGGAGCTCGCGTTGACGCTAACTCGCCCACCGATACTGAGGTTACTGTTTCATCTTCGCTCTTTGCCAATCGGGTTCTTGCCCCATATCTCAGCAGCGTAGATTCCAGTTACCCCACGCTCACTGGAAATTAATTCCAATTTCCGTGGCCAAGCGCTATGTATCAATGACAAAGTCATCCTTTCCACGATTGACATTCAAAAAACTTTCAGCCAAACCTCCTTGCAGCATGTAGCCCAAAAGCCTTACTGTAAAATAAATATCCACTCTGTCAATTTCCATGGTAGATAGGTTGAAGAATGATTTAACTTCGCAGATCAAATATTTGGAGTACACAGAAACTTTCATATATAATCAGGAAATCTTGATTATGAACAAGATTGTGTTTTCTTACCAAAACCAAAAGAAACAACAAACGTCGGGACACAAGCACTTTGGAAACAAACTGACAAAAATATTGTGAACTTAGAGGTTACAATAATGTTCCCTACATGGAGTAGTGAGTTGTGGGTGGGGGTGAGTACATTTAAACATTAATAATTATTTCAGAATTCTACATTTATCCAATCTGAAAAAAACTGCAAATTATAACACAAAGGTTTATTATTTCTGTATTAGATCTCTACATAAATCATATGTCTATATTAAATTATCAAACTCCCCCCCCCCCCCATTACAAAGGGTTGCAAACCTTTATAGCTCCAGGATCCCATAATTCTACGCTTTTTAATAAAGTAGACGATTTTATAGAAAAAATAACAGGTAAAAAAATATATATATATATAAAATAAAAAAAAATGAAAGAATAAAAATAAAAAAGATAGGTCGAAGACGAAGGAAATCAGCTGATCACTAGGTTGTGGTTTTTTTCTTTTTAAACCAAAATCAAAAGGAACTGTAATCGTCCCGAAACCACCATTTGGAAAGTAACTGAACAAAATACCTTCAACTCAGGGTTTGCTCCTAGGTTTTCCACATGGAGTAGTGATAAAACTTTTGGTCGCGAAAAGTACCTATCCGTTTTCTTTGTTATTAAGGCGAAAGTAACTAACTGGGCGGGGGTCAATTTTGACCTTAAAAATGACCTCAAAATTTCGCACTTATAAAATCTTTTTTTTTTAATTATTATAATTAATTTTCACAGACAAGTTGAAGGATTTGATCTAAAGCCAATTTTATAGCGAGCATTTTAGCGAGTAAGCCATCTTATATGTCCAACTATTGGGCCCGTTACCCTACTGAGTACTTTTTGGTTAGCGGGAGGCCACTTATGTACATCGGTTCTATTTGTTTAACTAATTTATATTTTACTAGAAGAGATTTAGGATAATTTCTTATTTTCAGATGCGAGCTTACGAGTTAGACCATCCCCGTTACACCTTCTGAGTCTAATATAGCTTTTCGCTAATGTATTTTTAATACAAGATCAAATTTTATTCCTTTCAACCTATGTCAATTTTCAACTTTCATAGTAGTTTTATTTCCCGAGCGTAAACAAGAGGGACTGATTGTGTTTGTTTACAAAAACCCTCTGTTTACAATTACCCCATCAGAGCCTGAAGAGTTAGCGTCACTGCCCCATCCTAAGTTCGTTCAATTCATTTGAACTCAGAAATTGAACGAACACCACCATATACCCCGATGCGAAATAGAATTCCCCTAGGGCATTTACAGACAAGGTGACTGCGACCGCGCCACTTGTCAAAAACTTTTCATAAGACTCGAACGGTTGAGATGATTCTCTATTGTATTCATGATGAAATTGGCGAATTAAAAGTTAATATAAAAACAGTGAAAATACCAAATTCCGCAGTCTATGTCGAAAAACTCGACGTCGTTCTTATTGTAAAGAAAGATAGAAGGGTGGAGCTTTGAATGTCAACGACTTCGCCTCTTGTGGGTTTAATTTAATCAACTTTTTACTGTGTTTCGCTAACGCTTTTACGTTGAAATAATAATTTAATTAATTAATTAGTACCAGTATTAGAAACCGCAACTTGAAACAATACCTTTATCCGCACCCTGCATGAAGAGCTTTAGCTAAACAAACGTACCTTTGAGTCCCTCGTGGAGGGTTCTCATTGAATATATAAAATCTGTATGAGTTAATTCAGAAACAGAATTAACAATGAACTGCTAATCTTGAAACTCATTTAACTCTCCTCATGGGCGACAAAAGGACCGCCCTTGATGTCATTTGAATGTTCAAATACCAAAGATTATCGGCGGGAGTGGAAGCCCCCCCCCCCCCCCCCCCCCCCCCCCCCCCCAAACAGTATTCATAGCGCACAATGTAGTTTTTCTTGGGGATAATTGGTTCGGTGATCAATTGAACGTCATCATGAAATTAAGCTCTTCAATGATTATATTGAAAATCCATTATCTTTAGGAGTTGTTGAGCTGGGGAATATGAAATTTGGTATATTTAGCGCTTTCTAACGGTAATCTCATCATTCCTTATTGGGTTTAGACAATATTCTGATACGAAGAGCAGCATTGGAGTCGAGAATATTCGCCCTTTTAGCGAACTTTCGTTGTGTGTGTGTGTGTGTGTGTGTGTGTGGTGTGTTGTGTGGTTTTTTCTGGAGCATCAGTTCTTTATCGCCGATTTTGAAGTTGCAATGCATAACGCGATTAGAAAGGTATTTCCATTGACTTCTTCCATTGATTACACAAACAGATTTTCAATTCTCGAATGGTTGTCTTCTTTTACTTCCATCTTTTTCCTTGAGCGAAAATGGGAAACTGGGAAGAGGGAATTCAGAGAGCAAAATCAGCGAACTGGAACTAGAACTGGAAAATGATTGTTATCGAACGTTTCCGCGCCGGTGATGAAATGTCCCTATTTTTAGGACGTCCGTCAGGAGCTAAGCCATACGGGCAAGCCTTCTTATTTGAGAGGGACGAACCATTGAAATTGATCCAGGGGGGTAGGGGACAACCCAAACATGAGGGGAAAAAAATAACCAACTACAAATCCGTTTCAGACCATTCTAAGACCGAATCTGTGAAAAAACTATAAGTGTCTGTGTGTGTGTGTGAGATAGAACGTGTGTGTGACTGTGACAAATTTTGACAGAGCTGCCCATGCCACAATTCTTAACCGATTTTCGAGATTCTTTCTTTGTTCGATCCCAATTTTAGTCTTGTGCAAATTTTGAATTCCGTGATGGAAGAGGAAAAAAGAAGGGAGTATAGCCGAAAAAACGTGGTTTTTTCTAAAAATTTGTCGACACCGCCCAGGCTACAATTCTCAACAGATTTTCGTGATTCTTATTTGGTTCGACTCCAATTTTAGTCTAGTTGTGAAGCAAACCTTGGGAATTCCGGATTTACTGTCACTGGATGATTACCGGTTCTTTCAGGCAACAAATCTCGACCGATTATCGTGATTCTTATCTTGTTACATTGATAATTCAATATAGTTTTGGAACGTAAGTCAGGAGTTTTGAATTTCATCATGGGAGCGGTTGAGTGGAGGGGGTGAGACTGATAAATCGTCGTGTTCTGCCAATTCTCATCCGATTTTCGTGATGCTTCTTTTGTTCAACTATGAATTCGGTCTAGTTTTAGATTGTATATCAGGAATTTCATATTTAATTAGGAAAGGGGATGAATTGAGGGGGTAACAGTAATAAACCATGATGTTTTAACTAATATCGTCAGATTTTCATTATTATTTTTTTATTCAACTTGGAATTGGGTCTAGTTTTGGAAGGTATATCAAGAGTTTCAAATTTCATTATGGAAGAGGGTGAATGGAGGGGGTAATAGTAATAAATCGTGATGTTTTAGCTATTCTCGTCAGATTTTTGTGATCATTTTTTAATTCAATTATTAATTTGGTTTAGTTGTGGAAATTATGTCAGGAGTTTCAAATTTCATATTTATGATAGGAATTCTCCTCTGTCGATAGATGGGGGGGTGGGGGGTTAATTCTGAGAAGTCATGATATTTTTGTTTTTTCTCTTATTGTAACTCTCACCAAATTTAAATGAATTCCATTCATAGGAACGTCCCTGTAATGCATGTATTACTTACCAGTATGTTTAATCTGCCTCAATTGATGAAATGTCCCCATTCTTAATCGGGTTAATAGGGTAGCAGATGATGGCGTGTCTTGCACCGCATTTAAATTATCAGGGGAGCGTGTTATTTACCTGAGCTGATAGATATTTCTTGGAAGACTTACCACCGGCAGGTAGCGAAAATATTGACCTCAAGTCCAGATATGGGGAAGTGCGGCGAGAAGGAGCACTTGAAAAGTTAATCCGGGGCGAAGGGAAAGTATAATATTGTTGGAGAAGTTGCCCTTTTCGAGAGCGGCGGAGGGATTTTTCGGAGCGGGCGGCGGGGGTGGCTGTGAAGAGATTGTGAAAAAAGTTGAATGAAAACCAACTCCAGGTTTACAGATGAGCCTTTTGTAGCAGTTTGTTTTCTTTTCAACGGTGAAAAGTTGAGGGAAGGGCGTTCGGGGGCGATCGAGGGGGTAAAACCTCGGGAAGTTGATGCTTTTTAAATCAACATCCGGAAAAACTTCCGGAACCCATTTTCTTTTTTTTTTGCCTTACTTTCCCTCCCCCTACCACCAATTTCTTTCTTTTTTTTCGGTAAATTAATCAAGCGCCATTAAAATTAAAGCGGTTGAGCGGGTTCCTTCTCCAAATCCGAAGTTATCGATTCGAGATTATCCCCGTTCGTTGTGAGAGTGTAGGTATAAAGGGCGAAGGGTATCCAGGTATGAAATATTAGTATTCAATAGCAGGAAATACCAGTTTTATAATGAATCCATGGCTGAAGGTAAGAACGTTCCAGTCATGCATGACGATCGTATGAACGAATTTTCGTAGATATTTCGTAATATGTTCATGTTTCATTGTTTGAAAATATCACTACCTACTTTGAGTGCAAAACAATAGACCATTTCATCAAGGAGAAGAAGATGTGCGGTGAGTGGCAGACCACTGGCAGACATCTCAAAGTTGTTTTCTTGCGTTTCATGCTTTCTAAGTACATTATTTTTGTGGTTTTACGACTTTCGACTGCTTTATTTTTATTTATTTCTAACCGTGATTAATAAATAAACTAAGCACCATCAGGATCAACACGACACTGTTGTTCTGGAATATGTAATAGAGATAGCAGACTACTGTCGGGTTCCCAAGTCTCGGAATCTTTCTATACTTAAATCTGTCCGAATTGAATACATTTTTATCCTGTTCCGTTTTTTTTTCTTTTTCAATTCTTGTACTTAGGCCAGGAGAAAACATACAATGAGATTTGGCTCATGCAACTGTGACAGTTGCACTGGAAAGCACAAGGTCCCAGCCTAGTGGCCGCTGTTACTCCCAGGTAACACAAGCCATGATTGAATTCACGGAAGGCGAGTTGGTACCTATTTTGCCGTGTCCCACATTGCTAACGCCCCGCAAATTTTATGAAACATTAGAGTCATGAATCATGACCATAAGAGCGAATTTTCTTAGCATCATTATACAGAGTGGATTTAAAGTGTTGATAAAGTTTTAGTGAAACTAGACGAAAATGGGGCAAAACAGTCAAGTGAAATTTTATCCATATCGACCAATCTAGCGCAATTTTATTCCACATGATTTTTTAAAGGTATTTTCAAGAACACCATGTTTCTTCTCAACTTTCATCAACTTTATTTCAACCGATAATATATTCATACTAAGTAATTGCAAAATAGCTACCCGGTATGAGCTTAGAGATAACATGTACTGACTAAATCAAAGTGTTTCTGGTTTCGGATCGTAAGATAACGACTAGAAAATAACGAAATATTGCTCCGTAATAGGTTGAAAAAGTGATGGCAGGTGACATTTGGTTTGCCACTGATAAGGATTGACAAAACGCTTATCAAAGCTGCGCGTTACCAGCTGCGCGCGTCCGTCTTCTAAAATTGTCTATTGTTAGGGCAAAAAAAAAAAAGTTTTAAATTATATTTTGCGATCCAAAAAATATTTGGGATTTTTAGTTCTTTCAGGTTCTTTTTTGCATTCAAGTACATTTTTCATCTTGATTTTGTACTGGGGCTTCTTCAAGAAGACGATAAAATTTAACAAGACAAAAAAAAAGGCCTATCTGTCCTTAAATTGGGTTTTTTATTAACCTCCAACGTTTCAATTCAAAATATCAAATTAAAAATTTGTGAAATAAATACTTATCGTTTATTTTTTGTGATAAAAAATCGAATTCAAAGTTATCAAACTTAAAATTGTTTTTATCAATTGTATTTTAAAATTGTTAAAATGAATTTAAAATTTAAATCGACAATTTTAAATGTGATTTCCTCAAACTGGTAACTTTGAATTCGATTTTTTATCACAAAAAGAAAACGATAAGTACTCATTTTATAAATTTTGAATTTGATATTTTGAATTCTGTCTCCCTGAAGAACCATTTCTGGGGAGAAACGTTGGAGATTAATAAAAAACCAATTTATGGACAGAACAGCCTTTTATAGTCTTGTTATAATTTGAACTGTCCAAATAAAGAAACGTTGATAAAATTTAGTTCAAAACATCGAATTTAAAATTGTCAAATCTCTTTTTTTTTGTATGAAAATCAAATTTAAAGTTTTCGGTTTATGGAAATCAAATTTATGATGGTTAATCTTTAGGTAACAATCGGTAACAATGTTTATTTGAAAGTTGAACTTAGTTTGCTGGTAACGGTAATTATAAATTTTGAGTTTCTCAATCAAATAAGAATAAATTTTGCTCACGTTACCTACATGAAGATGAACAATTTTATATTTGATTTCCATAAACTATTAATTTCATATTCGATGTATTTTCAGACTAGAAGAAAAGTTAGAATTTGAAAATCATAAATTTGATATTTTGAACTTTTTATCATCTCTCAGAAGAAGCATAGTTCCTGGGGAGAATAAAGAGAACAATCAAAAACCAATTTAAGGGCAGAAAATTGTCTGTTCACTTAGAATTTTATCTGCTTTCATTATAATATATAAAACAAACGGGCGGGTATTGCTTATTGTATGTCTCTGCAAAACAATTTAGGGTACGTGCAGTCACTTATACCTTCTGTAAGGTCATTCTAACGATAAGGAAATTATTAAAACACTGGACTTAAGTAGGTAGTCGGAAAATGTTTCTCAAAATCCACAACGAGCGCGCAGCGGGTATGCAAAACCAGCATGACTCACCCGTCTTGAGGGAAAGGTAAGCCTTTGCGCCGTAACTTGACAACTTTACTTTTGAAACTTGGTTTGCGTTTAACTTTGTGTCGGTGTACTGTTCACATTCGCTGGATAATATTATCTCTATTTATTTCCAATGCTTCGATTAAGTGGTGAACTCCCTCCAAGCCTATTTATTAAGCGCGTTATATTTAAATTTAATGCCGCTCAAAGCTTTGTAATGGAGCTTGCCTGTTACCTAAGAGATCACAAACTTATCCATCAATAAATGAATTTGACGATTTATTGGTCAATAGGTATACAAATCCAATTGTAGAGCATCTCCTCGGTAGTATAGTGGTAAGTATCCCCGCCTGTCACGCGGGAGACCGGGGTTCGATTCCCCGCCGGGGAGGAACAAACTTTTTTGTTTAAATTGGTTTGTTTTATGTGTTAAATCATTTTGCATTGACTCATTCTGAATTCCAAACATGAACAATTTATTTTGTTGGTATTATTCAGAATAAGTACTCGAGTTAATTCGGGGTTTTCACGTTGCTCACTCATGAAAATCGGAATTTATAAAAATCACTGACTTGAAATCTTTATCATATACATCATAGCTCATTTATTAGTATCACATGGTGCCATTTCCGGTCTCAATCAGTTGAGTACGTCAACCCTAAAATATAAACATATTAGGAACCACATTTTTCATCAGGAAACAAATTCGGTACCTAATAGCGGAGAAATGTGACAATTTTTGACGCCATGCCGACATTAGTGGTGCCTTCGAAAAATACGTGTTTGTTGTAGTTTATCCGGCATGTGAATTGAATGGAATATCATACAGATCTATTCATATGCGATTCAGATTCAAATTTGATTTAATTTAATAGATTTATTTGATTTGATTTAATTCAATCATAGTTGAAATATGTGTCTTCATAGATGATCATTCACGTTCGTGTTTCATTCATCAACCAGTTATGTAGAGCGAATTCCAATTCACAACCAGTTATCATGAATCCCGTTTTGAAGTTGAGTACTATAAATTCTATGGCATAAACACCAAACTCGGTCAAACAGCTCATGATTTATATGGAATAAGACTACTTATTTGTGCCCTCTTCTGAACTGTCGTTCGTTTCGTGATTAATATAAGTCTATACATAAAAACCAGTACAACAGCAAGCAAAACTCCGAGTCTTATTGACAGATTTTGATGAAATTTTCAGATTTTGTGCGAGTTTGCATCTAGACGGCCTCCTGTAACTTGCATTGCCGTCGAATCAACAATAGTCTGTGAGCACGCGCAAACGTGAATTTCCAATATTGTAGATTCCTCATCGTTTATTGGACCGATTCTGTTCAAACTCGAGGAGTAGTTGGGCATATGTCCCAGAAAAATTTCCTATGAATTATATCGCGAATGGTAGAGTAATAAATATCGCGCATTCGCAAAACTTTTTTTCCTCAAATAATCCTTTTTAGCCCACCCATTGTGGGTCGGGTGACCAGTTGACTCTTCAAGCGTCAAGCCGGCGCACAGAGGTTCAAAAACCCCTTTTTCCAGGCCAAAAATCAAAGAGTCGAAAGTCTTGGAAGGAGTAGTTTAATATCCTGAGCTGTTTAGAGGCTTTTGGTGGTCTAACTGGTTCAAAATGTTTTCTCGTTCGGCTACGCTCAGTGAATCTTGCGATAATGGGATATTTAGTTTGTCTCTCAATATGACAAAAACCTTTTATGGTTGACAACTAAGATTGTTTTAGGGAATTTTTGAAAAAAAAATACTCAATTGCTCTGGCTCCAAAAAATTAGGGAAGGGGTTTGGTTCAAATGTTTTTCACAGAAATCCATTTCAGACTATTCTTAATCACATCCTGAAGTTTAACATTTTTCATATATATATTATGTGTCCTTCCAGACCATATCTGACCTTGGGAAAGATGTAAAAAATTTCTTTTTTCGCCAAAATGTCCGTCTTTACATAAGAAAAGAGTTCAAAGGCAAGCAATTTAGGTACACAAAAAAAAGTGCTCAGTTTCGCGTTTTCTATATTAAAAATAGCTAAAAAAAAAAAAAAAACATAAAAAATTGAACAAAATGGTTGTGTTGTATAACATGCTTCAAAACTCGCCCATCAACTCATGCTGCATGACTGGAACTTTTTGAACTATACTAACACTTACTCACGAATTTTGGAACCAGAACCCTGGGTTTTCTGTGACCTTAGTTTTGTCTTCGATAACACAATGAATAACCGTTGAAAT
Organism: Adelphocoris suturalis; assembly: GCA_030762985.1. Classification (NCBI taxonomy): domain Eukaryota; kingdom Metazoa; phylum Arthropoda; class Insecta; order Hemiptera; family Miridae; genus Adelphocoris; species Adelphocoris suturalis. Next base: position 27,763,189 of record CM061044.1, on the reverse strand, counting down.
CAGAGGTTCGGGTGTTCAAAAGTTGGAGCCTCACAACAAAAAATACACCTTCATTTTCAGCTAACATATTCTATGATTTTTCGATTAATTCTAAATTATAAAAATATTTGTTGCCGTCAGTAAGGTCACATTATGTTTCGAATAACCAACCCAAATAGCCATTAATGAGGATTTTTCAATAAAATGATGGAATTTTTCGATTACTTTTAACTTTAGTGCCTAAAAGCTTTTTATGTGTTCTTCCAGATTTTTCTATTTTTGCGGGGGATTATGGACACAAAAAACTATATAAAAGATTAAACTGGTTTGGATTTAGAAAATTTAGGTAGGAGCTCATTTAGAAAAAATCTATTTTTTTTTTTTTTTTTTAGCGTGTGGAACCACTGTGCGACGCCCAGTTAACTTAGCGGCGAAGGCGTGAATCAACTCGAGCGGTAGCTGACCTCCGAACACATCACCCCCATATGTCCGCTGGCCGCAGTCTGTAGGTTAATTACATTAGCGGCTCGCGTGGCGGTATCAGATGATCACATGCCGGCGGTAGCATCTGCTACCCAACCCGCTCTGACTCATCTTCAGGGTTAAAGAGAAAGAACGTGAAAGAGAAAGAGGCAGAGGTTGAGGTCAGGGGGTTAAACTTCAATGTTCACCCTTCGTTTCCACCTTCAACCTTTAATATGTGTCGCTTTGGGATGGATTAACTAAGAAAGTGGTTCCAGAGTTCCCATTTGGGCCCATTATTGTTTTTAGCGAATTTTTGTAGAAAATAAAGCTATTGCAATGGCTCGGAAATTTTTAAAATAAAAATTTTTGAAAAGTTTCTTCATTGAAATCCGTTTTGAGGCATTCTGAAACGAATCCTACAGTTTAACTCTCCTTAGGATTCAGATAAAAATTCCGTTCTTGCGCCAAAAAATCAAGCTTTCCAAATGAAAGGATGAGTTCGTTGGCCAGCACATTTTGAGCACATTAAATTGGCCAATATTAGCCAATTGGCCAATATTATCATAAGAGCATCCATCTGAAATGAATACAAGTAGTATTAGTTGTGTGAAGCCTTGCACCAGATTTTTTGTTTTCTATGAGTTTTCAAAATTTCCTGTGCAGGTGACGTCACATATGGCAGGGGGTTACCGCCCAGGCAGGAGAGGTGCTTTGATTCAAAATTTGACAAATAATAAAAATAAAACCATTCATCGCTGGAGAGCGTCGCTGATATCAAACTTCTTAGGATGGGATCTACTTAATTTAAAAACAGTTAAAGTACATTTTTTGCACCCATGGGTAACGCTCATGGGACCTTTGTGTACACAAACCATGAAATCCGAAGCAAATGGGCCCTTGGAATTCATAATAATTACTGCTGTACAACAACAAGTATTTTATGGTAACATGTGTTATTTGTTATTGTTTTTGTTATCTGTTATTCAAATCATTATGGAAATATTGAGTAGACTTACCTCATTAAGCCGCGTCTCGGGCAGATGCGAAACGAATTTGTCCGCCTGTAACAAGAATAGATAACATTGATAGATGTTGTAAGCATTGCAGTACAAATATCATAATGGTAAAATGGCGGTTTCCGCATCACGTGCACCAACCATCTTGTTTAGCAATTATTCGTAGAGGAATGCATTATTGTACTATACTAATGTTTGTTTTTTTTACGTATGGTTAAAAGATTTGATTAGAATGGATAGTGATTGAGCGTTTCGTGACCGGAAACCGTGAAAATAGTTAGAATAATGTGGATTTCCCTTTTTTAATTTTTTTTTTTTCTTCAGAAGTGTGAAGCGGGTGAAATACGGTCCTGATAAAAAAAATTGTTCATGTTATGATACAAACGTTTAGTATTTCTGTATTAGATCTCCCTTCCACGCTGATCTCTAGTACGTAGAAAGTTAATTATACTGTCGCAATAGAACTACATGGACGATGAACCGTTAGCTAACAAACGAAATAGTAGATAGATACACTTATAGAATTTATTCAATAAAAGTGTTCCTATCTTCTTATAAGTAAAAAGTTTTCTATACTAAAATTATTGTTTTATATTATTATCCATAAATGCTGTTTAGCATAGTTTTGCATTCCAATGCCCCATTTTTCATAAGCCATGATGACTTCTTGTCCCCGAGACGAATCGAACCTCAGTCACCAACAGCCCTTTGTCTTAACAAATTAATGTCTCAAGTTTTTTGTAGTTTGGTCTGGTATATCTTAGAGCTCTAGACTCATGACTATCTATCGCTTTGTAAATAACGTAAATAATAAATTTTGGACTATGTGTTGACAGCGTTGAATGAATGAACCAAAAAAATAAGTATACCAACATAAATAGAAAAAATCTAGTCTGACAATGTGGAGAGGATAATGACTTGCCCCAGCCGCCCGCAGTCCTTTGTCTTAACAAATCAATGTCCTAAGCTTTCTCTCCATTATTGCCTTAATTTTTGTAGTAATAATTGAACTTGGTCTATTGTCTTGAGCTACCATAAATTATGAAAGATTAGCATCCTTTGAGTTCTATAGGCCTGGGTTCTGTAAACCCCCTAAAGTTCCCCTTATTATTGGCAATGAAGGGATGAACGTACAGCAACCCGATGATCTTATTCGATAACGCGAATGCCATAGTTCATTATTCAAAAGAAAAATACCGTTTTTTTTAATCATTTAATAATGATTAACAGGACGTTTCTATTTTTTTGAGATCTTGAATTTTTAATATTTCAGCTCTTCAATTCTACCACTTAGCGTTGATAAAATGGGATTCCGAGATTACTGGCTCACCCCCAGCCGTTAGATGATTTTCGAGCCAAATTTCATGGAGTTCGGTACAGTAGTTTTGGAGAATAGCATCGGAAGACGTACGGCAACGGTTTATTTTGAAACGTAAACCAGCAAATTTTGAGGGGGAGTTAAAAAAGAAAAAGATTTTCTTGGCCGAGTAAAAAGGTTTGTACTGCACAAATTACTGAACAGTTGTGCTTTCTATTATATGTTAATTAGTGATTGTGATAGAATTATTGAATGGCTGGGGTCGTCGTTCAATGTTTTGTTGATGCGTTCAACGAGAAACATCAGGAATTCAAATCCACTCCAGCTATAACACAAAGGATCCTCCCACGAGCGGGCATTTCAGCTTTATGCAAAACACACGATGGCCCTATGGATATGACAAAAGGTAATCCATGTTGGCCCACGACTCATCACATTTATCAAAAATATCATAAATTTTTATCATAAATACAAAAAACTGCAAGTTGGGTCTGGTACATAGCTTCCTCGTATCCGTAATATGAAAGTACAGATCACAGAAAAATATTAAATAATCTTAACAGATAAATCCGCATCAGGTGGTCCTTGAAAATGTAATCGAAGCCGGAAAAAAGCTCCCTTGTTTTATAACAAGGATTCAAGATTCGCGCATGCGCAGATGCTGCGAATGATACAGTTGTGATTAAACTTATATGGGTTAGTCGAATCGCAAAATACGCCTGGAATTCCAGTGAGATCAGACGAATAGAAAATGTCATTTAATGGATTCAATGCATAGTGAAAGCTGTTCATTTTGGAGTGAATAAATCTGTAGAGGATCATTCTCAGTATAACCCACACATTCGGTAAATCTCATCAAATTCGATTGAAAACTGTAGCGGTGATGCTTGTTACAAGGATTTCACGATCAAGCATGCGAAGCAGCTATTAATGAAACTTCGTTTTGATATTGATATGGAGTAAATAAATCGTTGTTCCCTCGACTACCCTCCATATTTGAGCGAGATCGGGTGATTAGAACGTGAGAGAGATGCTTGGCAAAATTTACGTTTGTGCATGCGCAGAGTGAAATATTGATTCGTTAATAATAAAACTGTAAGGAGACCATCTACAGCTTAACCCGCACATTCCTTGAAAATGTCAACAAGATTAGGTGGAAACTGACTAGACTGACCCACAAACAGACACGAAACCAAAGTTGTTCAAAATAATCTAGAACGTTAAAATGCGTGAGGAGATTTTGATATTGAAGAAAAAAATGTCATCTTTCAAAAGTAAAAAAACATGCTTTCGCTTCTTATAGGTAGACTCAGAAACAAATTTAATGCTACGACAATTGAATAATGTTTTATTCAATTTGGAGTAAGTAATGCTCTCTTGACGAGTTACGTTTAGATCAGTTTTATTAGATTATGCAAACGGTTCGCGAGCACGCAGGTTCATTCAACTGAAGTTCTTGTGTTGTTGCTCCACCCATTAAGAGCTTGGTTTGAGCTAAAGGCGCCCTAATCTGTTCATTTAACGATTTGGGAGTTTAATTCTTATCCGTTCGATTCGGGGCAAACAGTTCAAGTTCGAATCGCGCCAAGTTTCCCACAAGATCAGGTTAGCTGTAGGGAGCATAGTTTACTAGGATGGATCATTTCGGTCCAAGACTTCGCAGTAATTATTAATCATTCGGTTATCATTCAGCAGTCGCTGTGTGACTGATAGTTATAAGCTGAACGTTCAGTGTTGTGTAAGTTACACGAAATAAGTGTATATTGCATATTGAGATAGGGTCTGCATGACATTGCACGCGTTGGTGTGCAAAACGTCCGCAACCTCAAACATATTGTGTGAGTACGGAGTGTAATACCGAAATTGGGGTACTGGATTGCTCAGTCGGGAGTGTGGCTAAATTATCGCCCTCACCTGAGGGTCGGAACAGGCACCTGGCCATATTCAGCGACACTGACTAAGTGCACAGGCACCATGCGGGATGATCAGCCTGTGTTATATGCAGCCCCCAAAGACGACTTTCATCTTGTTTTAGTGGGGGGAAAAAGAAGTAGATTCTACAGCGAAACTTGCGTACTGGGTTGCTCAGTCGAGAGTGTAGCTAAATTATCGTCTTCACCTGAGTGTCCGTACAGGAGCTTGAGCATATCCAAGGACACTGAATCTGTGCACAATCACCTCTTCGGAGGATCAGACTCATTTCCTTGATGCTCGAAAAGAAGACTCCGATCTTGTTCTATTATAAGACGATATTGAATTCTTCTGCACGTGTTAAGGGCCCGTTGTAGCTAGCTCCCAAAAACGTCGAAACTACCCCAGCGTTGCCGCTGTTACGGTTGAGCAGAAATGTGAGAACCTCTCAACCCAAAAACCCATGTAAGCTCACATTCTATCTCAGTGGAGGCGACCAAGCCTGAGCTACCTGAGCTACCGTAGTAGGAGCACAATAGTACAATTGTCCAACAGGTCTGACGTTTTGGGAAATTTGAAATTTAGCCTTCATCTCAACTTGTAAAAATGACTCATGAATAAGACATCCACTACGCTATTTTTAGATCAGATTGAAAATAAAGGATAAAATCGACCAAAACGCAACACCCCAGAAGCAACGGGCCCTTAAGTAACAAGTTTTTCTGGAATTGCATTTCTTGCCTCAATTTTTGTATCAGCAATATCCATTTAAGGACCCAAAGCACGGTAAGCACAAACCTCATATTCGATGGATGCGTTGGCGCTGAGTAGCAGTCGTGTGTTACAGCACAGAGGGTACTAAAAATCACTACAAATCAGTTATGGTACTTTGTATTCTTCGTTCAAAGTGGGAATGTAGTAAATCGAAAATACGTGAGGCAGTGTAGACAGTAGGCTTAGCTCAAGGTGATGGGATGGTTGGGGGAAAAGTGTTTGGTTCTCTTGAGTTTCTTCTTAACCTTAACTTCTGGAAAAAGTTTCAATTAGTGAAGTCTGTGCCAAGATGGTTTGTAGGATGACGGGGTCAGAGAGGAGTATTGGAGGGAATAATTGGGGGCTGAAAGGATGGATGGTGAGGGAGGGGGTTGAACTGTACCGGGGAAACTCAAGGAACACGAAAGTTTTCAAGTTGGCTGAACTCCTTCCTCCGACGCTAACTACGAGTACAATGGTTACATTCCATTATACTCGCTTCTTTGGGCCTAACGACTAAGACAGTCGTTTGATCCACATTTTCACTTTTGCTTCAGCGAAGAAACTTTGTTTACTAGAGAAGAGAGAGGGTTGAGAAGAAGAGGCTTCGTCGAAAGTATTTCAGATTTTTGTTCTTTTTCCTATGCGATGTTTGAGAGAGATTTGGGGAATGGAATCCAGAAAATTTTCTGGTATAATAATGCTGTTGAACAAGGCTCACCAATTCCCTACCTACTCGTTTCGTTTTGGTTAATTTGTAATCGTTTGTCAGTGTTATCCGCATTTTCAGTAAAGGCTTTGATCGGCGGTATGAAGGGGGAGGGGGGGGGGTATTACAACCTTGATGGGTCTACCATATCTTTAATATCTTTATAGGAATTGTGTATTTCACTAACCTTAATTCCAGCTCAATGTGGTTGATATTTCGTACTTCCCCGATTTTGAATTTTCATTTGCTTTATGCGTTCCATAGCTTACTGTTCCATTTAGATTCTGCGTCTGCCTGTCTGTAAGTCTTTGGCAAATCTCTGTTACTCCCAAAACTATCGATTTCGATGAAACTTTCAGGGATCGTAAGTTAGATCCTAGTTGGTTGTCTATAAATTTCATTCCCGTCGAAAAAATACTAGCGCAAACGTGATTTCTTATTACGTCTATTTCTAACGATTTAACAGGCGGATATTGTTCAAATTCGGAAAATAGATGAATTTATGGTCCAGGCTGGTGCCCAATTCAGTTTATCGTGACTGATTGAGCAATAACTAGAGCGCATGCGCGAAAATTAAAATAGTTTACTCTAGCGAAACACCGAAACTAATGGACCGATTTCGATTAAATTTCAGGGACCTAGCGGGTTAACTTCGAGATGGTCCTCTATAAATTTTATTTCCGTCGTATCATTTGTAGCGTGAGCGCTTGAGTAAACATAAATTTTCCGATTCATCGGTTATTGCGATCTGTCATTCGTCTGATTTCGTTCAGATTTGAGAAGTACTTGGGTACAAGTATCGGGATAATATACCATGAATTTTGTAGGGATTCGGATTTAGTAACCATTGCATAACCACAAATCTTAAATTCTTTGTTACAGATGAAACTCCAAGACTAGTCGATTGATTTTGATTAATTGTACAAGGGATTGTTAGCGTTAGCCCTTAGGTGGTCCTCTATATGCCTTAGATGGTGGTAAGGGTTGTAGGAATATTGGTAGGGCGTCCGCATAGACAAACATGAAGAACGTTTTCCATATCTTTCTGTAGTTAGAAAAGGTATGATCAATACCTTTCTGTCAAGGCAAAATTAGACTTGAATAAATTATACTTTCAATATTGATCACGTTGAATCAATCTTTGGTAGAATGCAGTCTAGTACCCGACTCTATAAGTCGTCCGAGATCCGCCAAGTTTGCTGTTATATTGTACAAACTCCATGCGAATCCTAATGTTTTCTACCGCATAATCCTTTCGATTTTCACCTTAAACAGTAAATGTGCTTTAGCGGGGAACAAGTGGGCAGCTCCAGGAGCTGTGAGTATTACGGGAGTGTCTTACAGGAGCGGCTAATTCGAATGGATAAGGCTGTTAGTCGAAAGGGGATGAGAAAACGGCCGTTCTGACCTCCCCTTCTCTTCGTAACAACAAGTCGAAGTAATATCTCCAGGGACCACAAATTAGAATACCCCAACCACTGCCCCTTTCTCTCCATTTCACCGCCAGACCGTGTTCTGGATGGCCCAGGCGAAATGTACACCCTTCATCCGAGTCGCCAAGTTCGCTTAATTCCCTCACTATAACGAAGGAGGTGGTCACAAACAGTTTCTATCGCACATCTAATTATATAATTCACATTTCAATTTATTTCAAAACCTTCATTGTACCATAGCTACTTTGCGTTTGTCACCAGATGTTCATTGAAACAGGAGTCAGTAATAAAAATTTTCAACTCCCCAAAAAACTTGCTGGTTGCCAAATTAACTAGTAGTTAAGAGGGTGCCTTTCGGAGGAGTCCGTCGTGACTATCAGGTCAAGAACAGGGAACCAGTGTTTTCGAAAGAAGTACTTCAACTCCGTAGAAAGAGTACTGTTTCGACGGCCTGATGATGATGTTCTTGCATCGAAAGCACTCGCCCTTTCAACTCGACTTGCTAGTGACGACGGACTCATACAAAAGGTATGTAAATGATAATCTTACTCTTCCCAATAGCGGAAATAACCCTTTAGATTTTGGTGAACTTGTTCATAAGCTGAGGCTGGTTTGTAATTTTTTTTTTTTTTTTTTGTATAGGCCTTCATTTTTTTTCCGCCAAATATATATGCGTAGGCATATATAAAAAATGTTAAAAATATGTTAATATATTTTCGATCTATTAAATCTGTATAAATTCAGTCTTTCGTTACTATAAATTAAAAATAACAAGTTTAGGCTCTAAAGTTGATTTTTTTGTTTACAAAAATTAAATATTTCTTGATGTATTTTAGTACTAGCAGCACGTAGAATTGTCTTTAGGTTTAATAGTCGATGTAATTCCGGAAGAAAGTTCTCAAATAAGGTGTGCCGCGCACTGCTTAACATTCCGCATTCCATGATGATATGTTCCAAAGTTTCCTCAGTTGTATTACAGAATCTGCACTTCTCGTCTTCTTCATTCATAATTACGCCGATTTTCTTCAAATAGATCCGAGTTAAGCAGTGGTTTGTCTAATATCAGAAGTTATCAGTGGTCTATAATATGCACGCGTGTTAGGCGGTTCTCTCTTGTGCAATGTGTTGCGGAGACGTTTCGGCACATTTCAACCTAATTCTGGCCAAATGGGTACTCGCTATAAACTTCTTGCCATTCCCGATTGGCCGTACGACGTAAGTGGACGTACAAATCTGTTTATGGGTAGTGAGGTACCTCTTCGTTTTGTTCCCAATTCAAAGCCTTTCTAGTTGCTTCGACAGCCTTTTCATTTCCATTTATATTACTGTGGCCCCTTACCCATACGAAACAGAGGGGTTTCCCTATGTTGTTGGTTTGTAAATGATTTTTTTGTGAATAGATAATGACTTTACTGGATGTAACTCCTCGATTATAATCACATGAATGTACTACGAGCGAATTCTCAACCCTCAACCATAATAGATCATGTACCCCATTTACATCGTGAAATCAAACACAGAATGTTCACGGAAATAGGTTAAAAATGACACTTTTTATCGCTATCCCCCCTCCTTCCACCAACACTGTTAAATATAAATTTACTGAGAATTTTTCTGAGAGGCCAAATACTTCAAGCTAAATGGTAAAATAAACGGCGAAAAATCAGTCAAATCGAATAATGTTAATAGTACGGTTCCCTTTCCTCTTCATCACTCCTCCTTACAAACATGCTTCAACAAAATGAAATTTCCCTTTTTTACACATATAAACCAAAATAATAACAATAAAACAGAGTGGGGTATTATTTCAACTCATTTTTTCAACTCATTCGTATCATTCAACTATTATTGAACTCATTCAGTTCAAATAAGGCTTTAACTTATAACTATTAGTTATTAGTTACCACCCATAACTAAATTTGAGAACCTAATTTTTTTGTGTAACTGGCTTAGTAATTGATAACTGTGACTTCAATTTATTAGTTGGCTAAATTCATCTGAATTAGTTTTTAGTTACAACCCTCAACTAATAGACAATTTTGGAGAAATTAGGTGAAATAGTAACTACAGTGAAACCCCTTATTGACGGACCCCCTATAAGACGAACATTCCTTTAGGCGGACTGTTTTCTAGCAGTCCCGGCATAGGAATAGGGATTTTAGTGTACTAAATGATGAATGATATGGATGATGACATAAATGTACTCTGTATTAACTTTCTGGTGAAAGATCCGTGTGTTCAAAGGTCTGCTGAAGGTTTGATTTCCGTCCTATAAAATAAAAATTCTGAAAATGTTTGATTTTTTTGTCGGACCATTTCCTACGCCAACCCTCTAATATAGGGTCTATTTGTTGGTCCGTTTTAGAGGGATTTCACTGTAATAGATAGGTAATTGGTGTTTAGTTATTATTTACACACAGGTGAAACGTCTACCGTAATAGTTAATGTTAGAATGAACAATAAGTTATTTATTAAACGATGCGTTCAAAGGCAATAACGCAAGGTAAAATTATCATATTACGTAAACCATGACAGCATAAAGAAAAAATAAAATAAAACGTAAATGTCAAGTAAACTGAAGAGGAGTGGATATATTTGCTACTTGTGGAGTGCGGTATGAACTCGGAATATTATTGCGGCATTTGATCATTGTAAGGGGCGAATGGGACGTTGAACACTACATATATTGAGAGTAGGGTACTGCATTGAGATTGATCATGGCAAGGAGTGATAGGCACCGCAGTACATTTCAAGTTTCACCAGCGATGGTAGAACATGATGGCTACCATCAATCTATAGGTCTTCTGACGACGGGAGGTAACGTACAGCTGAGAGAACATTCACTTGTGCTGGTCTATTAAACCCTCCATGTGTGTCGTGGGTCTGTGTGACCCAAAAGATTTTCAGTACAGTCAGAATGAGGACCTATTCATCTCCTTACCCCCCACCCTTTCAGTGGCTTCAAGTCATTTCGTACGAATCCTGACGGAGCCGCCAGTTGAGTGACAAAAGCCACACGTCAAGGTGAGTGAGCATTCCTCGAAATATACTGGGCCAGTATGACCCATGTTACACAGGCAGCAGGTATAAAATAAGGGTCATAGAGACCCACAGTACTCTGGAGACAAGTTGTATAATTTTACTCCAAGGTTTTTGGAGTTATATGATATCAATAATACTAGTGTAGGTACATACCTATTATAATATTGCGGAAAGTAGTATTTTTTGTGTGTCTGTACTACAGATCATGACAACTTGGTCAAGTGATAAAGTGTACTAGCAATCTGATGAAATATTGATATTAGATGAAATACAAAATTAATATCTTCTGCAGATCTGATACAAGTCAATGATATATTTAAAAATAATATTATTCAGTAATTTCGGTTGTACGTGATACGAAAACGGCCACTTCGTTAGTTTTGATGCATATCTGATGTATATCTTTGTCAATATCCCATAAATATCCGTGGTTATATTGAATTAACGTAATTGATTAAGATAGAAACAATTTGATAAGCTTACGGCGACTTACCAAAGAAGGTGAAAATAAAGGGTAAAAAGAGTTTTTAATTCATCTCAAATTTGTTATTTGTGAAAATATTTATTGCAATAGAAAAATATGAGTATTTGTCTATTATGAGTTCTTAAAGAGGTTGAACGTGTTATTTTCTATATTTTTTTTTTTTTTATTCATTTAATTTTATTTTTTTGTAATTTTGTTTTTTGTCCTTTGGTTTGAGAGATGAACAGGAGAGCATTTTTTTTTTCTTTGTCGGCAGTGACCCTGGGTCTCATGGAACCACGGTACACTCTGGCCAGGAAGTAGCGGCAATACATTTGGAATTTGAATTCGAGAAAAGGTAGAAAACCTCTCCTGCCAGCTACCGGAGTAATATACATAAATTGCATATGCAAATATACCTGAGCGAAAGAGAGGATTGGGACAGAACGATGCTACGCAAGGATGCCAACAGAATATTCCACTGTAGGTGTCTGTTCTAGACTTATTGATTGTTCCTTCCATGGTCTTGCCCCATGTAACAACTCTTTTCCATTGCCATGTGGATGAAATTCGGAATGGTTCCCTCATTGGTTGTTTGAAAATGAACATAATACTTACGAACGATTGGTTTTATAATAAACTAGAGGCCTGTTAGGGCTTGGAAAGCCCTAATCTATCATATACAGTAGTACCTAACAGGAACTCAGCACATTATAGTAACGATATAAGTCCTACGTATTTGCGGCGTTATGTGACCTGGTGCAAAGCTAAGGACCAGTTGAGGTGGTCCTCGCCACTATGAGACTAAACAAAAAGTTGTATCGGGGAATTCAGAATCTGGGCATAGTGAGATGATGGTGTAATTCTATCTCGAGTCTTCTTCGTTTCTTTGTAAGCGTGTGAATCGGAATTATATAAAAAGACCGTTCGGAATTATATATAAAGTCCGCTAAGTTCTTCAGTTTCGATTTCTTCATTCAGAAATAACTATCCTAGATGTTAGTGACTACACTACGTTTCTTACTTACCGTGAATTGGTGGCAACTGTTGTTACCGCCACAGCCTAATAAACAACTATCGTTGATAAGGACCGCCTAGAACACGATCAAGGCGGGTATAGAGAGAAACGGCGACAGTTTTGCAACAAACTAGGGGCCGTGCTGATTCGAATGAGCAGTCTAACACTAAAATCGGACCGCGAAGTTCTTCACAATTTCAAATACCGTTCGGAATTATATATAAAGAGATGTGTTGTCACTTGTGCCATCGATGTTAGCGTAAGGTATATATTTATACGATGCTAGATAATATCGGACCTCTCAACATCGATGGACAAAACATCAAAAACTCTAGATTGTGTCAAATTTCAACTTCCTAGATAGAACAGGAGAGCACTCATCTTACACAGCTGATCAGGAAAGAGCCTATAATTTTGTCTCGTAATGTTCCAGAGAGTCTATTTCCCAAATTTTTATACGTCCTAGCGTGAACAAAAGAGAATTTAGCTCACTCAGTTGATCAGGGCTGAGTCAATTTTTATATTAGTCTTGATGTCCCGAGAGGCTCCGTATCAAATGCTTTTATTTTCAGTAAGACAGTGGTTGTTTTCTGTTACTTCCGTGACGCGTTTCGGTCTCGCGATTCGGTGTCGCTCAAGAGCTTTCCACTTTCATTACTAGTTAGCTGCTTTTCTAGGAAATATCTCGTACTTGCTTTATCGGTTGTTTGGTCGCAAAAACCGGTCACAACCCCACCGCCCAAAACATATCCAGTACCAACTGATATTTGCAAGTTTAGTACAGACCATTTTATGCTAATTTACTATTGTAATAACTTCATTTTATGAAAAATGAGGAAAAATTAAAGGTCTATTAAATAAGCAAACATATTGTAAAGGTAAGAGTGTTTCTGTATAAGATTGTATGCATCGTCGTTTTCATTGCCCATCTAATTCTGTATGCTCGAGGCATGAATGCCATGCCGAATTGGTAATTTCAAGTATCTAGACTTCACAATAAATTACACACGTATATTTTCATAGAAAGTTACAATCACAATAATCTTTCATTGTTAGAGTTTCTTGTGATACAATGTGATGTTGAATTATATTTTGAAAGGTTTTTGCATTGCTGATTCTGCAGGATTTTACCAGTGAAGTGAGTTTTCAAAGGGACTTTCAGAAGTTGATTCCTATCGGATGGATGTTATAATTTCACGTTAATATTTAGCTGTACGATTCACCTTTTGTCATTAAAAAAAAGGACTATCAGGGGAAATTAAACATCAACGGAAAACGTTATCGTACAAGGAAGAAAAAAGTACAATCGCAACGGTTCGAAATTCAAACAAAAACCTCATTACTATTTCGTTCTTCATGATTAATGAACCCGCTATAAAGCGAGCCGCTGGAGATGACATATCGGGGCGGCCCACGCGACGAAACGCGAGAAAATGTGGAATTTAACGATAACGAAAAAGGAGAGTGGTAGTATATATATATGTATATATATATATATATATATATATATATATATATATATATATATATATATATATATATATACCGTGGAAGGGGGGGTAAGAGAAATATTCGTATAATGGAGGTAGTGGAGGGGAGGAGGTATGCGGCTGTGCGTGTGGTGAAAAGTGAAAAGTAGTAGGAAGTGTGTATGTATGATGGAGGGGAAGTGTTGAAGAAGAACTGTATGTATACGTACAGTATGCCATTGAAGGGGTGAGGGGGGGTTGTATGCATACCGAGAGGGGGTTTATTTATAAAACCCTCCGGATTAACGCTGTGGAAAACGCACCGTTAAAGGATAAACCCTGGGACGGGATTTTGCCATAGGGTTAAAAAGATGGAAATTCGCGTTTTATCATTCAAACCCCCCCCCCCACCCTCTCACCCATAGCCTCACTCATCCAGTCAGTCGGCGTTTCTCTCCACCCGGTTCTTCGCTCACTCCACAAAATATTCCGCACACCAACAGTCAAACGAGCGTGGTTACACACGCGAAAAACACACCGACGTCGGAGAGTGGAGTTTAATGTAGAATATGTCCGCCGAGGGGGGTTAAGTACATAAAGCAGATTGATGCTGATTGCGGGAACACACACGCCGTCACATTCCCAAAGACGGGGAGAAATTTTTTGACGTTGGTTACAATGCATGTTTTATCTGCTTTGGGATGTATTGGATTTTCCCGGGGAGCGATAAAACAAGCAAGATCCCCAAAGGGAGTACCGTACCGTGTAGTCTGAAAGATGAGAAGAGAGGGTGCAAAAAAGGTTTTCCCTAAACGGGTCTTGCCGTGTATGCGTGACCTCCGGGGAAAATATTATACTGAAAGACAATAAAGAAAATAGGTTCAGTTGGCGAATGAAAATCAAACAACGAATGTAATAATTTAATATAATTGTAACCACAGTCTACTACGTTAGAGTTTAATTAAACAATGGGGTACTTTCATGTGTTGGAATTTCACACTATTGTCCTCAAATCCGAATTAAACGCACTTGAAAACCTCCATGTTGTAGTTTTCACCTGAAAAGACCGTTTAGTTTGGCCAATAAATGGGTAGGAAGATTACGTGTGACGCAGTAGAGCAAGGGTACTGATTCCCCCAGCCGAGCGGGGGCCGTGACTTTATCGTGAAACTGAATTTCAAGACCCATATTACTGGTCAAGTACCCATCATATAGCAGTTTTTTGGAAAGCTCTAGCTCTGAACATTCAATTGAGTTAAGGGATGCTGCTCGCTTCGCTCGCTTGAGGAAGTTATACTGCCCACCCAACTTGGCAGACGTTTTTTTCTGTTGGAAATTCTTACAAACAAATTAAATCTTATGAAACTACGTGGAACCACAAAAAGTTTATTCGGGGATGTTGCTCGCTTCGCTCGCAAGGTATTGCTGTATATTTGTAGGAAACAATCCGAATTTATTCTGTTGACATGGCTCTCGCTTCGCTCGCAAGGTATACCTGTATACCCTTCAAGACGTAAGTGCGTGTACCTGCTCGCAACCCGTTCCCGTCAGGTGCAAGCCCCGCCTCATCGAACCCCTGACTTCGTAGAGCCTTCTCGCGAACACGGCAAAATTAATTTCTGATGTTAAACGGTTCCCCTCGCTTCCGCTCGTGATTTGACCGTCTGCCCGTCACTTTTTTCGATATCCGATTTCGGATTCAGATTCGGCGGACCCAAAGCTGTATTTCGCCCGCGAAAACCGTTCCGAAAAACGTACCTTTATGGGGTAGGGCATGTAGGGAATGTTGCTCGCTTCACTCGCAAAGTGTGGTATGTAGGGCATGTTGCTCGCTTCGCTCGCAATTGAAACATGTAGGGGATGTTGCTTGCTTCGCTCGCAAACGGTAGATCTCTAAGGGTAGGTTTAACTTCTGTAGGGGATGCTGCTCGCTTCGCTCGCTTGAGGAAGTTATACTGCCCACCCAACATGTAGGGAATGATGCTCGCTTCGCTCGCAAACGGTAGATCCCTAAGGGTAGGTTAAACTTCTTTAGGGGATGCTGCTCGCTTCGCTCGCTTGAGGAAGTTATACTGCCCACCCAACATGTAGGGGATGTTGCTCGCATCGCTCGCAAACGGTAGGTCTCTAAGGGTAGGTTTAACTTTTGTAGGGGATGCTGCTTGCTTGAGGAAGTTATACTGCCCACCCAACTTGGCAGACGTTTTTTTCAGTTGGGAATTATTACAAACAAATTAAATCTTATAAAACTACGTGGAACCACGAAAAGTTTATTCGGGGATGTTGCTCGCTTCGCTCGCAAGGTATACCTGTATATGTGTAGGACAAAGTCCGTATTTATTCTGTTGAAATGGCTCTCGCTTCGCTCGCAAGGTAGGTACCTATGTATACCTGCTCGCCTCGCAAGGTATTGCGTAGAAGTGCAAATGGGAACCCCCCTGTGAGGGTCCCTTCTGGTAAGCAACGTTGTGAAACGGGCGGCCCGGGTCGATTAATTTCTCATATTAAACGGTTCCCCTCGCTTCCGCTCGTGATTTGACCGACTGCCCGTCACTTTTTTCGATATCCGATTTCGGATTCAGATTCGGCGGACCCAAAGCTGTATTTCGCCCGCGAAAACCGTTCCGAAAAACGTACCTTTATGGGGTATATTTTAATCGGAAAAAACCAAGTTTTTCGGCGGACTTTTCGAGAAAACGGGTCCGTACTCTCGCATTTTTTTGACGCATTTCCCGATACTTTTTTCGCGATCCGATATATAAAAGATATCTATGAAAGTTGTCCATTACTCTGGGTGATTTGGGCAACCTTAGATTAACTTCAGTGGCACTCATTCTAGAAATTTTTCGTTGGAATTGAAGCTATTGTAATGGCTCCAAAAAGTTCAAAATCCTCATTGAAATCTATTTTGAGGTATTCTGAAACGAATCCTAGAGTTTAACGCTTATTAATGAATACACAAGGTGTTCACTAATAGATGGTCCAACCTTTTTATTGCCGTTGTTTCGAGGGGCAAAAAAAGTCTGCCAAGTTGGATGGGAAGTATAGCCTCCTCATATATTATTGTATGGACGTGTAGAATTATTCGAAATGATTGAAAGGTCGGCGTTATAAGAAATTAATGTTTGCGGATGCGCTAAGACTAGGTACTATTAACCCAACGGCAATGATATTAATAGGGGAACGTCTAGGAGATAAACCGCACAACCATTCAAATTTTCATAAAAATCGGTCCATTAGTCTCGGACTTTTGTCTGTTTGCATGCGCACAGGCAACTATTCATGTGACGGCAATGAAAGTATAAAAGTATTCATATAAAACGATACCGGATAGAGTGGCACTTTCCATCCCGCATGGCTGGAGTTTCGATAAAAGCGACAATGGATGGATGACCTGAAGTATTCATGAATTTCATAATAAACGCTTTTGATCCTCATCTTCGGGAAAATAATATTGAACGTCCAGTAATTTTAATTGTGGATGGCCATAAGTCTCATCTTTCTTTGGACCTGTGGGAGCTTTGCAGGTCACTAAATATAGAATTAATAGCACTCTATCCAAATGCAACGCGCATCCTTCGACCCGCCGATGTATCTGTGTTCCGTCCATTTAAATGCCCATGGAAACAAGTGGTTCGTGAATGGCAAAACGAACATGATGAACAGTTACCCAGCAGAATTTCGCTTCAGTTTTATCAGAGGCTTAAGTAATTTTTGAAAAACCAGAAATTTTGGTTAATCAGGGTTGTTCCCATTTTCACCAGATAATATAGATTTTACCAAATGTTTGGGAGAGGATAGATCTCCGAATAGGTACATCCTTTTCAAGCGATTAACCAGAGACTTCTACGCGTGAAACACCTACTTCACAACATTTAAAACTCGATACCTTTGTGGAATTGGTTGAGGAAAATACCTGGCCTTTGGAAAATGAGAGTAGTCCTTTTAAAGCTTTGCTAAGAATAAAGAATTTCATGGGTAGCACAAAAGTTGAACAAGAACCTAGGGAAGGGAATGTCCATCCAAAAGTTCAAGAGAATGCCTCGGACATTATTGAATCTGTGTAAATAGATGAACTTGTAAAAAATGTCTCAACAGAAACTGAGGGCAATACTACTCTTGAAAGTTGCAATGAACATAGTTTAGCTGGAAAAGGTTCAAGAGGAGGAAATATCCTTTCGAAAGTTAAAAGCCCTATAATTGAGGTGGAATCTATGCAGGTAGACGGGGTAGTTCCTTTTCAGAAAGGTTCAGATAAACCTCCCCCTGATGGAATCAGTACTAGTGCTCATTAGATTATTCGGTCCTTTTTGAAATATACTGCCTCGACTGAGTAGTAAAGGGAAAAGGAACGTTGAAAGACTGACCGACGCTATAATGTCCGATGAGTACCAGAAATATTGAGAAGGAATATTGAAAAAAATAAAACCCGAGAAAAATAGAAAGAAGAGCGAAAGAAGAGGAGAATGGAAAAACGTGAAGAGAAGGCAGCAGAAGAACATTTGAAATGTTCAGCAAATCACTGCGATAGATACAAGACATTTATACGCAAAAACAAATTACAGTGTAGCACCTGTAAGAGGAATTTTCATCTTCAGTGTGTCCCTCAGTTCCATAAGGCCCACATACCTGACCATATTCACGTGTGTGACCATTGCTAAAAAGAAGAAGGGAGTGTCAAGTCGACAACAACAATTTTTTTAAAATTTCGTCCGATAGTGACACAAGTGTGAACATGATGTAGATGGGAGACATTTTGTAAGCTTGCTCTTCCACAATGAAGAGTTAGAATGTACCTGCTCCATAACTGGGAAGCTAAATTTATATGAGAACTTTTATTCAAATACTATTTTACGTTTACTATATCAGGATTTTATTTCAGCTTTTTTTGTTCAGTCTAATTATAGGCATTTATCTCTTTGCATATTTTTATTAACACATTTAAAAAAAATCCGTTATCTGAGAAATCATTTATGATCTTTATCAATCATTTGTTCTTTGATAGTTCATTTTCTTATATTTATGCTGATATGTCTTCATTTTTGACAAGAAGGTGACTTATTTCGAGGTGTCCCATAACAGAACTCAAATGTCTCATATAGAATAATGTGTCCCATTACTATGTATTTTTTTTTTTTTTTTTTTTTCAGTTTTCTCAGTAATGGTTACTTGCGGCGTATACAAAAGATGGGAAATGAAAAAATAATAATGGTCTGCTTAGAGGAAATCTTAAGGAATATATTAAAATATATAGGACCTCTAAAAAGTTGACAACAAATTACGTGATAGCTTTTGAAAACCGGAAAGTCCTTAAGTGGTCCATTACTGAATGGTTTACCCTATGTAGGAGATAGTCAGAGATTTGAATTAGTTGCAATTTAATCAGGCGAGCAAATGCAATGATAAACCGGCTCTAAATCGCACAAGTTTCACAAAATGTACAAAACAATCCCTACAAAAGTGTCCCATGCGGTTACGCCTAGTCACCGCATTGCCTACGCAAATTCTATTTTATATAATTAATTTTCAGTTGGTGGGTCAGCTCGTGTTGAAAACTTAAAAGGAAAGTTTAGATGTTATTTAATTTGATTAATTTCTCTTCAGCTGGCGTCTACACCAAAGCAGATATATATACTAATGATTAATTTAATAATTATACAGGTGTTTTGCGTAGAAGAGAATTACAGAAACAAAGAAATTACAGAAATACTTCAGAATAGAACACACAAACAGATATAATAAACCTTTGTGTGATAATTTGCAGCGTTTACATTTTTCAGGTAGGTATTAAAATAGTTTCTCTCTCTTACCTTCCTAATTCACTAAAACGTTTTAAACGGATCAAGAACAAAAGTGGTTTGTTCAATCGAAACAGTTACTAGGTCGAGGAAAATTTTCGAAACAAAATGCCCTACTTGAAGTAGGTAAAACACGACCCGTGGGTAAAAGGCACCACTCAGCTCAAGATTCACTATCGTCCTCCAGTTTACGATTACCTCGGTCGACGTAATATTGATGTTGATTGAAAACTTTATTGATGCCGGCGTTAGGATGTTTATATAGGGGGACACGAGTTTACATCCCTCTCGACAATTTCCAAACCTTCCCAACGTAAAAGAAGCGACGGTGAGACCACGAACGGCGAAGAGGGACGTGGGGGTGTTACGCCTCACCTAATTTATGGGCTTTAATATCGTAAGTTATAGCCCTTTAGAAACGCACTTATTTAGTAGGTGGGATGGAAGGGGATTGTTTAGGTATTAGGCCGGAGGATCGTGAGGAAGAGGGGATAAAAAAATTCCCCAAGTCCCGGATCGTAGGAACGACATTTTAACACTTTTTTTCCGCTCTTACACATTTTTTAGCTTCGTCCCGTTTTCCATGGAAATTGCTTTTCTCGTGTAAAAGGTGATTCTTTAATCCCGTTTAACAAACCTTTTTTTACTTTGTTGGTGTTTGCCGAAGATGAGAGGAGTTTCCCCACTTTTTAAAAGCCACACATCAAACAAAACTTCGTCATTTTCATAATTTTTCGGCAATTTCATTTTTTCTCCGATAATAAGCTTTCTTAATCGAACATATCGACGAGGTTTTATGGCTTTTAGGACCTACCCTCGAAATTCTACGATTTAAGACGCAAGGTGTCTTTAAATGTATTGCTCCGGCATAAATAACATGGAAAAGCATGTAATCTACACGGTGTCTACACGTTGCAAATTATTGCATAAAGGTTATTAATTCAGTAGGTATCCCTTATCTGTAGATCACTGGATGAAATAAACAGAAGTGAGAGCACTTGGTCGTATAATAATGAATTGAAATTATTCATGTTTGAATCAAATGAAAAAACTACCTAACATTTATTTCGAATGTTTTCGAGGTTTTTTTTAGTATTTCAACTATCAAATTCACTCTTTGGGGGTTGATCGAAACAGAGCCCGAGAGTTCTAATCCAACTCGATTCCGGCCCATAATTTTATGCTCGGGAAATATAAGCAACCAATAGTAGATAATATTATTTTACGCGTCAAATAAATAGGAAATTTGACGCTGATTCCGAATATAACCCACGGGTCCCTACGCCTAAAATTGCTCCCATTTTTCCGACAAAGGCATTGAGGTTGAATATTAAAAAATTTGAATTTCAAAGACTTGCGAAATAGAAGTTTTTAAAATTTTTTTATACGTTTAGGTCGTAATTAGTTAGGTAGGTATGAACCAAATGAGACCATCCAGAGCAATGAACGGCCAACCGTTCACTCTCCAAAAACTGCAAGGGTAGGAAGGAATAAAGAGCCTGCCAAGTTGGGTGTGGCACATAGCTTCTTCGTATTCGTAACTGACTGTATGGATTTGAATAATCTTGGAATATTTAGGTCGTCTCTCTAGTGATGAAGCCTAGCTTCAGAGGCTCGTCCTAAAAATAACTTAATCGCCATTTGTAACCCAAAGGTTTATTTTTGAGAATAATAAGCCACAATGAGGTGACTTAAGTTTAATCTTGAGCTGTGGATTTTATTCGAGCGCGAGGATAATCGGAGAAGCGAATAGCTTGAGAGAAATAGGCTTCAAACTCAAACACCTTTCATCCCCTATTAGGAAAACCAAGAGCTCTTGAAAACAGCAGGCGTTTCTTCCTAATGCGATTTTCATTTTGAGCTGCGAGATTTCTGATGTGATTTCCTCTTTCACTTTATTCGTTGGGATTGTTAGAGTCAGAAAAGTGAAGAAGGGGTTAAGGAGCTTGGAAAAGGCTGAATAAAGTCAACCTGGTAACCCTATTATTTTTTTCAACACTGGAGAAACCGAGAAATGAGAAACGTAATCCGCCAGACATTTTTAACTTTATTATTTCCGTTGTGATCGAACAAGAAAATAAATTATTCGCCCTCTCACGTTTCAAGTACGCGAAATGCTCGCACGCATTCTAAATTTCAAGTAACATAAAAATAAAAAAAAAAAAAAAAAAAAAAAAAAAAAAAAAAAAAAAAAAAAAAAAAAAAAAAAAAAAAAAAATAAAAAAAAGTGCTACTCATGGATAAATAAATAAATTTAAACAAAAATAAATAAATAAAATATAATTAAAAAATCTACTTCCGGCTTTTCTCCTAAAAAACTAGCTGAAAATTATCAAAGATTAGCTTAAAGCCACAGATTGGCCAGGAATGTACTCGAAATTTCGGGATCATACCCTATAGAATCAACCCGAAAGGGTTCAATTTCATAGGGCGTAATTCTAGGATTTACATATTTTAAATAAGTAAATGTCTCAACATTTGGAGATGAAGGGTTAGAATACTCGCACCCTTCACGCTCTTGGTCGTACAATCCCTCATACGGTGGGTTCATTCGGTTCATACCTAATCAATAGTGACCTAAATAAATAAAAAAAATTAAAAAACCTTTTCTTATGTAAGTTTTTGAAAGTTAGGTTTCTTAATATTTTTACTCTTTAATTTTACCTTTTTTGGAAACATGGGACCAACAATAGGTATAAGCGTCAAATTTCCTGTATCATTGGCGTGTGAAATTATTTCATCCTACTAGATTTCTAAAATCCAAGAAAGGACATAGGTGAAAACTCACATAAAATTATGTGACGGAATTTTCGGCCTCTCTGATCAACCGCAAAGAGTGAATTTCGGAGTTCAAATAATTAACAAGTCCTTGAAAACTACGAAATAAAAAGGTAGGTAGTTTTTCGTTTGATTCAAACACGAATCATTTCAACGAACCGAATGATACCAACCGAATGATTCCTTTGTGTAATAATTTGCAGCATTTTTACTTGTTCTTATAGGTATATTTTTTGCAGTTTTTTATTCGTCGACTAACAGATTCAGATTGGAGAAAAATTCGCTTGAAATATCATGTATAGCAGCAGTGACTTGAGTGCTCATACAAAAAGCGTTGGAATGTGCGATGATCGGTCGAATGAATGCGATGATCGACAAGTGACTCGAATGTGAACAGGAGGTCAGGAAATTGAAAGGGGTGGCAGGCTAGTAGAGTTGAAAGCGAGCTCCTGTGAGCCCCTGCCGTCCTAATAGTCGTTACCCGTATTCCGTTGCTCCACGGACGTAGACGACCGAAACCGCGACCATCCGACCTGCGGCAACGGGGCACGCGCACGATGGGCCAAGAGCCTCAAAACATGGCGGAAATTCAAAATTTTGAAATCGCTCCCAGTCAATCCGCTTTTGGTTTATTATTTTCAATAATTTTGTTAATTATTGAATTAATAATTAATTTAAAATTCAATAAAACAATTAAATTCAATAATTTTCAATAGTCAACATGCATTTGGTGGACCTGGAAATTGATTTAGACGTTGACAGGTGAGTGAAAGTCTGGGGAGACGATGACAGTTGAGGCTGAAGGATTTTTTGCAAGAATTGGAATTTCAGTTTTTTCGTTCGGGTGAGCTTTGTATAATCGATCTGAATAAAACAACGACTTAACCTCATTCATACTAATGTTCTATAAGACTGGAAAATTAATGTACTTTCACAATTTTAATTCGTTCATATCATATTTTTGATAACTGTTTTAGACCTCAAAAACAGCGAAATTGGGAACAGTGTCCAGATAGTGCATGGTTAAGCGTTGTTAAGGTTGGATTCCACTTGGAGAATGATCTGTGGGTTTCCTAGACTGCTTCAAAAGAAAAAAATCGTGCGCAAACGTGCGCCTAAGAAAAATTTTAATGTTTTTGTACGTGGATTTAAAAATAACCACTACAAAACCCGGTTTGTCCGTGGCGCGCCTCTACAAGCCGCAATTTTGAGTCTTTTGACTTTAAATTTTCAGGATAGACTCCTTAGATACCCGGAATTAGCTGTATAGATTTAAGGCCAGATCGTCCCATACCAATGGTGCGGCGCCCATAAATGGGCGAGCGTTGGCAAAGTCGGTTTTGTGGTATCGGACCATAGGCGTGTGGGGTATCATTTTTCATGTAATTTTGGACGCAGAATCGACTTGGATGGGCTCCAGACTGATAGCACTTGATCCAAAGGTATGAGATAATAACGGTTACAAATATGGGTATTTTTCAAGATTTTGAATATAGGCGTTAGGGGTAATGTTCTTTGATATTCGCTTCAATGATCCCTTGGATTCTTCGGTGAAAACTTAAAAATTCTTCAAAGGTTGCGTAAGTATCTCACTAGTTTGAGGTTCAGGGAGTGCAATTTACGTAAAATGTCTGGCGAAAAAACAAATGAGGACATTCTATATCATTAATTGTATATCACCTCGTTTCGTCTTTTCGAGACCAAAATCGCCATGCCCGAAAACTTGACACTGAAGTTATCAAATTTTTGTTTTCCCCTGAAATTACACCATTTTCCCTCCAGCAGGTGGCGATGACGATTATGACGACGACGATAATGTCGATTCCGACGCGACGCACGTTTGAGGATTACGGATTACACGTCTGAGACATGTGTGTTTCTTCTTAAAACTTTGTCAATACGAATATTAGTAAAAAAACGCTTCAAATAAAAAATGAAACAATAAAAAACTTCATTTTTGCCCTTCAGAATGCTATATGCACACCTTTCCAAACCTTCTGATGGAACCACTCACCTGCCATGAATAATTTCCGCCCAGTTTTGCGGGAGCTTCTCGAAGACAATTGAACCGAAAACGAAACTCCTGTTTCACAAGCCTATCTCTCTCTCTGTTCTTTGTTCTTTCACAAGCCTCTTTTTTCCTGATCTCTCGCGTTACATGTAACGTATATATATTAGAGTAGATAGTAATATCGTATACATAATCATATAGTGCAGTAATATCATAGTATAGTGATATCATATATATATATGTATATATATACACATCATAATGGTTACTATTATATATGATATATCATATCATATAGTATCATAGAGGCAGGTTTTACCGATTATTCAGAACATTATAATGTAATTTCAGTTCATTTTTCAGAGTTGTGCAAACATTTCCGAATGTTGTAGTTGATTGTTGCTAAACTTTTCCCATGTAATAATAATGCCACAAAATGTTTATTTAATGATTTTCAAAACAACTTTTGGGCATTTTTGTGATTTTTTTTCTAAAGCGAAATGTTTAAAATTTTTTTTGGTGACGTCAAACAGTGTTGGATAACGGGCTCATCCTTTCATGAGGAACGCTTGGTATTTTGGCGAAAGAAGCATTTTTTAATTTCAATTATGAAGGAGAGAGATATCATTACAAATTTATGAAAAAGTGGTAAAATCCGTGAATCGTTTCAGAACTTCCGTATCTCTCGAAACTGATTTCCGCTAAGGAAGTGTCTCATTTTAATTTCAAAATTTTTGGAGCCATTACAGTAACTTCATTTTAAAAAAAAAGAAAAAAAATCGTTAACATGAAGGGAAAACATTACAACTCGGACATGAAACTTCGCCCATGGACTCCCATCAGGTTAAAAAAGAAAAAACCATAAAAACAGAATTGAATGTGTGGAAACCAAAACACGGTCCAGCTCCGAACATAACGGGAGGCATCGCAAGGGAAAGAAATAACAATGTACATGTACCACTAAAAATACAAGCCAAGGCCTACAGTTTTGCTCGTGCTTTTTTTGCTCGAGTCACGACCCAGGGTCGAAGGCCTTTTCCTCCTTCCCTTTATGCAAGCTGTTTTTCTTCATTATTAGCTCTCTCCGTCTCGTTTCCCATTCGTCAGTTTCATCATATAATTTATCGCCCGTTTTCTACCCACCTCGCTTCACTATTCACGCCGTTTCTCCTCTTTCTTCTTTTTTTTCCACTCTTTTTAATAATAGTTTTTTTCCCCTCCCCGCAAAGTATACAAGAGACCAATTTTTTCGGTCTCGTGTAACGTCCGGTTTTATCTTTCCTTCCTCTTTCGTCCATTTATTTCAATTTTCGGGTTTCCCTACCGGGCGGAGCGAAAATGAGGATTTGTAGAGGATTTTTTTCTTGAAAAGACCGATGTGCTAACAAAAACCTCCATTAGGGTCCGTTTTTAGGCATTAGGAGTTTCGCAGCAAAGGTAGGGAAGACATTACCGCACGGAACTAGGATCCTGACAGTGGAACTCTGTATATTATTATGTGTTTTGGTTGAAGGTAAGTGAGTCTAGCATAAATGTTATTTGGCGTGAACGAGTCTGACTGTGACTCCTTGGCTAATAAAAGCACAAGTCACTTTGGATACTTGAGGAACTGAAAAGGAGAAAGCTGATTTCGCTCCGGTACGCAAAGTCCGCGTTGAGCAAATTCAGGTGGGTCTGTAACTACCCAAAATATTTTATAGATAGCTCGACAGATTTCGAACTCATGGCTTCAATTTCCTTTAGGGAAATGCTCATTAAAAGCAGCGCTTCAACGAGTTGTGCAACTTATTTATTTGATTACTCAAGGATTATCTCCTCTTTTCTAATAATATAAAAATCAGCCTTATAAATAGCTAAATGACAAAACAAGAAATCTAATAAGGTAATAAATCAGCGAATGAAAATTCACTTAAAAATAAGGAATTAATTACAAATTAAATATTGAGACAGTCGGAAATTAAGAAAAAAACGCAAACGAAAAATAATCGGTAATAACGGCACACGAAACACTGATTTAATCTGGGCAGGGGTGGTAACACAAATGTCTTTCTCAACTACTACTTGATGGGATTTATGTTTGTGCATGCAAAGTGAGGGTTTTTCTGTGCGTAGGACGTACATACTAATTATTATTGCAGTAGTCCGCTTGTGAGAATGTAGGAGATAGAATGACCTCACTGTTAACATTGATTTGTGTTCTGATAGGGAAGAGCCGATGAATACAATAACTATTTGACAAATAGTCATTTGTAAATTAAGCTTTTGATGTCATTATCCCTGTTCGTTTTATCAACCTACGTTCTATTAACTTTCTATTGGAAAAATCCATCCACTTGATTATGTCATTTACTTATTGGACACCAGTTTAGAACTCTGATTCGTACATGACGCAATATTGGTTGCAACTCTCCACACGGAAGAAACCAACGACAGAAATACCAAGCTAATGATTCAAGATAATATTATCCTTGAGGAACGGTGTGTCTTGATTTTTTTCGCACATTACGAATGGGACAATATCAGAAAGAATATGAGAAGTTCATATTTCGGTGATGGTCGTAAAAACAGTTGCTAATATAATACAGTATTATGGAGTAAATGTACATTGCAAAACAGAAGTGCGACACCAAACTGTTTTAGAGGACTTGGGGAAAAAACTAGAAACTCTGCATACCACCTATGGTGTACCCCTTTGCTGCCACCTGGCGGTTGAAATTTGAAAACATGGAATATACTTTGCCAATCTGGTAGCTCTTGATATCATCTGATTTTCTGTTGTTGTTGCTTGCGGATTTCCTAAATTAGATTTCTAGATACTGGTTTCCATGCAATACCATCAGCATACGATTGAACTCACTCATCAAATAACTCAGATATCAAATCACCATATAAATTTCCAACATCCCATGGCGCATTGGAGAGAATTTAGCGTACCCAGCTGATCAGGATGAAGTCCACTATCATGAAGGGCTTTCTATCAAATTTAAACTTCGTCGGGTGAACAAGAGACAAATACGCTCACTTAGCCAATCAGGGTAGAGCCTTCATTTCATTCGTCTCTTGTTGCATCATTTTACTACCTATAAAAGTTAGCTACCTATCTATAAAATTTAAACTTCTAAGCGTGAACAGGAAATAATTTATTTCACTTAGCTCAGTTAAATTTATCGCGAGGATGTTCAACCATGTGTTATTGGATGGTGAAGTGCCAAAGGAATGAGTGAGAATTAACACCTTTCTGGTTTTAAAAAAGGGGGACGATACTAACTTGTATTAGATCTAAAAGGTTATTTCCGCTAGTATTAATTGTAAAATTATTATTAAGTACCTTTCGGAGGTGTCCGTCGTCACTAGCAAGTCGAGTACCAGGGACGATCGCTTTCGATGTAAAGACACCATCATCAGGCCGTCGAAACGGTAATCCTATTCCAGTTCAGTTCAGTGAAACATTACTCCTGTGAGTGTTTAGTTTTGATGATGATGTCTTTACATTGAAAGCGCTCGCCCCTGGTATTCGACTTGCTAGTGATGACGATCTTCTCCGAAAGGTCCGTTAATTACAATTATACTAACCTTGATAATTATAGGGACATCTCGCTAATAAATATAATCATGAAGGTGCTCAATCAAGTTCTATTGAACTGGCTCAGTGCTTTTGTTGAAGACCACAATCTTTCACCAGAAAATCACCTTGGTCTCCAGAGAGGAAGGATGTGTCTTGATCAGATTTTCACGTTGAGTTGCATATAAACTAACATGCGAGTATAAACACTCGTCGATGTTTTCGCCATTAATTGATTTTAGACGCGCCCAATGACACGATTTATCACAAAACACTCTGGCACAAAACGATTAATTCAGGAATCATTGCGATGTTTGTAAATTTAATCTAAAAGACGTATAATAAAGTTAATTTTCATGTCCAGACTGTTATGGTGTCCTCTACACGAAGAGCTACCGTCGGTAAAGGAATTTCGCAGGGAGATATTTTAACTCCTTCTGCATGTTTTGAAGCTCCGTGCCTTGCCGATAGTGGACTCCTGGACCACCCCCTCTCCCTTTCATGCCACCTGAAATTAAAAAAAAACGACGTGGAACATGCTTGAACCATCTGCTGGCTCTCGAAATCCGATTTTCTGTTGTTGCTCCTTGCGGATTTCCTAAATTAGATTTCTAGTTGCTGGTTTCCATCAGTAAACGATTGAATTCACTTATCTTATTTGGATGAAGCCCTTAGTAGCATGAACTTCTTGATGTCTCCAAAAGGTCTCCTATCTACTTCCAAAATCCTAAGGTGAATGGAAGGTGGGTTGATCAGAATGAAGCCCCTAATTTCATTCGTCTATTGTCTCAGCGTGGCTCCCTGTCAAATTTACAACTTTCTAGAGTGAACAAAATACAACAGCTCACTCAGTTGATCAAGATAGAACCTGTAATTTCATTCATTCTATGGAATCCCACAGAAGCTCCTTATTGACTTCCAACTTCTTATATATAGTGATGGGAGAGAATTCAACGTTCTCTGCTGATCAGGATGAAGCCCGTCATTTCATTTGTTTCTCATTGTTCCAGAGACGTTTTGTAATCAAATTTTAGCATCCAGGGTGAACAGGAAAGAACTTAGCTCATTCGTCACACTAAGTAACCAAACTGAATGTCCCGTCAACTTAGTTTGTATACGTACCAGTGGTTCTCATAAAGAGGATTAAAGATTGGAGGATTGGCAGCTTGAGATGTAATAAATTAAGAGCTTTCCAAGTGGTAAACGATTTGAGTAGGGTGGGAAATGAGCAAGTCGCAACTCCCTACAACGATTGGTTGTACGTGAAAAGCATTACCCCGTACGCAAGCAAGACCCCGTAACGCTTTTCCGTCATATTTCGTTCAGCCAAAACGTTTCGTTTGGTATGATAAACCTCACACGCTCATACTGCCCTGCTTCGCCGGTCGGTATTGCTTTATAGATAAGTACAAATTACCTAGATGCTTAGAAATAGATACCTTTAGTAGTTGCCCTATCCAAAGTGTACTTGTTCCGCCCGATGTCCGGTACCGCCTGATGTGGCAAAACACCAAAAGGACGAGGCTGGGAACAGTCTGAGATAAGCAGGTTACCTGAGTAGGTTACATCACACGTAGCTCAGTCTCGGAGAAGATTGATATTTCGGAATCCGTCTTAAGAGATTGTGAAATCGGGTCACCAAATGAAGAGGACACTTTAATGAGCCGTGGCTAAATCATTCGAGTTCGATCCTTCATACCGCAAGTTCTCGGGGTCGTAGAGGGTAGATTAGATAGGTATAATCCTAGGGGTCTTCAATAAAGTAACATCTCCATAAACAGTGCTTCAGTATCTAATTTATCCCTTCAAGTTTCAATCATTAATATTTCACAACCAAATCAAGTCCCCAGGAACATTAAATAGATTGTAACACACTTATTTATTCAACAGCGGGATTTCTATACCGAGATAACTAAAGATCAGAGTTACAAGTAGAATTTTTTTGGAATTACTCTAAGCATGTAGCTTTAATCAATGAACTCGACGAAAAATTACTAGTGCTATAATACTAATGTGTCTGGTGAGAAAAGAGGAAATGAGAAGATGTTAGCCTGTGTGTGCATTTAGTGACTTAGAAGTGTGCCAGTATGTGTGGAGTGTTGGAAATTAAAATGAAGGGGACAGGAGGGATATATATATATATATATATATATATATATATATATATATACATATATATATATATATATATATATATATATATATATATATATATATATATATATATATATATATATATATATATACACGAAGGAGCAACGGGGAGAAGGACGAAAAGGGGGTGTTCTAAGCTATCGGGTGGTGAGGAAAGGGGGTGTTCTGAGCGAGATGGTGTTCTAGCGGGGGAGTCGAGCTCTAAGAGGGAGGGGGTGTTCTAGCGGAGCGAAGAGGGGCACTTGGTCGATATTAGGGTGTGGTTGGAATAAGGGGGAGAGGCCCTCGGAACTACACACACCCCCTGCGACCCACCCCCGCCTTCCCCATAACCCACCCCGCCGCCCCCACAACCCTCCCCGCCGCCCCTATTACCCACCCCGCCACCACTATAACCCTCCCCACCCCCTCACTGTAAGTAATTAATAATAAATCATCCCCCTCGCCCCTTCACTTTCGATTCCCCTTTTATTTTCATCCCTTGCGACCAGGTTGCGAAAGGGGAAATTTCAGGGGAAAACGAAGAGGTGGATGGCGAAGTTTGCCCTCGTAAATATTTATTCTAATATCGCGTCACCGTGACCGGTTTCAAACTCTCGAAACTTGACGTTGAAAATGAAGTTTGAAAATAATTTCTCGTTAACGAAAATCTTCTGATATTAAAGTCCTTTCCGTCATTATACTCTAAAACATTGGTTCATCCAACGATTTGCAACCACAAATCGAAAAAAATGTGTAGGATATTAATTCATAATTTTGCTTCCCCTTGTTCTCATCAGTTGCCACATGAGTAACCTCATAATCGTAAACCAATCCAATAGTCATACCCTCATTTTGCACGTAGTATTTCGAATCCCTCCTATTTTTGAAATTTCTATTGTCATAAAAGAACAATCAACTTTATCAGTTACCTTGAAATATATAGCTTCAGGTAAATTGTTCTATGTATAAGCATGCATAACTCACAAAATATACGAATATCGATCAAGAATTTACTCGATGATGGATTGAACTCAAATAATCTAGAAGATCTAGGTAGCTGAGCGCATAAAGAATGAAACTGTGTTTGTGGCGTATTGCATTCTTTTAAGAAAATACTGATTTTTGGGAATTGCAATGACTGATAATATACTATCATATTTTTGGGAATTGCAATGACTGATAATATACTATCATCATACATGGTTACTTTCCAGCGCGAATAAGTTTTCATTTTCACTTATTATAAATTACAATAAAATTATCCTGTTTGTATGTCGATTTTATTGTTGTTTAATTTTCTTATTTATTTATTTATTTTTATTAACTTCATGATCCAATACCTTTTTACTAATTTCATATTTTTTAAGATTGTTCTATTAGGATGTAGCTACGTTGTTAACAATTAAGTGGATCCTAACTTTATTAATAAAAGCTGTTATTTAGTCATGAAATGTAATGGGATAATTGATGTTTCACAGAAAGATTTTTTAATTTCTACGAATTTACGTTGAAAATAACTTGTAATTCTCTTAATCCTGCATAGACTTTTTTGTTCATTTGTTTCGTTTTCATTCATTTTCCTATTTTCATTTTCACTTATATCATTTTTTCAATTGAATAAAAATTTGCCATTATTTCCAGATGACCACCAGAGATTATTAATATGATATCGTGTCTACGTGAAAAAGGGTTAATGACAGGAGCGTTTCGCTATTGTAAAATAATGAAGAGGGTGGTGTCCCGGGAATAACACGGAAAAAAATATTATGGAAAAAAAATCGGTATCGCCCTCATCTACTGGCCTGAGAGAAAACATAGAACAGCAACAAGTAGGGAAAAGGGGGGGAGTTTCTGGCGGGACATCTTCAGAAGGGTAGTAGGTACCGGCCCTTCCCTATATGACGTCACTACACTTGTTGATATGTCTTATTGAAGGGAGAAAACTCCAGGGGAGAAAAAAAGGGGGGATAGGAGGGTGGGGGCACTTAAGCGACGACGACGCACTTGAAGAGAAAACGGGAGAAAAAGTGAGTGTCTTTATGCCCTCTCGAAAATCCCTCTTTTTTCCAGCTTTTCCTCTTTCTTTTCTGCGGAAATTCATTGGTCCTCTCGGTTTTTCGTGGAACAATTCGTCAATGAATATATTGCCGATACGTTCAACAAATGGGATATCGGTTGACATAATGGTATTTTGTGAATTGGTACAATGGATTTTTGGTCGCTTCACAAACCTAATAACCGTACGGAAGTTGAAACTTTGAAATTACTGAGGATGGAACTGAATTTCGTGTAATGCACCTCTTCTGGGACCATTGAACAAATTCGTTTAACCTGGGAAGGGACACACAGTTAGCGTGACGTCATTTGAATCATAAATTTACCAATACTTATTGATGTAGGAAATGAACATGAGTGAATACAATTGTCTTCACGGACAGTCTGTAAATCGATTTTTGACTAATTCTTTCAAAATATACAATTTTATTTTTAAGAAATTAATAAAAATTACGATGTTAACTCCGCCGTATTTAATGTAAGTATATTTTTGATGTGTTTTTTGGTTTTGAATTAATAATTTTAGCCAGTTAAATATTTTGAGAATTTATTCAGCGATTATTTGGAATAAGATGATACCTTTGCAAGAACATTCACTATTTTTTTGGGGTGAAAATGAGGTGATTTAGCGGATTTTTCGGGACAGGGATAAACAATTAAATGGAGAAATGGTAGATGGGAGGTATGTAGATTATTTCAAAACATGGTACTTACGTGTGATGAGGGAGGTTGTCCGTGACAGATCCGCACATCCTGGGTGAAATTTTGATGGCAAATGAGGCAAGGTGGGGCGGAGGGGGGGTCGGACCAGCGAACGAAGGGGGGCACACTGGCAGGAGCGAGTTCTCTCTAGTAATAAGGGGCAGCGGGGGTGGATCCCGGGTATATATAGGGGGTGTCTCTCCCCTATACAGGGGGGTGTCTCGCCCCTCTCACACCCCTCGGCCCCGCTTCCCGCCCCCGACTCGTGGCCGTGCCCCCCCTTTGGAGGAGGGGGTGGAAAAGGCGTCTCCATGGCAACCCCTCCCCTTTCTCAACCGCCCCTGCCCCCCCATTTCGATCACGTTTCGGGGGTGGTCCACCCCTCAACTCACTCCTCTCCACCCCCAGTACACGTAAAGAGGTGGGCGAATGAAAATAAAATTTCGTGTTTCACTACATAGAGTGCAGCACTGCAGCGTTTCGACACAAAACGTCCTGGAGAGGGAGTCAGAGTTGAGAGAAACCCCACAGTGTCTTGGTGTCCCGTAACCCAGCGAGCCCTCTACTATTTTACAGATGGAAAACATATGTTTTATATAATAGCTATTTGATTCGATGTATATGGAACTGTCGCAG
Source organism: Adelphocoris suturalis (assembly GCA_030762985.1). NCBI lineage: Eukaryota > Metazoa > Arthropoda > Insecta > Hemiptera > Miridae > Adelphocoris > Adelphocoris suturalis. Next base: position 27,729,935 of record CM061044.1, on the reverse strand, counting down.
GGTCCTCACTTCTTCTTAGGAACAACTTATCATGATGCCTTTAAACTCTAAAAAAACTCAACTAATTTTGATATTACTTCTTTCTATTTAATTTTGAAATAAATCAAAATACAGGAATTTTAGGTTTTCATTATAAGATACGAGTACATTGAAGTGTTTCAAGATATAACAATTAATTTGCTTCTGCAGGTTGCGATGTAGTGGGTGATTTTGAAATTGTAATTTTGTTATCACAGGACCCAAGAAGAACATTTATTTTGTCCAACTAATCTGTATTTGACTAAATGGATTGATTTACTATATAGTTTTATCTTTTAAATGCGAGCTTGCGAGCATCGAGACCACATATCTGTACACACCATTCATATCTATTATAAAATCAATCTCTACAACGCAACCTGTAGACCCAAGATAACAATTGATGGGATGTCAGCGTTCCAGAGAATGTCCCGTCTTTTGTTGCCTTGGAGATTCTTCCAGTGTTACAGGGACTCCAATTATTGCAGTTTGACCGAGGATTCTATTTAAGTCTTTAATGGAGGACTGCTTGTATAGGATATATCTTCTGTTTAATAATATTTGAATAACACGTATGACTTATTGAATGCAATTTGGTTTGTCTGTGTTTTAACAAGGAAATAAGTAAATAAGAGAATGCCGAATCATGGGGTTTTAAATTTCGTGAACTATAGGTAGGTATTGATTTTTGAATTGATTTGTGTGGAAACAATAAACACAAAAACTTATTTTCCACCCTCACTATTCAATATATTAGAGTGTTCGATATCATTTTTGATATCTAGGTATATCAAATTTTAAATTCTGATTGATCCATCGGAATTCAACGAAACCAAAAATTAGTGCTTATTAAGGGCTTAAACATACACACACAAATGACTATTTTAGGAAATCATTGAAAAATCAGCGTTTTGCCAATCTCCTCGAATTTCTTCTTTAACTTTCCAGTGGTGTATTAAATTATATCTTTACATCGAAATTTATTGGAGAAAATGGCGATTGAAACTAAAACAAAACGTGGAAATTACATCAAAATGAACGACTTCCTTAAAACTTGAAGTGTTAGGTGTTGAATGAAGAAGGATAACTCACATAATCACTTGTTTATTTGTACAAGTACGGACGAGCCCAAATATAAGCATATCGAAAATAATAAGCAATGGTTTTTGAGTGGTGAAAAAGAATATGGTTCCATGAGATAAGTTACTCTGCAGGGTGATAGCTATATTTATGCTGAGAAAGTTGTATGAGGATGAGATGGGATATAATATCATTAATGATATCAATGTGGAAAATGTGGAAAAGTCAAAATCAGGTTCGAAGAAAGCAAGAAGTTTGCTGAGTGGTGAGGAAAAGTTCTGGGAAAAATAAAAGCTCCGAAAATAATGACCGTTTCATTATTTTATAAGTTGTCATTAACGAATGCTGTTGACTTTTATAATTCATTGACTGTTGATTGCGATAGTGATGTCAGTGATAAATAGACGCGTTTTAACACAGAATGTGTTTTAGCCATGGACTAACTAGCCGAAAATGGAACGCGGGATGGTAACGAAATGTGTGACGGATGATTTTCACGTACAACCGAGTCGTTGCTAGGGATATGGTACTTCGTCGTTTTTCATCCCACAAAATTCGTTGACCATTCGTTCGAAAGCTCTCGATTTATCCAACCATATTATGTTAACTACTGCGAAGTGCGTGGCCAACAAGCTGAGTTATGAGCATGGTTATTTGAATAATTGTGTACACTCAGGTGATCATTCTCAATAATTGATATTGTGAACATGATTGCAACCGCTTGTTAATTTCTGATGATTTCATTGAGCTTGTGTTTCGATGATTTGATTCATAGCAGGTGATCTGAGTATTACGAAAACGGTTTGATTTGTGAAGCGGAGGTTAAATAATTTGAATAGGTAATTTCTATACATTACACTCTAGGAAGCTGTAATTTCGTTTGTAGCCTCTTTAGGACATTTACTTGACGATGCTCAGGGTCCGGATCAGATGTGTGGCTCTTAAAGCTAATTTCTATACTTTACACTCTAGGAAGCTGTAATTTCGTATGTAGCCTCTTTAGGACATTTACTTGACGATGCTCAGAGTCCGGATCAGATGTGTGGCTCTTAAAGCTAATTTCTATGCTTTACACTCTAGGAAGCTGTAATTTCGTATGTAGCCTCTTTAGGACATTTACTTGACGATGTCCAGGGTCCGGATCAGATGAGTGGCTTTTAAAGCTAATTTCTATACTTTACACTCTAGGAAGCTGTAATTTCGTATGTAGCCTCTTTAGGACATTTACTTGATAAATCGCTCTTGATTTATCACGAATTTATTTCGTTTTTTTTTTCGTAGTTTCATACTATAACTATATAAATTGATGTTATAAATGAATAGTAAACAATGACGCTTGTTTGGTTGTCACTTGGTTGCGCGACAACGCAAACACATTCTGTGTTTCAATAATTTCGTCCGAAGTATGTAAATAGAGGTAACCGGGGGTCCAGGGGGCTTGCCCCCTGGCGAGGCGCGGAGCGCCGAGTTTTCTTATCATATTGCCAGAATGTTGTTCGGAGAAAGAAAAGGTTAATGGAAATATAACGTGGAGATATAAAACGATAGTCACTAACTTCAGTTTTTTTCATTGAAATGGGTTTCCACAAATTCTACGGGTGTGATTTTGTACTTGTAGTGATTACCGTGAATACTTGAATAACTGTACCTAACGTAATACTGAAATACCTTTTATAAACTGCTAACCACTATACTTAACTTTTTGAAGAAATTCTCTTCAAAAATATAAATGCAACAAAACATATCCATATCCATGCTTGTAGATGCCATGCTACGTTAAAAGTACCTACCTACCTAGCCACCAAGAGTGTCAAGTAATTATTCTTATTGGGTGTCATTATTTTAGGAGAAATTGGTGTACGAGTATTTTTTTTTTTTAGACTTTCCTACGTTTTTCCGAATAATAGCAAGAATATACTTCCACCTTTGATCAGTTTTATAGGACTTCAGAGGAAAAAAGGTAGTACCTACCTACCTACGAAATTATATTCGTTCGATAGTTGGAAAGACCACTTACAAACAACAACATTTTAAGCAGTCATTTTTAGTAGATTTTCTCAAATAAAGATATTCTATAATGATGAGTAATGACATATAATCTGCTTAGCCGAAAAGCTTTGTAGGATCCGACCAAAATCAAAAAAACAAACAAGAACAGCAGCAAAACAGTCTACGGTCAGTACCTACACCAGGTTCATACGTTTTCCTACCCAACTCTTCTCGATGGACACAAATTTCCTTTGTCCTGAATACTTAGTTAGTTAGTATGTGTTTTCCTTGTAATTTCCTTTGTTATTTACTTTGTTATGTTTCCATACTGTTTCGTAGAATGGATAAATATTAATCTATGTATAAACAGACGTTTATACAGTGAAAAATAGAACAGTGGAGAAGGTATCCCCTTGTATTCAGGTACTCCCGTAGCCCACGCCAGCCGCCACCACCAGCGCTTGACTCAATATCGTACGTGCAGAATGAAAGGGGCACGACTTGAAAAATCGAATTTTTTATTACCTATTTATTTGTATGCCTCTATCAAACTCAAGAAGGCGAGCTCTACAAGCAGAGCCGACCATTTTATCCTAGTGCGAAAATTGGCCGCTAGAGAGCATAAAGTGCCTTTCTACTTCTGATCGGTTTGATGGGGATCTGAAATTAAGAGGGCACGTGCCCTCATAATTCTGGAATGGAAGTGATTTTTTCATCATATTATCAACTTGTGCCCCTATCAAATTACTTACTTTTTTTTTTAGGTTTAAGCCGCATCTCAAATTACATACTTTCGAGGTTTTTGTTGTAGTTTCGATCTCCATACCATAGAGAAAATAATTTAATCTGGATAAAATATTAATTAATGATTTGGAGAATTATAAAGTTTCGGCGAGGAGTTTGGACAAGTAAAGTTCGAATTCAGTAACGGTGAACAAAGTCGACTCGTGTTTTCGAATGCACTTTGAATTCGGGTCGCAGGTTTGTCACGTGGGCTAACAATTGTATCTAATCTTGAACTAACCTATGAAGCAATAGATTGGACGATGGTGAGATTCGAATGTTTGTTTATGCATAATCAATGGAAGCTTATGGGGAATGTGTAAGCTTTCCATTGAGATATCCTTCTATATTTAACTCGTGATTAGATAGGCTTGTACGATTTCAATTCAATTGTAAAACCATTTCTCATGTCGTGCGATCGCCGAACAAGGCTTGGACAACGAGCTCGATTCGGGGGAAATACCGCTGATAAAAAGTTGTTTATTAGGTCTCGAGCTTGTGAATTTTGTTTATAGACCTTTGTGACCGACCAAGAAAAAAATTTTTTTTAACTCCCTCTCAAAATTTGTTGGTTTGCATTTCAAAATACGTAGATTCCAATAATCGAAAAAAATAAGAAAAAAAAAAAAAAAAAAAAAAAAAAAACCGTCCCTGATGTGTCAGTGACTTCAGCATCACTTCATAAAGAGTAGGTAGTATTAATTTATTGGGTTGAAATATCAAAAATTCGATATTTCGAAAACTTTCGAAATAAAAGGGCATTTTTTGTTTGATTTATGGACAAATGGGTTCAATAAATCGAATTGCTTTACGTTCGTTTCCCATAATAAAGGGAATACGGAAATATATCTAGTCCGAACCTATGCACGTTAGATGGAGTTAATATCTCAACCAAGGCTTGGTAGTATATGGAGGAGAACGTGGTGACTGGGGTTTGAATCCTGCCGGTGACCGAATTTTCTCTTTCACAGTTACTTTCAAGGTTTTGGTGCTGATCCGACCCGATGTATAAAAAAGGTAGGTAATATTTGCATGAAACATTGTCCAAATTCAGATTGAACTACTCTTATGGAAGTATCCCTGTATAACCAATCCTAGAACCATGCTGTTTAAAACGTAGGTAGTAGGTGCTTGTTAAAAAAAAAAATGTAATCACAACTGATGAGTTTACTCTGTGAAATATTCCGTCCTCCGATTCTCTCGGTCGCTCTCTTTAATGTTTTACGCTCAACTGTTTTAGGACTTGATGTAGCTTTAATACTGACTGTGGCTTAGAAAATATCAGCCATGAAAAGATTAATAATAATAAAGTATGAGTACCTCCTAATTATTTTTAATAATTTGATTCCATGTTTGTCTATCAAAATCATAAACTAAAATTTCTGTACACGATCAATAGCGACTGAAATGTCGAAGATTTCTTCGAAAATTCGCTCATGGGGTCATGCTGCATGACTGGACTTTTTTCCTTTAGTTTTTAGAACGGTGTGCAACCATCACGGCAAAAATTAAACCAGTAGATGACACAATCTGTTGTCCTCCCTGCCCTTTCCCTCGTCCATTCGCATGGTTAGTTCTAGTACGAACATAAATACAACGATTTCATAATTTCTCCCTTGAGAGGGAAAAACATTAAATCATGTTTAATGTTTTTCCCTCGCAAGGGAGAAATTAGATATAGTTTTTTAAGGTGAAGAAAAAAGAAAAGATTCTAATCAACCAAAACAATTTATTATATTTATATACATTTTTATTTTACCATTAGATATTTCCGATGGGACTCATACCAAAGTTCGCTTGCATACCTACGAGTCTGCAACACATTGGGACATTTTATGTCTTTAGTTGCAGACTCGTATGCAAGCTCTAAGAGCCACTCAGCTGATCCGGACCCTGGGCATCGTCAAGTAAATGTCCTAAAGAGGCTACATACGAAATTACAGCTTCCTAGAGTGTAAAGCATAAAAAATAGCTTTAAGAGCCACTCATCTGATCCGGACCCTGGGCATCGTCAAGTAAATGTCCCAAAGAGCTATTAGAAGCTATTAGAGAGAATTACAGCTTCCTAGAGCGTAATGCATAGAAATTAGCTTTAAGAGCCACTCATCTGATCCGGACCCTGGGCATCGTCAAGTAAATGTCCTAAAGAGGCTACATACGAAATTACAGCTTCCTAGAGTGTAAAGCATAAAATATAGCTTTAAGAGCCACTCATCTGATCCGGACCCTGGGCATCGTCAAGTAAATGTCCTAAAGAGGCTACATACGAAATTACAGCTTCCTAGAGTGTAAAGCATAGAAATTAGCTTCAAGAGCCACTCGTCTGATCTGGACCCTGGGCATCGTCAAGTAAATGTCGTAAAGAGGCTACATACGAAATTACAGCTTCCTAGAGTGTAAAGCATAAAAAATAGCTTTAAGAGCCACTCATCTGATCCGGACGCTGGGCATCGTCAAGTAAATGTCCCAAAGAGCTATTAGAAGCTATTAGAGAGAATTACAGCTTCCTAGAGCGTAATGCATAGAAATTAGCTTTAAGAGCCACTCATCTGATCCGGACCCTGGGCATCGTCAAGTAAATGTCCTAAAGAGGCTACATACGAAATTACAGCTTCCTAGAGTGTAAAGCATAAAAAATAGCTTTAAGAGCCACTCATCTGATCCGGACCCTGGGCATCGTCAAGTAAATGTCCTAAAGAGGCTACATACGAAATTACAGCTTCCTAGAGCGTAATGCATAGAAATTAGCTTTAAGAGCCACTCATCTGATCCGGACCCTGGGCATCGTCAAGTAAATGTCCTGAAGAGGCTACATACAAAATTACAGCTTCCTAGAGTGTAAAGTATAGAAATTACCTATTAAAATGATTTAACCACCGCTTCACAAATCAAACCGTTCTCGCAATATTCGGATCACCTGCTATGAATCAAATCATCGAAACACCAACTCAATGAAATCATCAGAAATTAACAAGCGGTTGCAATCATGTTCACAACATCAATTATTGAGAATGATCACCTGAGTGTACACAATAAATTATTCAAATAACCATGCTCATAACTCAGCTTGTTGGCCACGCACTTCGCAGTAGTTAACATAATATGGTTGGATAAATCGAGAGCTTTCGAACGAATGGTCAACGAATTTTGTGGGATGAAAAACGACGAAGTACCATTTCCCTAGCAACGACTCGGTTGTAAGCGGAAATCATCAGAAAAAAAAAACGTTGCAGATTTGCGTGTCGTGTCGGAATTCACAGAACGACCCCCAGCCCTAAAACATTAAACATGTTAAAAAAACACCTCAGAAACACGAGTTTGGTATGGATTTCGATGGTTTATGTTGCCTTGGATCGATTGAGACTACAATCGCCAACAATACTGTACCGCAAATCTCGAATAAGTATACGAGTTTATTGTAGTTGTCGTTGTTTTTTGGGATGTTGAATGGACTTACAATGCTCAAAGCTCAATCTTCACTCTTATTACAAATTCTGCCCAGGTATTGCGGATTGAAAAATGTGTATATTTTCCTGTATATCGGACATATATATATATATATATATATATGTATATATATATGTATATATATATATATATATATATATATATATATATATATATATATATATATATATATAGAGAGAGAGAGAGAGAGAGAGAGAGAGAGAAATTACGCATGGTGCTCTCACCCTCCTCACGTTTCACGTCCACTGATGCAAACTTAGGTACACACTTGGAATATTTTTTATTTCTACAACATGTAAAAATTAGGTTCTACTTTTTTCAAATTTAAGTTGGGAACAAAATATATTTTAAATTAGATATTAAAGATTAGGTTTGGGTTCTCCACGGTAAAGTTTCTAAGCTTTTTTCTTTTACCTCAATCCTCTGGTATCGGGAGTGGAGCGCCATCCTCTAGGTGTGGACTGACTAATTTCAATGGGTAACTACACACCACAAAAGAATTAAGGGATCACTTCACCCATAATACCGAAGGAGCCGACTATAACATAAGCAACCTGATACCTACACCAAGTTCAAATACCTAACCAAAGCTTCTCGGTGAACACACATTCTCGTTTGTGTCCAATTCGTGTTCTTGTTTCGAATAGTATCCTTGGTGTTTCGTAGCATGGAGGAATAGTATTTTATGATTTCTGGAAGACAGAGAAAGAAGGAATAGTTCGTCAGTAGCTTACGCCAGCCGCTATTGCCAGCGCTAGAATTGTTATGCACGAGGCCTAACCATTAGGTTAGGTTACCTGATCATTAATGGAGGTAATGCAGAATGTAGAACGCCTTTCGGGATGAGGAGATATTAAGCACTTGATTTGCCACTTTTAGCTTTTGATGAATTCCCCAGACAGTAATTCCGAGTTCATTGCCCTCACTCTGGCTTCACAAAGTGGGACATCTTCTGTAGCGCTTTCAAGCTAGTAGATTGTTGACTTTGTATGTTTTTACATCGCCGGCCAATATGAATCATCCTATCGATCATTGAAAAGCGTTGATGGAGGGGATTGAGAATATACTGATTGAGAGGTTCTCTGAAGGGAAACACGTTTTTGGATGAGGAGACATTACGTTCTTGATTTGCCACTTTTAGCAACAGGCAGCTTCGATGTATTTCCCAGATTCCAATAATTTTAGGTTCACTGACCTCTCTCACTGGTTTCACAAAGTGGGAGATCTGCTATCTCACGTTCATGCTAATAGATTGTTTAATTATTTTTACATTGAAACATATCTATAACAGGCCATTATAAAGCAATATGGATAAAACAATATGGATAAAAGGATCCTATCGATCATTGAAAAATGTTAATGGACTGAATTCAGAATATATGAAGTTCCCTCTGAAGAAAAGAAACGTCTTTTTGAATAAGAAGAAATTACGCAGTTGATATGCCACTTTTGGCACCAACAGGCAGCATTTGATGAATTTCCCAAACTCCAATGCTATGGATTGTTCAATTTTTATAGTTTTCGCATTGTTCTACTTTAAACCATATATAAATCATGTATAAATAAATATATTATTATGAATAAAAGGAAAAATAAATCATTATTGGAAAGAAATCAACAGTTTTCAACGATCTATATCCTTGTATGATACTATTTATTCTCCCTGCAGATAAAATTGGCAAATCATGTGAGTAATGTCTCTTCATTCAAAAAGGTGTTTCTTTGCAGAGGGAACCTCGCAATCAATATATTCTCAATCCTCTCCATTAAGACTATTCGACTATCGATAGAATCCTTTTATCCACGAGGATACATTTATTTATATTGTCCTACTATAAGTATGAGTAGTATGTATGACCTACTTTAAGAAACCAGTGTGAGAGGTCCATGAACCCAGAATTGGAGTCTGGGGAATACATCAAAAGCTGCCTGTTGCTAAAAGTGGCAAATCAAGTGCGTAATGTCTCCTCATCCGAAAACGTGTTTCTCTTCAGAGGGAACTTGTTAGATTCGAGTAATTAATGACTCGTCGTCCCTCTTTCCCAAGGGAGCGGCGTGGAAGTGCGGGGGATGCGTGGAAATGAGGAAAGCATTTTCTCCGAGCGGGTGGACTGCCTGGATATAAGGGTGGAGGAAATAGGGGTGGGGGCATTAAGGGTGACCCTTTTGGGGTGGGAAGGAGGGAGACTTTTTTTTTTCAAACTGTTCCAGGGATCAAATGGACCCACATTCCGTCCGGGGTAACCGAATTTCTAAACGGAGAAAACAGCGCTGTAAATCACTACAAGGTTTTATGTATCGGTGATGGACAGCCTGGATGCACACAAACTCCGTAAATTACTAACTACTTATACAATTGAAGATTTAGTCTCTCGATCTCAAAAAAAGTTTCATATCGTATGAGAGGATTTTCTTAAATTAGCCTTCGTATTAAAATATGTAAAATTGTATTGAAACTGATTTTAGGGTTTTTTGCAATAACAAAAAAGTCTGCCAAGTTGAGTGGGCAGTATAGCTTCCTCACATATTGTAACATGGACGTATAGAATTAGTTGAAGAACAAAGTACGAGTCGAAATGATTGAAAAGTCGGCGTTATAATAAATTAGCGTTTGCGCATGCGCACAAACCATTATTACTCCAATGGCAATGATATTTATAAAGGAACGTCTAGGAGCTAAGTCGCACAATCCCTGAAAATTTCATAAAAATCGGTCCATTTTTCTCGGATTTCTGTCCGTTCTGTGTCGATCAATTTTATTTTTGAACATTCGCTATATTTATTACACCACCAATAGTTCAAAGGGAGTATTCCTGAAACATATACCCATCTACCCCCCGAGTTTGAACGAAATCGGACCAATAGATGATAAGAAATCTACGGTATAATTAATTAACGTTTGCGCTTGCGCACAGACTACAATTATGTGACCGCAATTAAAGTTAAAGGGGTCCGTCTAGAAGCTATACCGCACAATCCCTGAAAATTTCATCAAAATCGTTCCATTAAATTCGTAGTTTTGCCTATGTTAATCGATATAGTTTTGCGCATGCGAAATGGTTATTACTTTACCAATGCAATATAATTTATAGGGCATTTTTCTAGAACATTTACCCAATGACCTACCGAGTTTGAAGGAAATCGGACCAACAGATGTTGCGAAATCGACGTTATAAAAATTCACTTTTGCGCATGCGCACAGGCTAATGTTGATTCAACGGCTTAGAAAATTATAGGAGGCCGTATAGGAGCTAACCCGCACAATCCCTGAAAATTTCATTGGGATCGGACTGAAACTTGGTGTAATTTTGTTCGTGACAAGGATTTACCACAGACTGACGTCAGGGAACCGAAATTGATCCTATGTGTTCGAGACTGAGGTCGAAACAATTTTTGTCCTCCAAAATCCAAATTTCCACTTGCTTTTTGCGTTTCAGAGTGAGCTGATCAATTTTGGTTCCGAGTCTGTCTGTCTGACCGTCTGATGTCTGCCTGTGGATTTTGAAGGACGAAAATTGTTTCGACTTCATTCTTGAACACAAAGGTTCTCTACCTTTGGTTGTGATGAAGCAAAAGAAGAAAAATACTCAAATTATACAAAATTCGGCGATTTAAAAAATATTTTGGATTTTTAGCAGTTTTTAATAAAATTCAGGTGTTTGTCGGTAGGTATAATTTTGGGCAATTTTTTTAATATCCTCTTTAATCGTTAATTTTTTTTTTTTACTGAAATTCTGTAAAATGTATAAATTCAACAATTTTCGTCCGTTTTTAGCCATTTTTAGTGATTTGTTTAGTATATTTTTTGAAATTTGACCAGTTTAAGATGCTCAAAATTACGGATTTTCATGAAAGAAAATCTCAATAAATTTAATTAAAAACTTTTTCACCCGTGAAGAAAGAGTAATTATTTATTCTTTTATCAAGAATCAGGCCAACCATTTTTGAATATTCACTTGTACCACATCTATAGGTATACGTAGAAACGTTGGAGCCAAGGCTTTTTGATGAATATAATTCATTTAATTCGGATACCCAAAAACACAAAACTCAAAAAATGGCATGCGGATTTTGTAGCTCATAATTATGTATCTACAAAAAAAAAAAAAAAAAAAAAAAATTAAATAAATAAAATAAAAAATAAATGAATGAATAAATAAATAAATAAAATAAAATTTAAAATGAACATGCAGAAAAAAACTGAGCATTGTTTGCAGGAAATTTATCTTCCTGAAGAGCGGTTTTTATGAATCTGCCGCTTGGCAGATCAGAACGCGTTATTTCTCTCTCTCTCTCTCTCTCTCTCTCTCTCTCTCTCCCTCGTTTAATTTTTATGAAGTTCCATGTTAGTAATATGGATATTTCAGCACTTATCCATGAATTGTATCACTTATTATTGTAATTGATGAAGGTTATCAATGATCAGGTTCCATGTCCTGGAGGCTATTAGACGCTTATGCACAGTAACACTTTTGAAAAATTGTAACTCGGGTTCTGACCATGAGAATTTATTTTTGTTTTTACCCGACTGGGTAGGATTAACTGAAAAATAATATAAAATAAAAACTCAGCCATGCAGCATGACTAAAAGATCGAATTTTCAATGAAAAGTTGATAACATAAAATTAGGCACTTAAATTCTGATCATTGAGGCCAACACTGAATAAAAGTTGGGGTACAGCCGTTTATCGAGATCGCGAAGAAAATTTGATAACACGCAGCCGAACAAAAAACAACCAACTGTGACACCTCACAGGCCCATTTGTCAATATTCGATCAATTACGGGAATTTTTCACCAAAACATCGATTTTTCTCACTTATGAATCTTAGAGACCAGGTAATGGTTGCGATCGGCTCAGCCCTTAAAAATACTTCCACTGTGACACCCCACATGCTCTTTTGTCAGAAAAACCGATTTTTTATCATTTTTTGGGCCACTAAACTGTAAATTTGAGCCTGCAATTCTGTGGCAATCGAGCTGGCCAACGAACTTGAACTGTCTTTTGCCAAGACGGATTTGTCTGCGTTAGAACGAATTTTTTACGCCGTATTTCACGGGAGTTATCGTAATATATAGAAATATACGACCGTTAAAATCTGGAATTGAGTTCTTTGATGTATGAAACGGATTTGTAGGGGGTCCCCGACCCTTCAAACACACTTTTAAAATTTCGAAGCCATCTAAATAGCTAAATTTTGCTTCAAAAATTTGCTAAAACAAAAAAAAAACTATTTTCCATTTTATTGGAGACTACTCCCCTTAATGTGAAGAAAAAGCGGGCGGTTATAGCTACAAGTGGTGTCCACCATTTTATGTGATACGTGGCGATGAGAGGGACGCGGACTCCATGAGAGGTCGGTGGACGTGGAACCTGTTCCAGGTGGGCGGCCTCGGAGCTTAGCGACCACAACACAACAACCGCAGTTGCGGCGAATCAAAACTTTCACCTGCCTCGACGAGGAGCCTTGAAAGAGGCGAGCGATGGCCGCCGCTAAGGTCGACCAACTTGGATTTCATACGGGCGAGGGGAATGTTTAAAGTACAGCACTGACTTGGCTTCTACAAATTACTCGTGTCAATTTCCTTAGATACCAGCGCAGCACGTGAATCAACAAGACTGGTTAAAGTTTGAGTAAAAACATATTGGTAAAGGAAAGTGACTTAATATTGAATACTTGTTTATCATTGATATGTTTTTGAGGTGTGGGTCAGTCTGAAATTTGCGACACCGATCGGACACCAACACCGACATTTTAGCATGGAACATGCTTTAGCCATCACCTAACTGGCCAAAAGTGTAAAGTTTTCATGTCACGAAAAACTGCCACACAAATTTTCCTATTAGGGAAATGGGAATTCCGCAGTGTTCATCGCACAGAAATCGTTCACCATTCGTTGGAAAGCTCTCATTTTACTGATTTACAGAAGATTAGTAAGATATTTATGTCGTAGTTTTATATTTATTTTCAAGATATTAATCCGATAATGCGATATTATAAATGGTTAGTAAACAATATTATTGTGCGACTTGTCAGCCTTGTTTTGTTGTCACTTGGCTGAGGTAACTTATAAGTTTGGCAACATCATAATAATAAGAAAACAAAACTTACCTACTTCCTTTTAAGGTAGTAATGAGTCATCATGACCGCCATACCTAAAGAAAATGCTACCCCAAATCAGCAGGCAGACAAAAATGCGACCCCGGATTAGCGGAAAGAAAGTATGTTTTTTCTTTATTATCTAATGATTTCCTCATACAACGCAGCCGTTCCTATACGGGAATGTAACTCCGTCAGTTTAAATCTGACCGAAATGTTTCACCAGTCGTTGGAAAGATCTCAATATTTTTGCTGACTCCTTACGTTGCTTAAAACGTCCTAAAAATAATGGCAGCTGAGATACACGTAAAGTCATGAATGAAATGTAAACAATCCTCGGGGTTTGATAATGTAATTGGGTAGTAACCAGGCTGGTTTAAAACGTGAATCATTAACCAAGCGGAAAATGAAGGCGAATGCCTTCAAATATTCGAATGCATTGATATAGAAGCACAATATAAGGTACTCACTATCATTGCTCTCTGTAATTATGGGCTCTTTCCTGATCAGCTGATTAAGATAAGTTTCCAGAGGAGTTGATATATATGATAGGGAAAGTCTCTGGGACATTGAAATGATGAGTTCTTTCCTGACCAGCTGAGTGAGCTAAATTCGCTCCAGTTCATCTGGGAAGATGAAATTTGATTGAATACTCTATGAGGATGAGGCCATAAGAGACGATTAGCTGAGCGAGCTAGATTATTTTTTGTTCGCCCTAGAAATTTACAATTTGATAGGAAAACAAGGGGACAAAAGAGACGAATGAATTACAGGATTTTTCCCAATCAGAAGAGTGATTTAAATCCCATCCTCCCGTCCCTGATCACTCTAGGATGTTGAAATCTTATAGGGAAACTCTCTGGGTCATTGAGAGACGATTGAGATTATGTGGTCTTTCCCAACAGCTCAGTCAGCTAAATTCCCTCCTGTTCTCCCTGGAAGTTAGAATTTGACTGGGAATCTTTCTGGGGCATTAGGGAACGAATGAAACGATGGGATCCATCCTGATCAGCTCAGTTAGCTAATTTCTCTCTCGTTCACCTCTCAGTAAAAATTTGATTGGGGAACCCCTGGGACGTCGAGGGACGAGTTGATGGCATTTTTCTGTTCAGCTTAGTGAGCTAAATGCTCTCCTGCATACCATAGAAAGCTGAAATTTCGTGGAAATCATTATTATTTACAGCGGTGGGTAGTACATTTCCTTGGTGATGTTTCCTAATCAGCTGTGTTTCACTAGGGAGTTGAAATTTGATAGGAGGACTCCGTTTGACTCTAGGAGACGAATGAAATGACGGGCTCATTACAGAATAACTGGGTCAGCACATTGAATCGAGTAAGTAAGTATATGTACATTAGAGAGTTTTAGAGGCACGAAACTGACAACGCATCCGCAAACGCAACCGTATTCTTTGCCCGGAAACGTAGCGCACCATGGTAACGCTGCGACGTATTTCGATACACGACGCATCGCAGCCTGGCATCTGGCAATGCGTTTACGATACCGCTTCAATAGCGAACGGTATCGCTTGTGTAACCTTCGTTTCTCGAAGATCGTATCGGCGAAGAGGGAACAAGCTTCAGCTGTTTTATTTAATTATTCTTTTTTCACCTCAACCTGGAGGGCCGTAACCTTCAAGTGTTTTTGCTGTTTGAAGTAGTGTGACTTGGACCTATGAGGTTACTTTAACATCGAGACTAGATTTGTTGAATGTGACGCCCATGGAAACGCCAATTCGCCGACTTTACAGCGACAACGTATCCCCTACGAATTAGGGGATACGTAATAACGAGACGTTTTTTCTTGTTTCCCACTAAAACTCTATTATTACTGCTGATGAGTATTCAACCAAGCTTTTCCTGAGGTTTTTCCGCGGTTGTAAGGAGCTATGTCTAATAGGATTTCCTTTATCGTCTCCGCAAATGCATTGCGTGGAAACGACTTCAAGCATGCAACAGGGAAGCTGTTCAACATTTTGATTCCCATGAAATCAGGGCTGGGCTTCTGGGTCAGAGTTAATCGATGGTGCTGGATAATCAGGGCGTCGCTGTACAAAGTATCATACCCATGGTAATAGCCCAACCGCGGATAGATCTACAAGTCACCTCTTAAACGAACTAAAAGCGGCAAGCATTAGAGGGCTGGAAGTGTGAACACCTTCAACAAGGAAGTGTGAGGGTCCTTATTATCTGGTTTCTGTTGGCGGAAAACGGCCAAGGCTCCACTTCTGTCCCACCACAACAACTCCGTTCCTCAGGTATGATTCGAATAAACTATTTTACGCATTGCGCAGTATTTTAGGGGACACAGCAAAAGAAAGCAACCCGACATAGTTACTGAAAATAACACTTTCAACTGATTTGAAAAAATAATTTAATATACTTATATTCCTAATATGAGATATCACATAGGTATTAGGTATCTTGTTGCATCTTCACTCACGCAGTTCAGATAAACTCTTTGTTATGCAATCTAAAAAATTAAAATAGAGACAATTTTGGAAAGGAACGAAACCACTATTACTACTATTGTAATTATTCCAATTATTTAAATTGCAAATTATTACCCACAAGTTTGATATTTCTGTATTAAATAGCCATTCTACGCAGGTCATTGGTCTACAATAAATTATTATACCCTGACACATACACATATATATATAGAAGCTTTCCCACTCACCCACCCAATTAACTGAACCAGTTTTACACTGATGCTGATGAGATCGCAATCAAATTTCAAAATCGAGTGCACTTTTCAGTGTCTTCCTTATTGGCTTCATGGCCCTATTTGACCATTTTCCCCAATTTTGATCTCTAACCCCGATTTTGTTGATATTTTAATTTGAAACTACCCCTAATTTGAATATTAAAAATCTTGAATGTAGTTGTTACATTTAATATCGCTCAAAATACCGAATGGATTTTACAGAACTTAAATAGCTCTCTCCGTTCACTTGATATTCATTTATTAAAATCGGCTCATTTCAAGACGCAATTTGGCGGCGCATTGGGCAACTAAACCCCGTGATACATGTTTAGCTTTAAGGGCACGTAAGTGTTCACCAAAAACTCTCTATTCTCTCTTCCGAATGGGGATGACTCCTCGATCGCCCTGAATATTTGCCTACGCCAAGAGGTTCAGTGGCCGGCCGGAGACGGGGAGACTCATCTGAGCTGAGCGTGACGCGCCGTTGTGAAACGGGATTAGCCGACAGCTCCGGCTTACAACCGCACCCCCCTGCCCACCTTCAGCCACCCCCTGCCCACCCTTTGCCCCCCTCTCACCCTCAGCCGCCCCTTGCCCACCTTTAGCCGCCCCCTTTGCCCACCCTATTGCCCTACTAATTCATCGACCTTTCCCAGCTACCGGAGACTAATCTTCTCTCTCGCCGCTCAGACTGCTCTTCGAGATCAAACACCGGATCGCAGCATCGTGGTCATTACTTCCTTCAGGACAAGAAAACGTAAATGGAAAGTGTTTCAATAAATTATACAAATTTACCCTGCACTTCTTTCTTTACCAAGGTTTATAACTGCTGTCTAGGTAAGAATTCTCGGTTTATATCCCTCAGTATACAAAATGTTTGTGATTTGAATTTACTCCTTATTATATATTGAATTTATTTTAAATTGTTATAATCGTTATGGTTTAGCATTTTCAATTGTTCTAAAACACTGCATCAAGCTAGTTGATTCATTCGCCGCCTACCTATGAACCTACCTACCGTCAGCGCCTGAATGGATCACTTCACCCGGGATAGTTGTCGAATCCATGAGGAGGAAGCTCCAGAAAGCCCATACAGCGAAGAACAACTTATCACTGCCATCAATATTTATGATATCAGCTGATATTCCCAGTTCCTCCCCGCCTCACCTTCTTCATCGGTGCTGGACGGGCGTCTTAAAATTATTCTCGCCATTATTGCTGTATGCTACGCCTTTGTCTTTACCTCAAGTTATTACATCTGCATCGTCAGATATCTGCAATATCTTGAATATTATATTTGTTCGGAAGCAAAAGCAATTCCTGGAATTTTTCATTCATTCTTACACCGACTTTTCACATTTAGTAATGGTCCTTCGAGATACCTACCTAATTCTGGTTTAGTATTAAATTGCAGATACCTTTGGGTTTATCAAAAACCGTTTTGCATACACAAACATTTTTACTGTTTTGATTTTTTCCCAGCGATCACTATGGTTACTCTGGGAACTTCCCTTTCGGATACTTTGGGCGCCAGAACAGTGACACAAATGGAGAGGACGGCTGATTGCTGCATGATCCACATCACAGGAAGTATCGCCGTAAACGTCCTATGGGCGTTGGCATGCCTTGGTTCGTCCTCGTCCTGTACCATGAATCACAGGTCGATCCATATCGTATATGAAATTATATTCTTCGGGGTAGCGATTAGAATGATAATAACGGCTCGGGGTCAGTAGAGTCAGTAGACATAGATGAGTGTGAATACTATAAATGCATTAATGTTTAAAGAAATGGTGGGTGATTTGCAAACGAATCGTGCAATTATGTAGATACTTAACTTTCTTGAACTTTTAGCTTTGAGCGCTTCAATACGGTGCAGTTCATTTTTCTGCCTAACACTCCTTACACATGGTTATGAACATGGACCCAAACTGAGAAAGAACGTAATATATATTGACGAATTAGAGAAACTTGTGTCAGCCTGTCTACTGTGTAGAGTTAACACGCTTGAGCATCACACCTCAGCAGTCCATTCTAGAGCATATTTCCGACAAAAAAAAAGCCATAGACCATCTTGCTAGGTCAAGGTCAAAGTCTCTAAGACTTTGGCAGATCTAATAATGATATGTAGGTAAACATAGTAGAAATCCCCCTAAGTATTTCCTTCGGTGTAGCCAGATCGAAAAATCAAAACTTCGTAGGGAGCAGGCAAACACATCGTATTTGATTCGTCCCGGATACACAAGGTTTGTAATGATTTCTAACACTTGATTGTTAAATATCGGAGCTCTTAAATTCTACCCTTGATGAAAACTGATACCGAGATTTTAGGATCAGCAGGACCTCATATGCGGTTTTTCGCCCGAATTTCATAAACTTTGGTCGAGTAGTTTCGGAAAAAAGCTCTGCACGGTGTAGAATGATTCCATTATTCAATTCATTGTTTGGATTCTACGCAGCTTGAATACCTATATCAAAATGTGAACTGAACTGAATGTGAAAAGAAACCAAACTTGTGAAATCATAAAATACCGGATTACTGTTTAATTAATGAAAGTCCTCCTGCAAAAATGTTAGAATCCGGTCCGGACCGTTTTCGGTTGGCATCTTCAACCGAAAACGAATCGTTCTGTTAACTCTTCTTCTAATTTCTGGTAATTCATGTTATATGAATAAATGAGAGCGTATGACGAGGGAGAAGGAGGGGGGGGGGGAGATGTAAAATATGCATTTTATCGAATTTTCGTAGGAAATGAAACTTTTGCATTGGCTCCAAAAATTTTAAAATCAAAATTTGAAAAATTTCTTTATTGAAATCCGTTTTGGGACATTCTGAAACGAATTCTTGACTTTGTTACCCCCCTGGCGAGGCGCGGAGCTCCTACTATACGGATTGACTGAGAGGATTTTTTATCTGTGGTGATTTTTAATTTTTGGCTATTAGAGGTTTCTGGTCTCATCAATTCAAATACATTTCTCCCAGATTCCAATCAGTGACGTAACTGATTCGCCTAGGTAGTTTTGAAGGAAGGTGAAGAGAGGAGTCAAATCCGTCAAGTGTGATTCAATTGACGGATCAATCAACAAAGGAGCGATGGAGGAACAATAACGAGGCACGCACAATATATTCTGACGCCGGCGATGTATCCTTTCCATCCATTGTTTAACCTCCAAACTAAGTTAAGCTCAATTCATTACGGCGACCGAAATCCCCCCCGGGTTTAGTAACTCTCAACTTGAAACCGCGACAGCCTTTAGCGCCAACAGCTTTGAAAGGATTACTCTCTCCCGGCGCGTCCTGTTCTAGGGAGAGGGTTCCCATCGCATTTGTGACGATCTACATACTACAATTCGTGTTATTGTGAATCCAGGGACTTCACATTTTACTTGGCGTTAAGACAAGAACATCTGGCACAAGGCTTCTTTCACACCACTTTCCCAACACGTAATCAGCGTTTGTGTCTGCAGAACCATAAAACTCGCAGTTTCAAAAAATATTTCAGTGATCCCAGAAGTCTTGATTGATGACGAGAAAGCATCACTCCCTAGGTGGGACCCCCCTGCACAGTGTCACGACACCAATGCAGCAAACTTTAGAAAATCATGGATAGAAAACTACACATCTAACAGAGCTGTGAAATTTCTTTAAATTAAATCAGTTGTCAATTAAAAATATAAAATGAATAACTAGTTAGCGCTTATTCCGTCTAAAATGAAGCAGAATGAATGCGAAAAGGCTCATTCGCCTTCGGTTCACCTATGACACATGTTGGATTTCTATTCGATCAAGAACTTTGCTAAAACTGTCTTGTGAATGAACGTGATGACAAATGCCATAATTTGACAGCTGGTTGACTGAATTTGAGATAAATTGTCGCCCCATGTTTAGCACTGGTTGATGTCATATGGCGTTAATCGTCAGAAATAGGTTAGCTCACAAATCTTTTAATTTTTAAACATTAACCAATTCTTTAATAAAGAAAAATGTCACATCCAAGTTGGGAGGATGTTTCGAACAGTTTTATGGGCGCCAGATAAGTGTTGAAAAAGGAGGAAACCATGAACACGATACACTGAATTTAAGTTTTAACATCAGCTACACTTTCATAGGTTACTGCCAGAGTGAATTTAGTAAAAATACGTCCCTCAAACCCTAGGTAGAAAATTGGTCTTTCCTCCAACAGGGTTGTCCAAGCGCCCGAATGCCTTGAATAAATGATCGAGGACGTCCCGAGCCGCGCGGGAGCAGCCCGAAATATTTCATGAAATCATCCCTGTGCCTGTTGGGCTGCTCGACTCTGCCCAGGCTACTGTTCAGGCCAGTCGACCTCATAGAACGATGGTACCCAGGTATAGTGTGAGCTGTAGCATAAGTATTATATAACTAAGTAGCAGTGATAGTATAATTATATGCACGAGTTAGTTAAGTATAATGATAGTCTACTGCTCCAGGACCCCAAAATTTTACGTACTATATAGTTCAGTGCTTTCAAAACTCCTAAATTTCCAAATGATCATCGCCTATATCCATGCACAATTGTACAGTTAATTTAATTCACTTAATAGGTGAATTATACATGTAGGTATATTCTTCTAGAAATAAATTACACATTTTTCTTTTTTGACATGGATATGTCTTATAGCTTGGGGTCTATCAATTTTTTTCACTCGACGGTAGCCCTACACCGGCCCGTGGTTCCCTCCTCCGCCGCGCAGCGGCGCTAGTCTCCTCTTTTATCAGTGTGGGCTTGTATGATCGCTCTGACCTGTAAATCTACGGATTTATCCGTATGCCAAGAAAAAATATATTTATTGGTGAGGAGATTGTGTACCAGTCAATCCCTTAGTAAAAATGCAGATTAGTTGGGCATGTAGATCAGAATGATGTGTATAGTTTGGTGGTCTGGATGCTCGCAAGCTCGCATCTCAAGAAGATATAACATCAAGTAGTCAATCCCTTAGTAGAAATGCAGACTAGTTGGGCATGTAGATCAGAATGATGTGTATAGTTTGGTGGTCTGGATGCTCGCAAGCTCGCATCTCAAAAAGACATAACATCAAATAGTCAATCCCTTAGTAAAAATGCAGATTAGTTGGGCATGTAGATCAGAATGACGTGTATAGTTTGGTGGTCTGGATGCTCGCAAGCTCGCATCTCAAAAAGACATAACATCGTCAATCCCTTAGTGAAAATTCAAATTAGTTGTACATGCATGTCAGAATGACGTTTTAGAAGTACATTTCGGGAGTTTTACGAGCAAAAAAAAAAAATACATTGGTCAGTGGTTTAGAACCCACGACATTTAACTTACGAGACCGTAATCATACCCGTTGGGCTACACCTCAACTATAGTGGCTGGAGACAATCACAATACTTCATTATTCAGTACGAGGGAGATAAAAGTGGGAGACTAGCGCCGCTGCGCGGCGGAGGAGGGAACCACGGGCCGGTGTAGGGCTACCGTCGAGTATTTTTTTCGTAACAAAATAATGTCACAAAATAGAGAGTGTTTGCTTTCCACGATGTCTCCCGCGCGGCCGCACCCGTGAACGTAAACCTAGGGATAACACCCACTGGAAGCTAACCAGAACGCTAAACTCTACGGTCACTAGACCTATCTGTGCCGCGTCTTATCATAACCTGACACATTCATCCCGCTCCCAATTAAACAAATATAATAAAAATGATGATAATGTTATCATTAAGGTTACCATTGACGTATAAGGTGTCGGAGGCCGTGGGGGCAGCGACGTATGAAGCTTCGAGTTTTCGGTCAGCCTTCACTTGTTTTCGGAACGGAAGCCAATTCGTGTTAGTTCGTCAGGTTTTCGGTTGTCATAATAGAGAGTTTTTGTACTTCTCGTATTCATTTTCTCGTATACGAAAATGGCCTTTCCGAAACGAGAAGAGGTTTTCGTAACGCGGAAACGCTTTTTGGAACGGGAAGAGTCAGCTTTACTCGTGCTCAGCTTTTTCGGAATCGTAATTACGAGACGAAAACTTGACCTTCCTCTAGGATAACACTCTAGAATAACTTAGCAACTATCATGCAGTACGCATGGATACACATACACACCCGACAAAATCGGCTGAATTTTCCCCGTGCCGTCTTTTGCTGTTGGTTTAACCTTTGTATTTGTCTTTCTTTCGTGTTTTTTTCCCCGCACCTCAACCAGAAAGGTCATTAGTGGCATTTTGTTCTCGCTTTCGACGTTTTATCGAAGATTTCAGCTTTTTCATTAAAGATTAAGAGTTTCAAGGTTCATTTTACACGTTTTGAAGATTCGTGTTCTTCACGGCTGAATCGTTTTCATATGATGTAGAGGTAAGTGGTCGTTGTTTCCTAATTCATGTTATATTTTGGAAATTGTCTACTTTGACAATTGAGTTTTGAGCAGTGAACAAGAGTCACGTTAACGTCTCTGTAAGAGTTCTCTTCCTCTCGGGCTTACGAAAACGCTACGAGAAATCGATGCAAAAAGGTTAGCATTCATCGTGCTCGCTCTAACTGCTAGTTTTCGTGGTTACGAGAAATACAAAAACTCTCCAATCAGCTGACTACTCCTAACAGCTTCCATAAAAAGCAAAAACTCTTCAATATGAGACGCAACAACCGATAAGCAAATTGGCGCTACTAGCTAGAAATGAGGTAGTTATGTTGTAACCAGGTTGTAAGAAGATGGTTTAAATAAGGTTCAGTGTCAGTGACACACCTACACGCGAAGACATATCCACACCAATGCATCTGTATGCAGATTGCAGTGATTAGTGTATCAGCAATTTTTAAAATTCATCTATACCTAGTTCATTCTAGAGTACATTCTCTTCTCCCTAAAGGGCAGTTTCTTTCCTTCGATACAGAGAGGTTCCTATCATCTCCACTCACCTCGGGGAAAGTGAAATGGTTTTTAGCTTGAGTGGTCTCCACCAATTACATAAAAAGCCCCCCCCCCCCTCCCATCTCCCACCCCTACTCCGCTTCTCACGGCACTTCTTAACTTTTGCTGCGTTTCCGCCGATTCTTTTGTTTTCTTTCAAAAATCGAACGAAAGGTTCTTTGGAAAAGAAGGTTGTTCTCGTTGATTTTTGTTTTAATATAGAGAAAGTGCCTCTGAAACGGAGGGCCTTGATGTATAATCATGACGTTTCGAGAGAGATAGAAAAGACGTCTGCATAGCACATATTTCTCAATACAAATGCTTATGGCGCTACAGCTCATTGCTAGCCCATTTACCTCCTGAACAATTATTGCCCTTAAAGGAACTCGATCCTATATGCCATTTCTCCCCAGTTTCTCACCCCAAAAGTCCTCATAACATCTGTGACGTCGATCAGCTGCCATATTCTAGGTCGTCCTCTTCTCTCATTGCAGCCCATCTGATGATCTAAGACCATTATCGGCGCTCTATAGCTGGGCTTGGATGCTAAAATTGCATTGATTGCATTGCTGATGCAAAAATTATTCAGAACGGTTGGTACACGAGATCATAAATCATAATTAAATGTTATGGTATATCAATGAAATTACCTATGCAATGCGCCTATTCAATTTATAGACAGAAGGTAAAGTGAAATTTAAAAAAGTTGGTTTTCTGTTAAAAGAGGAGAAGTGAACAGTTACACAAACAAGCTTTACATTTTTATGTCATTCTGACAAATTGATTTTCGATCGATTTCAATTCTGATAAATTTAATGCATCTGTTTACAAAACACCCCATAGGCAGTTTATTATCATGTCGTGACTCGACAGGTTCTAAAATACATTCCCGTCACCGGTGGTGGATGGTGGCGACCAAATTTACAGGAAAAACACTTGAATATGTGTCCGACAGGAGTATACAAGTCCCGAGACGACCGGAGACGAACTTAACTTTTCGCAGTCTCCCAAAGATGAGAAATCACCATATTTTTCAAGACACTATTCATAATTCACGGGTGACTTATACTACGGTCCGAAAAAATTAAAAACCTCATCTATGACAAACTAAACATGTATATTACACGTCAATTTCTCGAGTATTTCAAGTTCACAATGTAAAATTATTGTAACACTGCATATACAGGCCCTGAAACCCATCGGGTAGTAAATGGCCCTGATTAGTGCCTCTCAAAAGCCCCTCCTCCACGCTTGATAAAAACCGAGTGCTAGGTTTGTTTCGGTGGGTATCTAGGAACAATATAAAAACAAAATAAAAATTAGTTCCTAGGCTTGATTTTTGCACAGTTCGGGCTATTGTGCGCCGGTTGATTAGAGATCAGCTTTGAACTTCCATGGTGAAATCCAATATTGCAAACAATCTCCGTTCAACAGTCAAACCGGGTGAATCCAACTACGGGAAATTTTCTAGTTCTTGACCTCTGAATCCAATATTTCCCCTCCTATGCATTTTTGCTTCCGAGACTGCAAGGCAGCGGAAGCTTTGTTTTCACTTTCGAAATAAATAAAAATGTTTTGCTCCAAAATCAAAATTTCTACTCGCATTTTGCGTTTCAGAGCCTCCTGAACAAATTTGGTTCCGTGTCTGTCTGTCCGTCCACATTTCCTTGTAACAGCCATAACTTCCACAATTTTGATCCGATTTTAACCAAATTTTCAGGGATCGTTCATTACGGCTCTAGATGATCCCCTATCAACTTCATCATGATCGAATCAACGGTAGCTTCTGCGCAGGCGCTAACGTGAATTCCTTGTGATGGTCATAACTCGGTCAATGTTGAACGGATTTCGGTCAGATTTTCAGGGATGATGTGGGTAAGGTCCCTTGAGGTCCCATAAGACAATCATCATAATTGCATTAGCGGTACGCTCTGCGCATGCGTGAACGAAATATTCTTGTTACGGTCCTTGCAACAGCCGTAATTTCCACAATTTTGATGCGATTTTCTTCAAATTTTTGGGGATCGTGCGGGTATAGCTCTACATGGTCCCCTATCAGTTCCGTCATGATCAAATCAACGGTAGCCTCTGCGCAGGCGCAAACAAAATTTTCTTGTTTCGGTCATAACTCAGACAATTGTGAACGGATTTCGGTCAGATTTTCAGGGATGATGCGGGCAAGGTTTCTTGAGGTATTTAGATCAAATTATTAATGAAATCCTGTAAATCAATTAAAAACACCTTCAGTTTTGATCCGATTTAGACGAAATTTTCAGGGAACGCGGGCTACATCCTGGATGGTCCCATATTAAAATCAAAATTTTCCTTATTAATTTCATTTATTATTTTCATTCATTATTCATTCATTAATTAATTTATAATTCATTAATTGATTTCATTTATTATTCAGCTTCCAATTTCCCACCTTATTAATTCCCTGATGCCAGAACCTGTCGTTTCTAGTTTTCTGGAATTTAATGGTGACGTACTGTGAAGGTCACGAGGAAGCTCATGTGCCATTTCCTTGGCAGTGTATTTTTTTTTTTTTTTTTTCCCACTCTGATTTCGAAGATAGCATTGTTCTGTACTAGAATATATTGAAAACAATGTAGTTTACATGATTTTTCACATTAAAAAAATATAAATATTATTTCGAAATGAGCAACCTCCGTGGCTGTCCCACTTTCAGGTTTTTAATACCGTAGTTTTTAATATCGCAGTTCACTTGGTTAAGGAAGATCCAGTGACCCTTTCCCATAGAAAATATTTTTTCCCCTAAAATCAGAATCCTGATGTCGAATGAATCTATAAATATGATGTGATTTGTGTCAATAATATAATTATTGTACCCTGTGAAACTTTGTCCCAGACTCACAGTGTAACAGCTGGCGGATTTTGAAAGACTAGTAGTGGCAAGACTGATTGGCCTATCAGAAGCCAGCCTTGCTCTCCTGGGGCCGTGAATTACCAGCGAATCGTTAGAGAAGTTGGATGGTATGCGGCGTACGATTTTGTGTGTAACATCCGAGTAAGTCATATTTTTTATTTTATTCAACCTTCAAAACTAACAAGATTGTGAGCCTTCTTCAGTAATAATATTACAGTTAGATTACACCCATTACACATGCTGTTATATTCGTGTAAGATACGAGACCTTCTCGAACGATCAAGTTTGTCCCCCACCCCGGCAACTACTTGGAACCGTTCCCTACAAGAAGAACTGAGTGTTCTTCAATTCCGTTCAACTCGGAGCAGCTCATGAGTCACAAATGAAAAGTCACATTTACGTTTCTAAACTAATATGTGATCGTGTTATGAGGCCACCAAACCACTTCATTCTGATCTACATATCCAACTAATCTGCATTTTTACTAAGGGATTGACTACTTGATGTTAGCTTTGTTCCATCCACCTAACCGCGGTCGACCGCGGTCGACCGTGGTCGACCGACTCATGCGCAGTAACTTCAACCGCTGTTCCATTCCAACAATCAGCTCAACACAGCGGTTGAACCGCTGTTCCATCATAGCAGCGTGGTCGACCACGGGTCGACCGCGGTCGAACCAAAACCGACCGCCAGATGGAGTGCGGTTCATCCCGGTTGTTATAGGAAACCTCACGCAATTGAAACCTACTCATAACCTTCCTCATTTGAAATTCGAGCTCGGTGGGTGGACACCTCAACCTACTTGTGGAAAATGGCTTCAAGATTGAAAAATAAAGATTTATTTGAATCCCAAACAGTATTGATTTATATTTTTCCCTGGTTTCTTCCCAAAATAATTATTTCATATATGTTTTTCTTCTAAGATAAAACACTTGCGAATTTACCGTCAATGCGTGTATGTCTATTCTGGGAAATTCTTTATTCTCTATTCTCTATTTTATTCTGAGAAATTCATTTCTCTATTCTCTATTCATTCTCTTTATTCTCTATTTTATTCTGAGAAATTCATTTCTCTATTCATTTCTTTATTCTCTATTACCAATCCTTAGTTCTGTGTCGAACTCATCAACCATTTTTGTGACAAAAAAACGGTTGCCCTCGAGAGTTTTATCCAAATCCTGTAACTTTGGACTGTATACCGGCCAGAAATAGAAAATGAGAATATAAAATCACTACAATGAGTTGTTGAAAATGAGAATAGAAAATCACTACAACGAGTTGTTGTCTACAACAAGGCGATGAAAATGTTTCCAATGGAGTGGAGTCACAAGAAATGACTGGTGTAACGCTATTTTACCTCACTTGCAGTTGAGCGTTCCATCCATGGTTGGATCGTGGTTAGGGTCGTCCAACCGCGATCATAGAGGCTGTGGACCGCGTGCTGACCGTGGGTTAACCGCGGTGAGGTGGATGGAACAAACCTGTTATGTATTTTTGAGATGCGATCTTGCGAGCATCCAGACCACCAAAGTATACACTTCATTCTGACCTACATGTCCACTAAACAGGTTGAACGGAATTGAAGAACTCACTGTCCTTCTTGTAGGGAACGGTTCCAAGTAGTTGCCGGGGTGGGGGACAAACTTGATCGTTCGAGAAGGTCTCGTGTGTAAGATGGTGAATTTAACCTCCATGTCAGAAAATGTGAAACTTCCGTGGCAGCCCGTCGCAAAAACTGTATGGTTATTAATTCATGTTACACCAAATTAGTGCCCCTCAGTCAAATGTCCTCTTCAGAGGACACTTTATAACTCGTACACAATTACAAAATTACTTGAACTGTGCTATTGAACAACTGGGTTTTTAAAGTAACTTACAATATTTTTATTTTTCAGTACCCATTACTCTTTTTAAATGTCAATAAAAATTTGTTTTCATTAATCCGGTGGGTTTTTAATGTTCATTAGAAGTACCTACTCTTAAAATCAAAGCACTGAATGAATTGGTAAGATTATGAGCTATTCGTAACCTTCAAGACTATATAAAATTTAAATTAAACTTTAAAATGGAAAAAATGAATTCCGACTTGCACATTACTGATTTTAATGGTAAGAAATACTCCCTGAACACTATGGAATTTTTTCAAGATTTTTTTACAAAGTTGATTTTTTGAAAATCTTGATGGTCAAAATTTCCCGTAGTTGGAAAAGCACCCAAAACCGAGTCTTGAACTCAGTTCAAAAATTTAGTGAAATCGACCCTAAATAGTTATTCGTTTCTGGGACAATCTGTTCAGAGAGGGTGGAGTGAGTGGATAGGAGGTGGGGGAGGGGGGGTTATATGGCGGATACAGAACGGGGAAAGAGGTAAGTGAGAGGAGAAGGTCATATATTTGTATTACAGTGGCTGCCCGTGACGTCCGGCCTCCGCCGACTATTTGGGTTGAGGACACTTCAACTCCCCTCCGATCTCAGTGACCCGTTCACCCTCACTCCGTACTAACCCTCACTCTAACCCGGGGTTAGTGTTGGGGTCCCCTCCCCCCTTTCCCCGTTTTCATGCCACTCGTCTCTAACCATCACGTTTGAAATTATTTCACTCATTACCCCGCCCCGTCCGTAACAATAATGAACCGTGTCCGAAACCCCCCTTTCCAACACTTCAGTATTACCACCCCATAACGGGTCTACGATCTCCTCCCCCTAACACCTTAACACCACCTACAATGCGCTCCCGCTGAACTATAACTTAAACTGGTCGTTTGTCATAATAGCAGGAGAAATGTTGATTAAGATTCACTAATGATACTACCACAATACCATAATACTAGTACTCTTGCGTGGACCATTAATTTAAGGGGGGGGGGGGGGGGGGGGGGGGGAGATACAAAACTCTATGATACAAAACAAAACAGATACAACAGATACAAAACTTCTACAAAATGCCCTCAAAGATACAACCATACGACCTGGTGGCAATTACATTTGTAGGATTCCGTGTTGACATAAATCTGCTTAGTTCCTGAGATATTCATTGAAATGGAATGAAAACTGTGTAAGTGATGCTCATTACAAGAATATTACATTTGTGAATGCGCAGATTCAACTTCAATGCGGAAAAAAAAATCAAAATTTTAGGGAGATCATCTGAACTCCTTCACGCAAAATCCCCGAAAACGATATCGAAATCGGATGAAAACTGTAATAATTATACTTGGTTCTCATGATATCCTTTCCCTTGGCTGGTTGATTTTTAAATACTGCGAGTAGGCAATACTGTTATACAGAAGACATTGAAAGCTCTTGTTACTAACTATAGTTGAAATCTTTATTGAACTGTGTTTGTTTCGGTGCCTATATAAAGTCCAAACTTCCAAAATTCGCAATGATTATGTATTCTATATGCTGCAGTGAAAGTTCTAGAGCTTGACGCATGAACTTCGAACAAATTTTGAAAGACAATAGCTGGCCTATTTGCATCAAGACCTGGGTGGTGTCAAAAAAATAAAGTGTATCGCAATTCAGTCAGAATATGATTCGTGGTAACAGAAATACAGAGATAAATTGTGCACACTTAGTAGTTGTTCAACATCTGAAGGTCGCTAAGGATTGTCCGTAAGTCTCACTTTTGTTGTAAGTCATTTGTTTGGCTGACGGCACGAGCAGTCCGAAACGCGGTGATAGTGATTTTTTCCTGTTTTCAAATTGTAGGAGCAGTCAGTCCCACGTCCAGAGATCGGAGATACATCTTCACTTCTGTCTTATTGTGGTCAGTCATGGGATCATCATCAGTTACATTGCTTCCAAATGGTTAGAGAAAATCTCGAAACAATAATACTGAATTCGCACAAACTTTTGTGCTTTTATCTTTGAAGCACCTACCGAAACTAAGTTGTGTGACAAAATGCCTGTCAGAATTCAGCACTTCCGACGTACGATTTGACGAAAGTCATTTTAATAATTGAATAATAACTATAACTATTTATTTATCAGTAAACGGGCATAGTCTGGTTAACAAAAGAAAATAAGCATTCGCCAAAGAATATGCACCATAAAATAATAATTATCGAACAAATTCAGTTATCAAAAAATTAATAAAATAATTATCAGCTAGTTACTCAATAAACAAATTAATTATAATTACTTGAATAATTAAAATTCAATTTCTAAAACTGCAGTTATTTGCTAATGCTTATTAGAATTCAAAGAATAGTGAAAAATATCAGCACTAGGCTGGGCTTGGGCTTGTTAAGGGGACTTTGCTGAATGTAGTTTGTAGGAGCAAATCTAACGTCAGAAACATCATTTTTCCTGGTGGGGTGACTAGAACCAACAAACGAAACCTTACTAAGCAGAGTAGAACAGTCAAGAGAACCACTGACCAGCCTATGGAAAAATGCAAGCTCAGCAACATCTCGCCTGTTCTCAAGTGAGGCCGAACCTTGCAGTCGAAATGGAAGGAGCCTAAACAGTCGGAACTTCCTCGACAGGTGTCCCAAGCTTGAAAGCTAAGTAACGCAAAATTTGCATTGTACCCTTTCTATTTGGTCCTTGTAATGAGTAGTAGGAGAGCATACCACCGATGCATATTCTAATATGGTGCGAACAAGAGACTTGCACAACAATACAATGGCCTGTGTATTAGTAAAGTTGCGCGTATTACGCTTTGAAAACCCCATCACTCTCAGTCATACCAGTTATCAAATCTAAATGTTACCAAATGTTAGGTTTTTGTAAAATAGAATACCCATATCACGCACACTATCCACAATGGAAACCCACCAATAGAATAAGTAATGCCAAGTGTATCTTGTGAGCGAGTGAAAGAAAGAACCGAACATTTGGAGGGGTTATGATTAGGAAAATCCTGTTGGCACTACACCGAGAGAATATCAAGACTTTCTTGAAGCACCTCGCAGTTCTCAACCGTTTTTACAACCCGGAACAGTTTCAAATCATCAGTAAAAATGAGGTAATTAAGACCAATGGAATTATCATCCACACTTTTTTTTCTCAGTAAAATGAGTAATAGAGGACCCAAATAGGACCCTTCTGGAACACCAGAAGTTGCCTCAATTTTAGAAGAAACTACACTTTTCATGTAACACTCAAAACCCAGTTTTGCAAATAATTACTAATCCACTTGAGAAAACAATCCAAAATCCCCAACGAAGCAATAATCCATCAAGTGACTATGGCAGACCTTGTCAAAGGATTTCACGAAATCAGCCGAAATGACATCAATCTGACAGCCATCTTCAAATGCTTCCACCACAAATTCCTAAAGTGGCAGCAAATTAGTGGTGGAAGATCGACCTTTAAGAAAGTCATGTTGGTAAGAAGAGAAGTATGAAGATAAAATAGGGGTAAATTGGCAGGATACACATTTTTAGATTTTAGGGAAAGTATAAATTGAACAGGTCGATAATGAGCAACATCAGATTTTAGACAAGATTTATAAACAGGAATATCAAAACATGAAGAAGTTCTAGCCCAAATCAGTACTTTAATAATCCAATAGTTACTTAGTACAATATTTTTATACAAATATATCTGTAAATCACTGTGTGACGAAGTTCTAGTCAGTTATGATTATATAGTGTAATTCAATATTTAGTATAATAATTTCTTACGAGTATATCAATTTCTATAACTACCAATGTGACGTAGTTCTACATGGAATTAAAGTGTACTCGAGTAGTGCATACTACAGAATTGGACTACCAGTTCATCAATGGGATGCACCGTCCGGGATCGCTCATGATTGTGAGTGATTTCCTGATTTGGGTTCGAATCTACAACTATGGAGATGGTTCTTGAAGAAGAATAACAACATTGCTAACCTACCGTATAATAGCCTAAAGAGAAATGTCCGTCAAAACCTGCTGATACTATTGTGAATTATGTATGAGGTAAAACAGGTATAGCTGCAGATAAATATGGCTACTTAAAAAACTTCTACTGGAAAGGAGGTTAATTTAGGCTCTCTTCTGACTTTAAATCGAGATGGGGGAAAGCGAGACCAGATGCTTTCTGTCTCACACGCTATATAGAAGCACTGTATCTTAGACACTAATATTTTACTTGTAATTTAATGAGAATGTAAGCAATGCTAATGTCAAACTAATCCGGGTTTAGAATAGATTCTTGGGTAATTTTAAAGAAACTCGAATGAGACCAACAGTTGGAAATAACAAGTTAGTTACCATACAATCCCATCGCCTCAGTATGTTTTCATCCGCACTACTCCATTACAAGTGGAGAAAATCAAGAATAGTTTCACTATAATCAATCCTTCCATTCTTCTCTTATATTCTCTTATAGACCGGCCCTAAAGACGAACTCCTCTTTTTTCGCCCAGAGCCTGAGGTATTTTTCATCATTTCTCACCAACCAGATAGGCTCCGGGTATTATAACGGGAAAAGAAGGAACTGTGTTCCTATGACAAGATGTACTGCCTCCCCTCCTCTCGGGAGCATCCAATTTCCTGGGAGTAAATGGGAAGATATTGAATGATTTCTATTCGGGAAAACAGATTCATATAATTTTCTTTGTTGCTGCTCCTTTTCGTCTTTTTTTATGGTGTTTTTGTATTCCTCTTCTTCTTGTTCTTCAAGAGATCCAACGTCATTGTTGCGATATCTGCCTTCCACGTTTTCGTTCCCAACCACAAATGCCAATTGGAATCAGTTGGCTCCCACAAGGTCTTGGCAAAAACGAGAATGGTATAAAAGAAAACTATTCGAGTCCAACAACAATGCAGAAATAGTTTTAATTCTACATTTTAATTTTAATTTTTAATGGTAAAAGTGCAATCACTCTCAAACCATCCAATAACACTTGATAGCCAACTCCTAAACTAATCTTCTTTATTTTTTTAGCTTCCCTTTAGGTAGGTATAAATATGTTTTCTTGTTCGACTTCATTATGCTGTTCAAACCATGGTTTTAACGTTTGAAATATAGATCGCTGGATAAAACGAAAATCTTCGTTTGGTGAAGAGTGTATAATAAAAGTAATTTTGATGAAAATAACAGGATAAATTCACTGAACACAAGGAAATTGGATAATGGGTATGTTATTTTTCTTTGATTGTATATTTGTATATTTCTTGTATGGTGTTTTACATCGCAGATTTGTTCAATGCAAGTATATGGAATATAATTTAAGATTATCCTAAATATGATGTTCAAAATAAATTTGTAACTTTAATCGAATTCTTAGTCATCATGTTTTAGGCTAAAGCATTTAGAGTTCTAAGGCGAAGGATGTTGGAGCCTAGGTACTTACATATTTAATGCTAGCCCTTTATTTTGTTTTGATGGCGTTTTATAAGACCACGGCGATGATAGAGATATTTGCTAAGTCAGAAAATCATCAAAAATTTGTGTTTCAGATTTAAAAAAAAACTTCTGCCAAGTTAGGTGGGCAATAAAGCTTCCTCACACGTTGTAACATAGACGTATAGATTTATTTGAAAAATAAAGTAAGAGTCAAAATGATTAATAAGTCGACGTTTTAAGAAATTAATGTTTGCGCATGCGCACAGACTAGGTGCTATTAATCCAAAGGCAATTAAATTTGTAGGGGAAAGTCTAGGAGCTAAACCGCAATATCCTTAATGTCATAATAATGGGTCCATTAGTCTCAGAGTTTTGTCTGTGTCGACCAATCGCGATATAATTCATAGTGAATTTACCTGGAACATAGACCCATCTACTCTCCGAGTTTGAACGAAATCGGACCAATAAATGATACTATTTTGGAAGGAGGGTAGAGTAATCGAGTGGATCTTGCAGGAAAATATGGAATGTTGTGGAAGAAAATATTGAGAATGGTAAAAAGGTTAATTCTAATTAAATGCTGAGTGTAGGGGATGGATTGATGGAAGTGAATGGGAGTAGAGAGGAATATGTGCCAACGCTTTTAATTATTTTTTTGCGACTTTAGATCGAAACTTGGCAAATGATATCACTGATAAAACCCCCAATTGGTGAACCACCCCTGTAACTGAGTATCCAGGTAGTATATTTTCTTTTCGGTGGCGAGCGAAAGGGACTTAGAGCTAGCGATTGATTCGTTGAGGGGCGGCTCGAGTCCCGGACTAGATGGAATTGCTCCCGTAACCCAGAAGAAAATTAAATCTGTTATTTTGAAGCCGTTAGTCAGGTTAATCAGTCTAAGTTTCGAACAAGGGGTGTTCCCGAGCAATCTTAAAATTTCTGTGGTATCACCTATTTTCAAAGCAGGAGACCCAACGCAGCTACACAATTATAGGACAATATCCTTAGTTATTGTTGTCTCCAAAGTGATTGAAAAATGTGTAAAAAGCCAGTTACTTGACTAATTAGAAAGATACTCTCTAATATCACCCAGAACGGTTCGGCTTTAGATCTGGCAGGACTACTTAAGATGTCATTTCAATCACACAACATCATTGAGGAATTGGACAAAGGACGGAAGATAATCAGGGTATTTCTTGATCTAGCAAAAGCCTTCGATTCACTAACTCAAGAAATATTATTAACTAAGTTAAAGGCTGTGGGAGTGGTGGGGAATCCAACAAATTGGTTGCAAAGCTACCTGACTGGGAGACGCCATGTTGCACGTTTGAATGGCACCATTAGCGATCAGGTTATCTTGGGAAGTTATCATGTACCGCAAGGTACAGTATTGGGTCCTTTGTTATTATTATTATATGTCAACGACAAGATGAATTTGTCTGCAGTTGTAAGGGGAAAGAATTGTTATGTTTGCTGATGACACTGTCCTTCTTTTTTCTGGGGATTCGTGGGAAGAAACTAAAAGTTTGAGTGACTAAATAGATCAACGGTGGCTACGGCGCATGTGTGAACGTGAAATAATGTGGATCTGAGAATATCGGTGAGTTAACGAAATCAGTTACTGCAGAGAATCTGATTACATTATACAGAATTATAGATGAGAAGGTTTAGATAAATCACCAAAATGCCGTATAAATGGCGAAAATAATACATTTTCAATTTTATTTCCGTAATGGACTAGGAGAGGGCAGCACGGTTCGGTGCATTTCGCATCAATGTAACTGTAGTTACGGCTCAATAACTACAACTACAAAACCACAAGTATGTCGTTGTAGAGGCACTTATTATTGCAACTACAGTAGTTGTAGTTGTGCATCCCAACTGCAGTTGGGCATTGCAAGTACAACTACTGTAGTTGAAACAAATTGTTGGGGTGGCGAACTACCAACTTGATTTTTGTTGTACTTGAAACTACTTAAAATGTGGTTAATAGTGGTAAATACGATTTTCTACAGTTTTGGTTACACCACCTAGTTGTAGCTTAATTA
Source organism: Adelphocoris suturalis (assembly GCA_030762985.1). Lineage (NCBI taxonomy): Eukaryota > Metazoa > Arthropoda > Insecta > Hemiptera > Miridae > Adelphocoris > Adelphocoris suturalis. The sequence goes on along the minus strand of CM061044.1, from coordinate 27,694,696 downwards.
CTCATGGTATATCGCAAGTAGTTGCCCAATGTAGCTAACTACCAATGTAGTTAACCACTGTCCAACTACTTGCTTTCTTGTTAGTCACCCACCCGATTGGAGAGCATGAAATGGAATATGTTGTCCGCATCACTCTGTTACGGACCAACACAAGTCCCTTTCGTAACAGCCGCCAGCTAATCTCCAATTCAGAATGCACTTTTATACTACTTTCCCACTGAAAATTCCTTTATTATTAGTGGCCCACAACGTGATGGGCAACAAACTGGTGGGCAACAAAGGGATGTGTAACATGCATCCCTCAATTACCTACGTGCCCACCACAAGTTCTTTTTTTTTCGAATAGTCTTCCGCCATCTACAAATCAGGAGAAATTGTGGGAAGCAAGTAAACATTTTGCATGATTCACTTTTATATTACGTACCCGTGAACAATTCCTTTCTTATTAGTCGTCCTCCAAAACGGTAGGCAATAAATCCTAAGTGTAGCATGTATCCTAATTTTACGTGCCCATTACAATCTCCATTGGTAATAGCCACGCGCCATCTCCAATTTAAAAAAAATTTTGGGCAACGAATGGAGCAAATTATTTGTCCACTAGGTATACAGGACTAGTGTATAGAAAATTATGGAGGTGGTGGCTGGTAGGAGCCGACGGCGTTGAACTGTTTTAATGAAAAGTAAATCCTGGTGCTTGCCCACCAGGTCATTGTGGAGGACAATTATTTATTGTAGTGTGGGTTGCTGAAAATCTGCTAACCAAAACGGTGGGCGGGTTGGCAAATCTTTGATACTATTAATCCGTCAGATTCATTACTATAGTTGTAACTTGAAAGTCCAATTTCGAGACTGTGCTGTATATTTCACTTCCCCGCTCATCTTTCAAAAGCAAACATGAAACTGGTTACGATTTCTTTCTTTTTTTCTCTTTACCACGAATAAAACTCAAACGTCACCAGGGTATTTGACTGTTCAAGAGAGATCAGGGATTTGGCTCTCATCGACTTGATCCTCCCTTTCAGGAACTCCATTCTGTGGACTTATCTGCCATCTGAGGTAGACCTCACCTTTTCATATTGCATCTATTCCTCCATCAACCGTTCCATTCTCCAATTCGCATAGAACCATTGAGGTCTGTGGTGTATCAAGCATTTTTAGGCGTTGTATAAAAATTCTGCAATGTTGGGTGGACTGAAAAAATCTGATTAGTTTGTGAAAAGATGAGGCAGATTTGTTAAAATTTTTTAAATTTCAACAGCAATGAAACTTATATAACATTTGAAGGAAAATTTAATCGCAGTTCAATTCGAATTTCGCCTCAGATAACGAATTTAACGTTCACGCTTGCTGAGCGGTCGTTGCCTTTCCTATTGAATTAAAAATCAGAACCATTTATTTTGTGACCATTACTCAAAAATTCTCCAATTTGAACCAATTTCACCAAATTGATTAAAAAAATCTTATCAGTAATTCTATCCTTCAAGTTCTAGAAAGGCTCCGTTTCAAATTTCAGCATCATAGTGTCATTAGAAGAGAGCCTCACAGCTCACTCAGGTTTCTCAAGTTGCAATTCTATTTTACCTGCTATCACAAATATTAGCTGATGACGAGCTTGGTCGTCTATTCAATAGATCCGCTAGCAGCACGTGATTTCTCTATCTTATCGCGCCTAGAAATTCGAAGGTTTTTTTGATGATCAAGCCCTTAGGGAAAGCGAGCTATTCAACGTACAGCGGATGAAATCAGTCGAAATTAAGGTCGTTACAAGGATTTCACATAGGCGTATGCGCAATAGTTATTTATGATACAACCATGGTGAAATTGATAAAAGATGATCAAATTGTCATTCCTCAACTATCATCAAAATTTGAGCGAGATCGGACGACTAGGGCGTGAGAAAATGATGCTTAAAATTTACGTTTGCGCATGCGCAGAATGAGGTAATTGTTCAAAATAGGTTAAACTGATAGGGGACCTTCTACCCCCTAGCCCACACATCCCCTGAAAAGTTCATCCAAATCGGATGAAAACTGTGGAAAATAAGCTTGTTACAAGGATTTGCCGACACGACAAAAACACACACACAGACACGGAACCAAAGTTGTTCAGAATAGTCTAAAACGTAAAATGCGAGTGGAAATTTTGATTTTGGAGACCAACAATTTTTTTCTCCCGGAAGTGGAAAAAACTAAGCTTCCGCTACCTTTGACCTTTGGTAGACTCGAAAGCAAAACATATGTTGAAGAACAAAAAAAGTCACAAATTACTAGAAGAATCGAACCCCAGCCGGTGGTGCGCCTGAATGCGAGACACCCTGAATAGACACAGGACTATAATACACACATACACACGTTATGTATAATGCGTACGTATGTATTAAAGTGAGTATTGTGGACTGTTTAGACAAATAGGAATGTTTTTTCCGATCTCGATTAGTTTGAAGGGGACAGCAGGTGCGATCAGGAGCCGGTGCTTGACATAAACGACCTCGCTTCCCACACAACCAGCTCAAGCGTTCTAGTGATTATCTTGAGTGCTCGGCTCGGTAACAGTGGGAAAGGGGTGAACCGAACAATATTTGTCATGGATATTCGATTTCCTAATAACCAAGCTTTGCCGGGAAGGTGGCAGAGTTCATCATATGTTGAAACATGTTGGCGAAATTCGTATACACGAACGATCGCTAAGCAAGCCATTTATATTCCTAGTGACCGTAAACACAAATAAAACAAAAATTTCCAGTCATGCAGAATGCTCGTATTAGCGAATTTCCTTAAATTATCATATTGCATAATGTTAATCGTTTTGAAATTTGAGCTTTTTTAAAGCAAGGAAATTGTAAACTATTAATTTTATGGCAAAAAACGTATTCTAAAAATAATAAACTGCTATTTAAAAACATGTTTTGGATTTTCAACTTTTTTTGCAGTTTTCATCGATTTGTTAGCGAATTTTAATGAAATATAAGTACATTTTTCAGCATTATTTTGTACATAAATTTTTGAATGTTCTATTTGATAGTAAATAAACGTTATTTGAGCAATATTCAGCCTAAAAATAATAATTTAAACGACTTTTTAGCCATTTTTAGTGATTTTTCAGCACATTTTTAGAAATTTGACCATTTTAATTAGCTCAAAAAGTACTGGCCAACGAACTCATCCTTTCGTTTGGAAAGCTTGATTTTTCGGTGCAAGAACGGAGTTTTTATCCCAATCCTAGGAAGAGTCCTATCTGGAATGACACATATGTTAATAAATACAGAATATATATTTATATATATATATATATATATATATATATATATATATATATATATATATATACATAAGATGAAGTGTTAAACTCTAGGATTCTTCAATGAAGAAATTTTTCAAAAATTTTTAATTTTAAAATTTTCCTAGCCATTGCAATATCTTCATTTTCTATGAAAATTCACTAAAAACAACTGCATTTAAAGTAGGTGACTGGTTGAGGAACATAAAATTTGGATTTGGATTAGCCCCTCTGTGCTATAGATCTACGTGTATTAAAACCGTAGTCAGGCATTACACTGGCAAGGAAAGATTAAACGACACAACCGAATGAAACCAAACTGAGTTAGCTCAAAATCAGCCTATTCCTGGACGCAAAGTTGTTTTGCGATTCCCAGTCTAGTTAAAGATATTGTTTTATTTCAACACGCTGGCAGCAGCGAAAACCGTTGGTCGAACAGTGGGTGGGGGCTGGTGAACCGTTGAGTGATCACTTTAAAATTCATTACAATAAATTCTATTTAAATCAAACGAAATTCTATCCTTTAAAAATGTTATCTCTTGATTAAAAATGATATCGAGATTCTAGACACCCTCGGCCAAAAAGAGATTATTAACTGAATTTCTCTAACTTAGGTAGGTATAGTTTTAATTTTGGAAAAAAGCTTCGGGTGGCGGGTGACTACGGATTTTTTGATTTTCGGAATCTAAGCCGTTTGAAACATAAAATAACAAATTTTAAGGAGAGTTAGAAATTGTTTTTTTCGACGATCGCAAATTAATTTTATAGTTTTATATTTTTTTAATAACCCTCTATATATAGATATATTATTATGAAAGTAGGAGTAATTGATTATGGGGAGAGGAAAGAAATGTCAGTTTAATTGAAAACCCAAGTTTTACTACTGGATAAAATCAACGAAATGTGAAGCAAATGAATAGTTCTGCATAAAAAATGAGCTTCCTTAGAATTGCCCGGGCCGAACGTGCAAAAAAAAAAAAAATTATTCTCCCCGGCGGGGAATCGAACCCTGGTCTCCCGCGTGACAGGCGGGGATACTTACCACTATACTACCGAGGACCTGCGTAAACTCTGATAATCTATCTTATTCAGGCCACACAGAGGTATCAGAATTAATATGGGCTGATATGTATGAAATTTATTAGGTACTAGCCGCTCCGGCTCGCTACGCTCGCCTCCACGTCCAGCCGGGGGGCAAGCCCCCCGGACCCCCCATTAAATTGCTCGCTTCGCTCGCAAAGTGTGGCATGTAAGGAATATTGCTCGCTTCGCTCGCAAAGTGTGGCATGTAGGGAATGTTGCTCGCTTCGCTCGCAAAGTGTGGCTGTATACATGCGATGTATTACAATTGAAACGTGTAGGGGATGTTGCTCGCTTCGCTCGCAAACGGTAGATCTCTAAGGGTAGTTTTAACTTCTGTAGGGGATGTTGCTCGCTCCGCTCGCTTGAGGAAGTTATACTGCCCACCCAACTTGGCAGACGTTTTTTTCTGTTGGAAATTCTTACAAACAAATTAAATCTTATAAAACTACGTGGAACCACGAAAATTTTATTAGGGGATGTTGCTCGCTTCGCTCGCAAGGTATACCTGTATATCCTTGAGGAAGTTATACTGCCCACCCAACTTGGCAGACGTTTTTTTCAGTTGGGAATTCTTACAAACAAATTAAATCTTATAAAACTACGTGGAACCACGAAAAGTTTATTCGGGGATGTTGCTCGCTTCGCTTGCAAGGTATTGCTGTATATTTGTAGGAAAAAATCCGAATTTATTCTGTTGAAATGGCTCTCGCTTCGCTCGCAAGGTACCTGCTCGCAACACCCAAACACCGAAACCTGTACCTGAGTTATCGGACCCCAAACCCCTTGACGTCTTCGTAGAGCCTTCTCGCGTCCGGGGCAAAATTAATTTCTGCTATTAATCGTTTTGCCTCGCTTCTGCTCGCAATTTGACCGAGTTCTCGTCACTTTTTTCTATATCCGATTTCGGATTCAGATTCGGCGGACCCAAAGCTGTATTTCGCCCGCGAAAACCGTTCCGAAAAACGTACCTTTATGGGGTATATTTTAATCGGAAAAAACGTAGTTTTTGTCGGACTTTTCGAGAAAACACGGTCCGTACTTTCGCATTTTTTTGACGCATTTCCCGATAGTTTTTTCGCGATCCGATCGCGCCGTCGTCTTTCTCGTTTCAATAGACATAGCTGTGCCCGCTCACTCTTTGCTTGTTCGTCCAAGACGTTACTGTAGCATAGAGTACCATAACTTTCATTTCAGATTAATTGCGTCAGTACTGCTCGGACATACCATCTACAGTAGGCAGTGGCGTAGCAAAGCCATTTATCATGGAGTGGCAACAACAGTCAAAAATTATATGTAATGTAACTATCGTATAAATAGGTATAGTGGGTATGTACTACTAGTCACAAAGAGGGCATTGTAGCACCTATAAAGGCTGTCCCACTTAAAGGTTACAAGGTTATTCGATTACAAAGGTTCATTATTGAAAAATGAAAAAGCGAAACCAATCACTTTAGAATTAATTTGAATTTGGGTCTTGCGTAACTACCTACCTAGGTACCGAAAGAAAATGAGCGTAATCATGTAGGTAAATGAATAGGGAAGAGCAGGCACAGTGTATTATTTTTACAGCATAACCTTACGATCTATAAATTAAGGTAATTAACCCTTCTCTTGGTGGACACAAAAAGAACATTCTTACCAAACTAAATCTGTCTTTCTATATGAAAATGCTCATGAACTAGGGAGCACTAGGCTTATCATTGACTTACCGCTCTCAATCCAATAGTCTTTGTATATGTGGATGTATCTCTCCAAGGGGTTCACGACTCGTAACTTAAGCACTAACTTTTACATTAATTACGATTTCTTCTATGTTACACATTGTACGCCAATTACCACGAAATAAAATATAGGACATTTAACACCGACGATAAACATCACAAAAGGTAAACAAACCGAAGCCGGCTGAAAGGTTATGGTAGGTAGTATGATCATTTATCGGTTGGTTCACATATCGATTGTTTTCAATCGTTTCCATTCGACTATGGATATTTCAATCACCACTGGCATTTAGTCCGCGTAAGATTCTATTAATTTTATTTTACCATTATTTCTACTTAGGACTCGTACAAAAAATCAGGGACAATTGAAGACTTATATGAGTTAGAAAACATATTGATGGAAAGAGGGACACAATCGATGCTACTGCAATGAATCGATCAATCGAACGTGAATCGGTGGTCAGTAAAGTTGGAGAAAGTAGGGGAAGTGACAGAGGGGAAAAATGGCTTATGACTTCCACAGCGAAATGAGGAATGGCAAGCCCAAATAGAAGTGGTGAAACGACGTAGTTTCTCCAGTTTCTCTTAATAGTATCTAGATTACCGGTTTTTTTATTTTTTACTGTAAGTATTTCGCTTCTTTCGGATGGCAATTATATTATCCACGGCATTTGGCCCTCCCTCTTACCAGCCTTGGAGGAGCGTTCAAAGTTGCTAGGTAACAGGAACCGCATAACAGACGTGCTTTGCGGGTTGCATACTCAAACTTAATGTAATTGGTGCTGACGTTAGTAATTTGAAATTATTAATTATTATCCATGAACCATCATTTGCAAGATGAACTTTTACATCCTTTGGGATCATGGGGGGGGGGGGGGGGCTCTGCCCACCCTGCCCCTCCTCAAATTACGCCACTGACAATAGGTAAAGGAAAAAATACTACCTACCACTCTCAGAAAGGCTCCAACCCTGACAGACCCCATTCAGAAATTCAGATAGGTACATCTGAAAATCTGAATAGGAACGAAATTAGCTAAAGAGACCACTCAATTGAGTAGAATCAGAATTCCCGCAACATTTCAATTCAACTGCTGCCTTCAGAAGTGCTTGTTGCCTTCAGCAGGCGTTAGTTCCGCTGATATACCTGATTTTGAAGACTGTCAATTTCAATAAATTCTAGGTAACATGATACCGTTGTCTAATAATATTTTTTAAATGAATCTGGGTGGCGTCGACTAAATTTGTCACGGAATTCAAAATTTCCACACAACACACACGCCACGCGGGTGCAAACACACACACACTCACAGACATACACCTACGGTTTTTTCATGGAGTCGGTCTTATGTAGTTATTTTTTTCTCATGGTTGGGTTGTCCCCTACCCCCCTGGATCAATTCCAATAGGCCGTCCCTCTTAAATAAGAAGCCTTGCCCGTATGACCTAGCTTCTGAGGTACGTCCTAAAAAGGACTTCTCTTTTTTCCATATGTTTTTGGAATCCCGATTTTCATCATTGTTTCATCAACCCTTCAGGGAACGTACTTGAAAAATTTAATTTTACATGTTTTTAGAATTTACAATAATTTCACGTTGTCCGATTCCATGAAAATAAAGAGTTACAGCGTTATCGTATAATTTCACCGCTATTAATTTCGAAAAGTGTATCTACATTATACTTGCCGGAGGCGGTAAACACTTCTTCAGTACCTACCTCAGCTTTTCATATTTATTATGAATTATTTTACTTTTACTTTGCTAATTATCGGAGGAAAGTGGTTTTAATTATTATAAACCTGGCTTCCTTCAAAGAAATCTAGAATCACTTGAAAAATTAGTACTCTCCATGAACCAAAAAGTTTGGTGCAGTCACTCATAAGTCGAACGGTAACATTTACAGATACCTATCTTAAACGTTATAAGAGAGTTTTGTATTTTACATTACAACTTTTAGACTATCTTTTGATGGTTTTACGTAGGATAAAATATCAAGTTGGCGAATTTTTGGCTATCAAGGCTTTATGCCCCCTAGTTGGTCCTAGATTCACGGCATCATTTTCGATCAACCACTAGAAAAAAAGAAGGGGAAAAAATCGTCAACATGATTGTGAAAAGCATTGTGACTCTGGCTTGCAGACTAGGCAGAACTTTTGCTCTTCTCGATCTACTTAGGTTGTTTTTAATTATAAATGTCAATGTACGTGTGATGCCTGAATATACGCGTATACACTTGGTTTCCTGAGCAGAAGAGCTACCTATATATCTACAGAATAGCTACCTATATAAAGCTACAGAAAGAAGCGATAATTGTGTAATAATTTGCTGTTGTGTTAATGGGACCTTTATTAATCTGCCCCCGGGCCCCGATTTCCTCCCCACGGCCCTGGCTATACCTACCTACAGACTGGTCATCCCTTAGATTTGGAAGCCGGCAGTCATTCGCTTCCTCTTCTTACCTATCACTTATATTGTAACGTATAGTTTAGAATCCTACCTATTATTGTCTATTTCCATGGCCGTCGGAATTTAGGTAAGTGCCAGCATACATCTAACCACGAACAGGTAATTGTATCTGCCTAGGTTGCGAGGTTGATTTAGCTGGTTCCGTACCAATTATTTATATCTATATTCACCGTGAGGAGTTCATTTTTGAATTTCACATCCCTGGGTACATCCCCACTCCTAAAGTTTAGTTCTTATGTTATCACAACTGATACCTAATTTTGTGAGAAATTTAACCCTTTAAGCTAATGTTGGTAAATTTTCAAGGGCGCTGAATCGAAATTTTAACTCATCAGTGAATGCAGCAATCCGTCTCACTTGTGCGGAAATCCGATTCGTTGTTTCCATGCAGCTGTCGTGTCGATATTTAGACACTACTGAAAAATGTCAAATGATCCATGAAGGTGAGAAAAGGGGAATTTCCCAAAAGGAATGAGAAGGAGTTTCTCTCTAAAAAAAAAAAAAAAAAGAAAAAAAAAAAGTTTCTCGCGAAGTCCGAATCTCGAGTCTTCGTTATTGGAAAAAGGGTAGGTCTTTTTTGGGAGTAGAAACATCAAGATGTTCCCACCCCCGAGGTCGGGGGGGTGGATCGGGGTTAAGCTGAGCTTGAAGGTGGAGAAGTGGTTCTCGAAGTCAACTATAACCGCCTAAGTGGCGGGAGGGGTGGGAACGGTAAAGATGAAGGGTGGAAGGCTCAAACGTCACATGCAGCACCTCATGGGGAAAGTTGGCTCAGAGGGGTGGGAGTGGAGGGGCGGCTGTTATGAGGGTGGATGTTTTGGTCGTGGAAGGAAGATGATGTTTGAGAAACTGTAAGGGATGGATGGTGATAGCGAAAGCTAGAGAGGTCCGAAAAACTATGGTTAAATAATAATTTTTCCAACCTACAATAATAAACTTTATTCACTTCATTATTTAGGTTTTTTACTGCCTTTGCCAGGAACTTGGTTTATAGATAACAGCAAATTACTCGTGCGTATCTTGGCTCCTGTGCTTACTTGGCTTGCCATCTCGTCCAGGTGGTATCTCGTCCAAGTGTCATCTCGCCCAGATTCCACGTATGTAGGGGGGGGGGGGGGGGGGGGTAAATTGCAAGCATCCAGACCATCAAACTATACAAATTATTCCCATCTATTTTCCCGATTAATATATATTTCACCAGCGGATTAGTGTGTTTAATCAATTGTGAAACTCAGCTGGACGAGATGTCCAGTAGACGGGTATAGCCAATGGCAACCTGATTGACCTCCTTGGAAGTTGAGTTACATAAGGGCCTACCGGGCACAAGTTCAGTGACCTCGCCCTGGCTTTGCACGTGCCAGATGGAATTGGCTTTATGTTGTATGTAGGAGAATAGATCCTCAACGTGTTCAGGAAACATCTCAATAGTTTTATCTATTGTAAACATCTGGCAAAACAAAGTTGGCTCTGAGATTCATTGTTTAATTCGAAATTTCCAGCTTTCCACGAGTCACTGGCTACTATAAGACCGGAGCTGGAAGATCCCGTGATCACAGACTAAAATAAAATTATATTAATCTCCACCAACTTTCCTTCTGCTGAGTGAAATAACACTCACTCGGAATCGGCCTCGCTCTTACTCCCAAACTCGAAAGACTTTATTCTTGTAGTAGACGGAAACAAACTTCCCAGAGGAAGTGGCAAAAAAGGAAGACAAAAAAGTTTGGAAAACGAGAAAAAAAAAGATAAAAAAATCCAAATGAAACTTGCAAGTGGGAGTTTGGAAGGTCAGCTGGCAGCCTTTTTGATGGTGGCGGGAGGAGTGGAGGGAAGCCATCTACACGAAACAAGTGAAGTTGCCAAGCCACTCGAGCGAGATTCACCTGAGAAGAATTTAATAAGCCGGCTATTAAAAATTGGTGAGACTTTCGGACCCAGTTCCCGTTTTATTTTCTCGGGAAGTACCAATAAAATATTAACCTTCCGAGTGGTAGCTATAATATAAAGAGTATTTGCTTGGCTTTGAAGTCGTCCGCGTTTTCTTGGGGAGATAACATTATAATAGCTGCTGTTGAGGTTTGAAGACTGGGCGATAAACGAAGTTTTGGTTTATTTATTTATTTATTTTACAATACGGGCGGCGCCCAATTACATTGAACACTATTAATAATTTAGAATATACAACAGAGGAAAAAATGGTAACAAATTGATATATAAAAAAAGGAAAAATTGAAGAAAAAAGTCTGTGAAGAATTAATGAGTGTGATAAAGTGATTGGCTAAATGATGAGACTGGCTAAAAGACTGTCGATGCGACCAGATTTCTGAGGGTGGTGGTGGTGCAATTGAAAAAGTCCAGTTCAGGATTCATCTCGATGAGTAGATTCGCCATACGAGGGAGCCTATGCAGGGGGCGGTTCATCGAATAATTAGTCGAGGAGAACGGGATGTAGAAAATATTCGTCGACCGAGCAGAAGTTTGTTCATGGAATAAACATTCTTCAAAATCCGTCACCAAAAGCCGTTGATTCGTTAATTTAAAAATGAATAAATATATAAATAAATGAAGTAAATGAATTGAATTAAAAAGTTACATTAACACCGCATGATTGTATGAGCAACTTTCACAAATTGTCGATAATATTATGTTGAATTGTTTTGGAATTCAAGCACTTTAATTTCAAAGAAATATTCATCTACCAATATTAAGACCAAAAAACTCGCTCTCCATAATATTTTAAGATTTAAAAAAAAATTTATTTTTATTTTTATCTTTTTAAAATTTTTATCGATTTTTCGGCAAATATAGATGAAGTTTAAGTAAAATTTTCAGCGTAATTTTGTACATAAATTTTAAATGTTCGCTATTAATAATATCTAAGACGCGTTACTAATTTCATTGAATCTTAATATTTTATGTAGTGTTGAGAGTAACTTTGTAATTATATAACCGTTAAACAGTAGTTATCTTTCCATTCAGAGCTACCCTGACTTCCTCTTGGAAAAGTAACGCAGAAAGCTTGCTTGTCTTTAGACGTTTAGGTGTGAAAAACATCCTAGGTTCATTCAGAGTCATTTCATGGAAGTCACCTTCCATGACTCTTACTGAGTAACAAGTCACTCAGTAAGAGTCCTCAACTCGTGGCTCATTCGGAGTAACGCACAGAAGCCACACACTTTTCAGCATTAGACACTCTGAACGTCAGGTCTTCAATGATTGAGCCGCCAAGCAGAGAAACGGTGCTCATTATATTACCATAGTCACTTGTATTTGCGGTTTTAGTATCTTGTTCTCTTACACAGCCAAAAGCTCCTCCGACAGAAACCCCAACACTACCTGGTAACACTCCTAAAAGTAACGTGTTCCCGTAATAGTCATTTTTAACAATACTCCCCTTAGACACTAACATTTCTAGCTTGATTAGAGATAGCAAAACCCTTGTAAATAAAGGTGTTCTTCCCTTTCAGCACAGTGGTAACGGTGAGTTGAAAATAGCCCATTACCCCTGGCAATTCATTTCACCCACACCCGGTACCACATATATGTCCCACGTAAGAATGTTAGCGAAGTACCTTCGATAGTCAGCCCCTCGAGCAACTTAATCGTGGCCAGATTGTTGCTACCTTTAGTAGCAACATCTTATCAGGCTACAGTGACTATTTGGTAACATCCCTCCCTCTAGATTCACTCCCTTTTCCCACTAAGAGCCAGCTTACAAATATATACCTAAATAAATAAAAAGACGACACTGAAAAAAGGGGGTGTCACTTTGTTTTCGAAAATGAGTTAAGTCAGGTAGCAACTCTTCCAGGGGTTTTAGTTACACAGATGGCAGCCTCATGGAGGGCAGGGTTGGTTGTGCATTTGCTGTTTACTATGGAGAATCTGGTATGCCTAGTCATACAGCAAAGTTCCGGCTGGGCACTGGCTGCTCCAATGCGGTGTTCCTTGCAATAGCAGAGGCTCTTGAGTGGTAGCGGTGTCTGTCTGTTGTGGACACCCAAAGATCTGCATGTATTTATACAGAAAGTGAGGTTTCCTTGGGTGTTCTCAGGAATTATCGAGTTCACATCCAACATCGCAGATTTCTGTAAGAGTAGATTATGAATAATAACTACAATAAGAACCAGTGTTAAATGAGTCTGAGAAATAAGTATTCAACGTACAAACATCCTAAAATTATTTCATAGAGCCATTTTTAGGGACACGGATTACTCTTATTAGTGTTCCTCGGCCTCCTCTGATGATAGGCTATGTTAAAAATGCATTTATACCTGTTTTTAAAATATTATTCATTGAGACTTTCTTTACTTGAGTTTTCGCCTGAATTGATAGTTAGAGGATGTTATCATAGTTCATTTTGGCAAAAATTGAAGATTGCGACACATATATGCTCGCATGGGTCAATCAGATTAGGGTTAGAAATTGAACGGTACAGTCTGTCTGGTGAGCCATTATGTCCACAACGAGTGATAGATAAGGGGACGACCTCGTATGCCGTAAATGACTCTGAAGGCGTCTACGTGAATCAGGTGTTTACACGTAAGGAATAATTATTGTCAACCGTAGCATGCAGCTTCTCGCATACGCGGACGATATTGATGTGGTGACTATGGTAAAGTACCATAGTATCATGGTACCAAGACCAAGATAGAAGTATTTAGCACCTTCTAAGACGCTACAGGGAGGTGGGCTTGGTGCTGAATGTGTAGAGTCTGGGAAATGTGACAAGTCAATCCTCTGAAGGTAGCTCAGGCTTTGCTTCAGCATTTTGGGCGTTATGGCACTCCTCGACAGTTGCTTACAGATCAAGGTACTGATTTTACATCTGAACTCATGCGTCACTTCTGCCAGTTCTTCAAGGTAGGAAGAGTGTGCACAACTGCTTACCACCCAATGTCCAATGGGAGGGTAGAACGGATACATCGTACCATGTCGGGCATATTGTCTCATTACGTGAATTCTGCCCAAAATGACTGGGACGACTGTCTACCCTTGGTACAAATGGTGATCAACTCCAACATCCATGAGGCTACCAGGTTTGCACCATACCACATTGTGTATGGCAAGCCCATGAGGCTACCAGCACCGGGTGAGATGGATTTAGGAGAGGATGTCGAACCTTATGTTCACCATGTAGAACAGCTCCGTTCCACACTACAACGAATATGGCAGAATGTGGAAGCAACACAACATACGGCAGTGCAAAGGCAGGAAAAAACCTATAATCGTGCAGCAATAAACCGCTGTTTCAATGTTGGCGATAGGGTCTACTTGCACAACCCCACCATCAAGCGAGGAAGAGTAAAGAAATTCAGTAGACCTTGGCAAGGGCCTTATACAATTGTGCAAGTCCCTTCCAAACTCAACGTAATCATTCAAGTCAGAGGGAAGCAGAAACGTGTTCACGTCAATAGAATTAAGCATGCTGTTGCTCGGGTGAATTCACTCCTACGACCCCCCTCTATATTACCAACAAATCATGAGCCAACAACGGTTACTCCCCCATGTTCACCCATTGGTAGAGCCCCTGAGAGAGTGGATAACTCATTGAGTACTCCATTCCTAGGGTTTGATACTTCCTCACCAGGTTGTTCGACCCTTTACCAACCAACTAGGGCTCCTCCACTAACTTATTTGAATGATGAGGACCAATCCCTTTGGTGGGACGGGGAAAATGTATCGGCCCATGCATCACAATCAAATAACCCTGGGGGGAACGAATATACACTAGGCTCACCACTCCTAGGATTTAGTACCCCTGTACCTGATTTACCAGTGCCAGCGCACAATGCTAGTCCGGCCACCCCCAATACAGCAGGGCCTTCCTGTCAAGGAGCCACTCCTAAGCGTTATTACACTAGGGGTAACCGCCAAGACTACAGGCAACTGGCCGGAATTGATTTCTCAAGTGATGAGGAATAATAACAATAATATTATTATTAGATCTTAAGTATAATGTTTATGTATATCACACTTTGTTTAATGATAGAAATTTATCAAACAAGATGTTTTATAAAATGCTTATTTTGTTGAGATATATGAACCATATACTCACAGCACCCTTTTCCAGGTGATCAATTAATTTCAATGGCCTTAATTACCAAACTCCTTGTGGTACTGTCATTCCTCCACCATGTACACAGCCAGGACTATCACGGAATTGCTTTCGAGGGATTGGGGCTGGTAATTGTGACGGACTCAAGCTGGAAACACAATCAATAGGGCTGGGTAAACACTGGTCTATCGTCCACTGCGTTAATTTTTGTGTGTAGAATGTTAGTCTCCTGCTTGTTAGTCACCCGGCAGGCACATTAGGGCAGGCCTGCACACCATCACCGCCTCATTAATATATAATGTATTCGTTTAATATGCTCATTAGAATGATTGATATTTCTCGATGTATATCCTCGGCCTCCTCTGATTATACCTAGGCTATGTTAAAAATGCATTTATACCTATTTTTGACAAAATATTTTTTAAAGTTTTGAGTTTGCGCCTGAATTGGTCGTTAGAGGATGTTATCATAGTTCATTTTGGCAAAAATTGAAGACTGCGACACATATATGCTCGCATGGGTCAATCAGATTAGGGTTAGAAATTGAACGGTACAGTCTGTCTGGTGAGCCATTATGTCCACAACGAGTGATAGATAAGGGGACGACCTCGTATGCCGTAAATGGTACCTACTCTGAAGGCGTCTACGTGAATCAGGTGTTTACACGTAAGGAATAATTATTGTCAACCGTAGCATGCATGCCCCCGCTTCTCGCATACGCTGATGGACGATATTGATGTGGTGACTATGGCAAAGTTGGAAGAACCAAGATAAGGTATACTCCTTGGTGGGTATCATGGTACCAAGACCAAGATAGAAGCCTGATTTGGCACCTTCAAGTTGTAGATGCTCCACCAGTTTTGGAACCCTGAATGCTGGGCAATGTGGTGGTGGCAAAGTAATGTATCATGGTACTATTTGGCACCTTCAAGTCTGGGAGGCTTGGTGGTGAATGTGTAGAGTCTGGGAAATGTGAGAAAAGCAGCAACCAACTGGTTGGGGCAGATAAACAGCCGGCTCATATCAAAGAAAACAATGTTAAGGCTGCACGAAATCCTCATACGGCTTGAATTGGAAACAATGTTGACAGTAGCTGACGAAGAGAGACAGCTGGCTTTCAAAAGTCTAGTGTTACACCAAATCTTGGACCCAGTGTGTGTTGGACGTATCTGGAGTAAGAGTGCAAAAAATTAAGTCTGGAGCCCAAAACCCCAATATTGAGCAATTTTTAGGCTCGTTGAAAGAGGTGAAGATTCCGGGTATGATATTGAACTAGATGACACAGAAAGCTGGGACTGTGGAGGCTAGACGCTCGACCGTAATACGGATGTACAGTGGTACAGCTAAGCTGAGCCGGAATGGGGACTGGAAGAGGTTAACGTAGTGTAGGCTGGTCTGTTGACGCTAGTTTGAGATGCCGATGCTCGCTGACAGGCCGAAGAAGATTCTGATCCAAAAGCCATCCTATTGTTCCCAGTTAAATTTAAATGAAGCAAAAACATGGCATCAGAGTTCTCATCATACATAAAACAAAATATACAATTATTCTTAATTCCTAGAGATTTCCAGACCAAGCTGATTCACAAGCATATTACTTGTTTTCAGCTCTCTCGGGCTTTCGTAAAGTAGAAAATAAAGGGCCGGAGGGTTCTTTATCGTCCTGTATCGACAAAGCAACACTTCAGCGATGAGGTGGGCAGTAGCCCGGTGGTGTGAATAATATTTCAATAGATCACCTCCACCCTTCCCCCTATTCACCCTCAAACCCGATCTTTAGACCTTCTTTTCCACCCTAAGGCCTCTGTTAACCCATCCAGCGTGATATGTTGGTGGAATGTGTTATTCCACAGGTGGAAAAGGGAGAAGAACAAGGGGCATCTACTTTTAAACAGTCCCTAACTGCTCTCCGAATATATTTATAAGGCGTCTTATGTAACCATCAGACATCCGCACTCCGCACTTCCCACGAGAAGCCTTAAGGCTTCTTTTTCCTCTTTCTTTAGTAACGTTAACGTTCTAGACTCAGCTGATGTAGAAGGATATGAGTGTGTTACTACTTATTTACAGTTAGCGAATTTTCGTACATCATTATTTGTATGAATTACAATTGGACTCTTGCAATGCCTTAGAAATTTTATCATCTATCTCGAATGATTCCTAAATTTGAGAAAACTATATATGTTAAGTATACATTAATTTATAAATATTATTCCAAATACCTATATTATATCATTCCTTAAGTGTGGTTTGTCTATTATGTTTTCATCCACGAACGGCTGGAACGATTTCAATGCGGGTTTTGCAAAATAATCCGCGCAGTTCTTGAGATTATTTTTAGCCGTATTAAATTATTCTAAGCCACTCTAAATATCCTAAATCAGAAAAAACCTCATAACGGCGGTACCCTAGTGAACTTTGGCGAGTTGTTTATTTTTTATCAGTTTTTACACTGCTCCAAAACCATACACAATCCAACAATGCGCAACTATTATAGTACACAACGAGCCCGACAATTATAGTAACTACGAGTGGATAAAGTAATTACATGCTGATCATCATAGACAGCTGAAACTTGATTATGAGCCCTTCTGGGCCCAATAACAGACCAATGAAATACCTAACCATCTGAGTGAGCTAAAATCTTTCCTGTCTGTTTTAGGAAGTTGAAATTTGATAAAATGTCTCTCTAAAGACAAGAAACGAATGAAATGACGGGCTCCATCATGCACAGTTGAGTGAGCTAAAAACTCTTCTATATTCATTCTAGGAAGCTGAAATTTGGTAGGGACAGGAGACGGATGAAATGACGGGCTTTATGGTGAACAGCTGAGTGAGCTAAATTCTATCCTGCTCACCCTAGAAAGTTGAAACGAAATGAGAAACCCATTTCATTTTTATAAGCTAAACTCTCTCATATTAACCCTAGAAAGCTGAAACTTGGTAGAGACTTTTCTTTAGAGGTCTTGGTAGAGAAACTTTTCTCAAGTACTTGAAGAAAGTACGAGTACTTTGAGTACCAATGTACTTGGGTATCCCAGCTCTGCTAGTAAGTAAAGGCTCCAATTTTCTTATGATTTTCACGTACAACCAAGCCGTTGGTAGGGAAATGGAACTTCCGCAGTGTTCATCGTCAAAAAATAGTTCATCATTCGTTGGAAAGCTCTCATTTTACTGAAGATTAGTAACAACATTGTACCTTTGTACTCAGGGTTGCCAGACTCAAAGAAGCAAAATACTGTAGATGTTAACAGAAAAATACTGTAGAAATACCGTAGATCTTTCTATTAAAAAATACTGTACAGTACCGTAGATTTTAACCAGAAACCGTATAATACTGTAGATGGTTCTTTTCAAAAACACCTTAGCACAGAATATTATGATGCTAAGCCAGAGGGATTAGCACAGAAGACGATGGCCCTCATCATTGAAATCATCACCTCCCGTGTATTTACACAATTAGGGGGTAGGGAGGGAAGGACCCTCTAGAACAAATAATCAGTAACAAAAATAACATCGAACAAATTATATTTCGCATAAAACACTTGCTTAACTAAAACACTTTGTCAAGACTAACGAATAACTTTAGAAATGAACGTCAAAATAGAACTTCACCTCCAAAACAGGTACCTAATGACAGTGGATAACAATCTAAAGCTTCATCCTGCAATTACAACAAAGTAGGTACAAAAGAAGGGATGAGATTTTTGTTACGATGTTCATCATTTTTCATTTTCCCTTTTCATAAAAAAAAGTGAAAGGCCACTCGTTCACAAACGTAACTAAAAATGAGTATACATACTAGAATGCATTTTCGTCAAATTTCTTGTGAGTTTTAAGGGAGAAATTGCGAATTTAAGATAAAACGCTTGCATACGAGTCTGCAACACATTGGGACATTTTATGTCTTTAGTTGAAGACTCGTACGAGTATGTGTTGCAGACTCGTATGCAAGCTCTAAGAGCCACTCAGCTGATCAAGACCCTGGGCATCGTCAAGTAAATGTCCTAAAGAGGATACATACGAAATTACAGCTTCCTAGAGTGTAAAGTATAGAAATTACCTATTAAAATGATTTAACCACCGCTTCACAAATCAAACCGTTCCCGCAATATTCGGATCACCTGCTATAAATCAAATAATCGAAACACCAGCTCAATGAAATCATCAGAAATTAATAAGCGGTTGCAATCATGTTCACAATATCAATTATAGAGAATGATCACCTGTGTGTAAACAATTTATTTATATAACCATGCTCATAACTCAGTTTGTTGGACACGCACTTCGCAGTAGTTAACATAATATTGTTGGATAAATCGAGAGCTTTCGAACGAATGGTCACGAATTTTGTGGGATGGAAAACGACGAAGTACCTACCATTTCCCTAGCAACGACTCGGTTGTAAGCGGAAATCATCAAAATTATTTTTTAACAAATTTGGTAACGGTTTTCGAGTTATGTGTCAGAGCAAAGACATAAAATGTCAAAAACCATGTAGAAAATTTTCAAAATACAGTATATCTACTGGAAATACTGTAGATCTGGCAATCCTGATCGTACTGAAACGGAAGCTGAGTTATGCGCATTATAGGCCATTGTTAGGAAAATGCGATCCCGAATTAGCGGGAAGAACAAAAATGCGATGCCGAATTAGCGGGAAGAATACATGCTCCATGTATTAGCATTTTAGCAGCACGCGGAAAGCAACCTGGGGAGCGGAGACCCCTACGAGGCCCGAAGGGCAGAGTTTTGAAATTATATTTATAATCACAGATACATTTTTAACGATGGGCCCTTGAGAATCATTCACCCCAACAATCTTCGTTTCTCATGCCCGTAGCATATCTCAGCAAAATGTTGAGCCATCCCATCAGTTTCCTATAATCCTCTGGTAACACGATCTGAAGGGGCGGACAGATAAAATATCCCCGACGATCGCATGGGTCCCAGGCTACTCGTGATTCGAGCGTAACGATATAGGTAGTGTGTTTCGAGATATAATGGCTCGTGAGGGCCTCTTAAGCCCGTAACGTAAAAATGAATAAGATTTCTCCACGCAGTATGTGTCAGGATCACGCACGGCGGAACCACAAAGGGGAAAAGTTTTCATTTCACGTCCGCTTCGAATCCGAAAAGGAGGATGATGGTTTGTGGGAAATGGGAATGGACCGCATCTCGAACACGCATTTTCCCCATTGAAATACTTGAATTTCCTTCTATAGCGCAAACCAGCGATACGATGAAAGACGTAGAAACCCTGTCTTGTTTCCTTCGCTTGTCCAATACCGGGTGTACGAATGAATTAAATCATGTGTTATAACAACCTCTCAATCAAGCCATAGCTTGTTAATCCTTCGTCCCACAGGGTGAGTATTGTATATTTTATTCAATGACCTGCAATTTATGGAAATTACGAAGCACCTTGTTCTATATGTGTATCTTGCCGTTTAAGATGGAAGGATAATTTCCTAATCATTATAATAATACATAAGATACAAATGTGGTAGTTAACATTAATAAATATGATTTAATGATGTATATATGTACTTAGAATTGGAAATAAAAGTATTAATATAATATTCTAATTAATCTGATCATTTCTAAGTAGGGCAAAGAGTATTACGATTTCGTATAAGATATAATATATAGCGAAATGATAGATGATAAGATATCCTATATAACATAATAAATATTATTTAAATGTTTACCTAAAATTAGAAATAAAAGTATTAATCTAATCTTCTAATTAATCTAATTATTTCCTCACAGCGCAAAGAGTACTAAAATTTCGTATTTTCGGAATTTTTCAAATTGTTGCAAATATCATTAAGTGTGAAAAAAGTACCTCAAAATTATATGTCAAATGTGGCAATTGAATATCTTTAATTTATGAATTGAAGGCTGGAATTTTTGGTTCATTATTTCCAATAATACGCCTTTGTAATCGTATAGGGAAAAAATTATTTCCTCCTAAACTTTTTCACTTTACGTTTCAAAGTGCGTAGAATCCAAAACTACAATGTTCGTCCGCCGTCCAGGCCATAAGAGGCCTTCAACTTGATGAGAAAAATACGCCCTTTCCCACATGGGCCACATGGGCATTGTGTTCTAGTTGGTCCTAGAATCTAGCCAGCCCGATCGCTTCACACCTATCAATGCAATGAACAAAAAATGGGCCAAAAACGGGCTTTTGCTCCCGCATATTTTTCCTCATACATAGGATTTTCTATTGACATTTTATGTCTTTGCTATGGCACATAAACTAAAAAAACGTCACGGAAATCGCTCACGAAAATATTCTGATGATTTCACCTTATAACCGAGTCGTTGCTAGGGAAATGGTAATTCGTCGTTTTTCATCCCACAAATTCGTTGACCATTCGTTCAAAAGCTCTCGATTTATCCAACCATATTATGTTAACGTCTACAAGGTGCGTGGCTAACAAGCTGAGTTATGAGCATGGTTATTTTAATACTTTTGTACACTCAGGTAATCATTCTCAATAACTGATATTTGTGAACATGATTGCAACCGCTTGTTAAATTCTGATGATACGAGTCTGCAACCAAAGACATATAAAATGTCCCAATGTGTTGCCGACTCGAATGCAAGCGATTTTCTATTTTTATTGATTTTCACGTAAAACCAATGCGTTACTAGCTAAGTGTAACTCCCTTAGTTTTCATAGCAGGAAAATCGTTCGCCACTTTTTGGAATGCTCTCATTTTATTACAACATCTCATGGTCCCTAATCCATTGTAGTGTCAAGGAAAGCTGATTTATTACGCTAAGTTATAAACTAATATTGCTAAGTAACCATAATAAACTAATAATATGAAAAGAAGGCACTAGGTATATGGTAGGTATACTATTGAGTGGTAGGTAGTTTTAAGCAGCAGGTACTAGACTATTGCAATTGTCGGGTCTTTTAGAATTGGCTGAGTGAGCTAACATCTCTCATGTTCATCCTAGAAAGTTGAGATTTGATAGAGAGACTCACTGGGACATTAGAAATCGATTGAAAAGATTAGCTCATTCTTACTCAGCTGAGTGAGCTAAATTGTCTCCTGTTTATCCCAAGAAGTTAAAATTGGACAGGGAGACTCTCTGAGACACTAAGAGACGATTGCAATTATTGGCTCTTTCCTATTCAGCTGAGTGAGCAAAATATTCTCCAGTTACCCATTGGAAGTTGAAATTTGATGGTTATACTCTTTGGGACATAAGAGAAGTTTGCGGTTATTAGCTCTTTCTCAATTAGCTGAGTGAACTAAAATCTCTCCTGTTGATCCTAAGAAGTTGAAATTAGGTATGGTGACTCTCTGGGAAACTGAAAGACGATTGAATTGATTGGGTCTTTTCTGATCAGCTGACTTAGCTGTTTCTCATGGTAGGTGACACGTAGGTGTTTCTAATTTAATTTCTCCTCGGTAGGCGTCTATGCCATTGAAGATATACTTAGATAATGAATAATAGACTTCGTTTAGTTAAAGGGCTCTCTAATACTTAAATAATGAACCTATGTGTAATAATTTGCAACGTTTTTTCAATCCCACCAATCTATCACTAATCAATCTAATCTCTTCGAAGACTGTGGTGCACATGTGACCCTAATCATTTAAATATAAAATCAATACATCCCCTGTCACACTCACCCGCCCTCCACCAATCGCTCTCTCTCTCTCTCATTCTCTCTCTTTCTCCATTCTTCTCTCTTTCTCTTTTTTTCTCTACCATCACTCCTTTTCCCACCTGACGATAAATCGTCTTTTAAGGATTTATATGAGGGAAAATATATTTTGATCCCGGGGAAACGGGCGGAAAAGGGAGAGAACCGGTGAGACCCCAAGTCCCACGGGTGCCCACTTCATCCTTGTTCGGAGCTATGGAGCGGAAGGGGGCGGTGTATGGTAAAGATTGTGGCACGCAGGTACTGCGAGGGAGGGGGTGGGGGGTGAAGTAGAATAGAAGGAATGGGGGTGGACGTAGAATTGAAGTAGGGGGTGGAAGTAGAGGAGGGGGTGGTTTTCGGAAGGCAGAGTATGAAAAAGGAGGTTTGGGAGGCGAAACCCGGCATGTGATTCCTGCAAATTTCCGCTTGGTTTGCCCGTCCAAATAGCTTCTCTTGCGGGAGAGGGGGTCCAAGCCTCGAGGCATCTTGAAGGGCCTCGTTCAACGAGAGGGGTTCCGGGGGGGTGTGGAAAGAGGTGACTTCGAGCCTTTCAGGCCTCAACCATCAATACCCCCCCGCCCTCCTGCACCCATCAATACCCTCCCTCTTATCCCCATAACATCAATACTAACCCCATATCCCCGTCAATACCCCTTTAACTTCTTTCCCCTTTCCCCATTTTCCGCGATACATCAGACTTAGCCGCACACGGACGAACACGAGAAACGCGGGACTTATCGCGTATTTTTCCTCTTCCTTTTTTATCCTATAACCCAATGTCGATAACAGAAAAGGAAACGTCAACTCGGGTAATTGCGATTTAATCTCTTCCTTCTAGAGATTCCGGAAAGGTCCGCCTTTTTTTCCTTTACAAGTTTTAACCTGTCGCCACTTATCCGTTTTTGACGTTCGCGTATCTTATCTGCGGTTTCTCAAACCAACGTACGTTTCTTCTATTTTGTCCTAGACGTTAGTTTCATTTCTTTTTGTCAAGATATAATACCGCTTGACCAAACATTCTCTTTTAAAGATTACCCAGGACAAACGAACAATACTTACCTCAAGAAAATACTGATGGCTCCACAATTCTCTTTCAAAGGCAGTTTGAGACAATATCACGCTATGAACTTCCCATTTATTCTTTATCGATAACTTTAGTTTGATACATTCCGGATTGCTGGTTTGGGTGATTCTCTTAGAAAAGGGCAGAAGCGATGCACCCAATAAAGTTTTGAGACTGGGGAAGTTCTTAAATTGCAGTATAGGTTTTCATCTACAACGGTGTTTCTTAAAGTGGGGTACATGTACATAAATTGGGGCTATAGTAGCTACACACGAGGTAGTTATGTTGTAACCAGGTTGTAAGGAGATAGTGTAAATAAGGTTCAGTGTCAGTAAAAGTTCTAAACATACGAAGACATCGCACCCATCCTAGAATAAGGGTACAACTCAAAAATTGTCATTTTCGGCAAATCGCATTCAAAGTTTTCATTCCACACCATTGGCTACCCGTTCTTTGGAACACGATGAACATAATTTATCTTTGCGAAACTTGTTTCCTACATTATTACTCTAACGCCCCATGGTTACTAAATAGTATTTTTGCCAGTGTGAAGGGAGTGAGGAGAACGGTTTTGTTGATTTTTTAAGAATATTTTGAGTTGTTCCAACTCAAAACACTGAAATCTCACCAGTCAGGATCCAAAATGTTCAGAAAAGAAAGACACAAGTTAAAATTGTCCACACAAAAAGGAAACAATCCAAAACGAGACACAGACTGCGTGAACTCAACTGAGTTGTGCCTTTCTTCCTAGGACGTGAATTGGTTACTCCCTCCATAGACCTAGAAAGACACACGCACTCTCTAGCGGAATTACGAGTAGAGTGCCCTACACTTATCTCCACCTTCTACAGGCAAACTAGACCGTTCCTACTACTCACAACCACTACTAACTCAAAAATCGCAATTTTTGAGTTGTACCCACCCTTATTCTAGGACGGGTGCGACATATCCATTTAAAAATTTATCTGCTTGCAGTGTAGATACTCGTTTGCGCATGCTCAGTTTTATTGCCTATAGCTTTGTCCTCACATCTTTGTAACTGTTGTTGAGAATCTACACTATTTGGACTGAAATCAATAGCCATAAGACATATCTATGTACCTGCATGCAGTGTAGATACTCGTTTGCGCATGCTCAGTTTTATTGCCTATAGCTTTGTCCTCACATCTTTGTAACTGTTGTTGAGAATCTACACTATTTGGACTGAAATCAATAGCCATAAGACATATCTATGTACGTGCATGAAGTGTAGATACTCGTTTACGCATGCAATGAGGCGATATGTTAATCAACATATCTTTGAAACAGACGTTTACCTAATACCAAGTATCCATGAAAATTACAATATATGGAGTAGAGTAGCATGCTTCACTCCAACATATATTGTAAATTCCCCGGATACTAGGTACTACTACTTGCTACAAACGTTAATGTTTCAAAAAAATATTGATAAACTGAACGTCTTCGCATGCAAAAACGAGTATCTACACTGCATGTAGATATATCGGTAAGATATGCCTTATGGCTGCTGAATTCAGTCGTCATGGTGTAGATTCTCGACATCAGTTTATTGATGATAAGGTGCTTGCCACGAAGATACGAGGACTAACCTGTAGGCAATAAAACATTAATTTTTCAGTAGGTTGGTGCCTTCTTCTTTGTCGATATAGGTTTAGACTGGGGTGAACCATCGTAACTTGGAGATGAGCTCCTGTCAGTACAGAGTTGAAAGAAAAGAGGCAAGAAGTGTAAGTGTTTAATTTATTTTAATTAATTTCCTCTCAGTTGGTTGCTACCGCTATGTAGAATATACGAGTATTTATAGCATTTTCAAATTGAATTCGTCTTTTCACAAAATGAATTCGTCCTTTTACAAAGTGAATTCGTCCTTCATAAAGAGGGACCGAATGTTGAAGGTATCTCAGTAACGGCGGTGTCTGGGGCTCGGGAAAACGGTGGCGGTCGGAATGCAGTCTTTATGCAAGTGCGCGAAAATCTTCTCTCCTACCATCTACGCACATCAGACACAAATTACTGTAAGCAACAACTTTGTAATGCATATGCTTTTCTTCATGCCTAGAGCAGCGTCGGGGCAGCCACTGCATCGAGGAGGAAAAAAGGGAAAAAAAAAAAAAACGCTGCAAATTATTACACAGTGGTTTATTATTTCTGTATTGTATAACTCTTCTACGCAGAACACCTGTCTATATTATTAAACGAATCATTAGGTAGGTATCTAATGTGTCTGCATAAGTGAAGACGCCTACTGGAGAGAAATGAATAAAGTTAAATAACACTCCTAAACTTTCTTTAAACGTGCTATGATGATGCAGTGCCGTGAATTGGCAGAACAGTGGCGTTACCTTAAAGTTTTCAAGATCTCGATTTTTCAATATTTCAGCACTCAATTATTACCCTTTGGGGTTGATCAAAAATGATGCCGATGTTACTGGCACATCTCCTGAAAATTTATGATTTGTCAGCCAAATTTCATACACTTTGGTTCAGTAGTTTTGGAGAAACGCTCTTTAGAGCAAACGGACGGATTTTTTATTTATTTTTAACATGGAATCATGTTTTAGCGATGGATCCCCCGCCGAAAAGTGAGACTATAAAGTGAGATGAAAGTAGCGCCAATAATTGTGATGATTTCCGCTTACAATCGAGTCGTTGCTAGGGATATGATACTTCGTCGTTTTTCATCCCACAAAATTCGTTGACCATTCGTTCGAAAGCTCTCGATTTATCCAACCATACTATATTAACTACTGCGAAGTGCGTGGCCAACAAGCTGAGTTATGAGCATGGTTATATGAATAATTGTTTACACACAGGTGATCATTCTCAATTATTGATATTGTGAACATGATTGCAACCGCTTGTTAATTTCTGATGATTTCATTGAGCTGGTGTTTCGATTATGTGATTCATAGCAGGTGATCCGAATATTGCGAGAACGGTTTGATTTGTGAAGCGGTGGTTAAATCATTTTAATAAGTAATTTCTATACTTTACACTATAGGAAGCTGTAATTTCGTATGTAGCCTCTTTAGCCTCTTTCTATAATAAAGTGAATGTTTACTCGCGAGTTTCTATTAGGAGATCATCATCTCACAAGAGCTCAATCGTCGTGATCATTTCTATAATAAAGTGAGAGCGAGGAGCTAAAACATGATTCCATGTTTTTTACATTTTAGCAGTCAGGCTCAAAGTAATAACATCCGGGGGGGTCCTGGGGGGCGAAGCCCCCCTGGCGGGGTCAAGGGGCGGAGCCCCTTGCGAGGCCCGAAGGGCCGAGTTTTTTTCTTTTTTTCTTCTTGATCGACTACAAAGGTTCATTATTGGAAACAATAAACCAAAACTCTAAAATTCATGGCTTTGTATGAATTTCTTGCAAATTTCTTGTATCAATTCCTTGTAAACGTTGCAAACTTCTATCACATCTTTATTTAACTATGCAAACCAATGCAATGGATTATTATTCTTTGACAAAGGAAAAGGTGTCTGCATAGTATTATCTGATTACCTTCAAGATTTGGTCCCTCTTTTTGAAGGTCTAATTCATTTTGTAAAAGGACGAATTTGTTTTGTAAAAGGACGAATTCATTTTGAAAAAGGACGAATTTAATTTGTAAAAGGACGAATGCAATTTGAAAATGCTATATATAATGTACCTCAGACTACGTTTAACAATAACATCACTGACCTGTGAAGTTGTCTGGTACAAAAATAATGTACCTATGTTTTAATGGTTGCGATTCACACCCATGTTGATGACTTGGTTTTGTTGTTAGTGTAATGTATAATGGAGAATAAACGAATGAACGTACAGAGATCGGTTTGGTTTTATTCGATTCTACAGGCGAATATCTATAAATAAAACCCGAAAAAAAATTTCTGTTACCTTGAAAGTTTTCGAGATCTCGATTTTTGAATAATTCATCACTTCGAGTCTACCTTTTAGGGTTGATCGAACGTGATGCCGATGTTACGTTGATAACAAAGGTTCATTATTGAAAACATTAATCCAACAGAGGGATCGACAATGGACAACGAAGAAGATTTATGTTTTTCTTGACGTTTGTGAAACCACAAGTTCAAGAATAGCGTAAAATACAAAAGATACATAATTATGGCATTCCACCCTTACTTGCTGTCTATGCAATTTTTACAACCTCCTCCCTGTACTCAGTTCTCTACCATCAATACAGTAGACAAACTATATTGTTAGTTGATGTAGTGACAAATTTTTTTGACAAAGTGTACCTGATAAGGTGAAAATTTAAGTACAAAGTTGAAAGAGGGGGGGATAGCATTTTTATCTAGCCGCCTGACCGATGTAACCTTTCTGACCATTAGTTGGTCTCTAGTTGCAAGGCTCACCCAAATGAAGCGTCTAACCTTAAAGTAAGATGAATGCTGCAGTTAATGCGCGTATTTTATAAATAAAAATATTCTTCCCTTACATCCCCCAAAATTAAGAAACAAACCATTGCACTAGCTTCAAATTATTTAAACAAATTTAAACAAAATATACAAATTTAGTCCTAGTAACTAAATTTTGGGAGAACATGGAACATGATTCTTGGGAGAACAGGTGAGAATTTAGGTCACTCAGCTTATTAGTAAAAAGCCCAAAATTTCAATCGTTTCTTGATGTTCCAGAGAGTCTTCCTGTGAAATTTCAACTTCTAAGTTTCTTTCCAGTCTAATAGTAGTTTCAATCATGTTTACAAAATTAACTGAGAAGGAACACCAGTATGTAATGATATTCAGCCAACCACGATCATATCTCAGAATGTTGGCCACGCACTGCGCAGTGGTTAACATAATATGAGTAGGTAAATTTAGAGCTTTCCAACGACTGGTGAACGATTTTTGTACGATGACAGATGCCTAAGATACAGTTCCGCAGCAACGATTTGGTTGTGAGGGATAATCATCAGAAAAAAAGAACAAGTTAGAAAGAAATGCGTGATAAATCGAGAGTTTTCCAAAGAGTGGAAAACTATTTTTGTCCGGTGAAAACTATAGAAGTTTCATTTCCCCAGCAACGGCTTGGTTGTACGTGAAAATCCAAAGAAAAACGCTTGCAAACGAGTCTGCAACACATTGGGACATTCTATGTCTTTAGTTGCAGACTCATATGCAAACTCTAAGAGCCACTCAGCTGATCCGTACCCTGGGAATCGTCAAGTAAATGTGCTAAAGATGCTACATACGAAATTACAGCAACTTCCTAGAGTGTAAATCATAGAAATTAGCTTTAAGAGCCTCTCATCTGTTACGGACCTTGGGCATCGTCAAGTAAATGTCCTACATTATAGGCTACATACAAAATTACCTTCAGCTTCCTAGAGTGTAAAGCATAGGTCGAAATTACCTATTAAAATGATTTAACCACCACAAATCAAACCAGCTCAATGAAATCATCACAAATTAACAAGCGGTTGCAATCATGTTCACAATATCAATTATTGAGAATGATCACCTGTGTGTAAACAATTATTCATATAACCATGCTCATAACTCAGCTTGTTGGCCACGCACTTC
Source organism: Adelphocoris suturalis (assembly GCA_030762985.1). Classification (NCBI taxonomy): domain Eukaryota; kingdom Metazoa; phylum Arthropoda; class Insecta; order Hemiptera; family Miridae; genus Adelphocoris; species Adelphocoris suturalis. Next base: position 27,665,807 of record CM061044.1, on the reverse strand, counting down.
GCAGTAGTTAACATAATATGATTGGATAAATCGAGAGCTTTTGAACGAATGGTCAACGAATTTTGTGGGATGAAAAACGACGAAGTACCATTTCCCTAGCAACGACTCGGTTGTAAGCGGAAATCATCAGAAAACCAACCGTAACGCTTTTTGTTAACGCTTTTTTCGTTTATGTGCCAAAGTAAAGACATAAAATGTCAATAGGAGCGTAAAACACTAAATATCACGTATCGGTAATTTTGTCTCATTTTTGGCCTGGTTATGGTGGCAAAAACATGTTCCATGTTTAAAAAAAAAAAAAAACGGAGGTAATGTACTTATATTCAAGGCCTACCACTAGTGAGTATAAACGTTCTTCTTACACATTTGTGCCGATTCTATAGGTCGATTAAGAAAGAAATTAGCCACAGTCGTCCATCCCCTTGTAATTGTATTTTAGAATTCTAGAAACTCGTATTCCGGAACTCATACCAAATAATTTCCATGTCAAATTTCATCACCAAAGGTCGATTAGGAAAGAAATTAGGCTTATCGATCCAAAATAATGCGGCTATGGTATTCTATGGAAAGGACCACTCCAGATTACTTCACTCAATGAATTATAATTTGTTCCTTGTGAAGCATTGGATGGATATTAATTGTCTATGTTTGAATGTAGACAAGACGTCATTGATTAGGTTTTCATTTTCTAAACGTGAGAATTATAATGTGTCAGGAGTGTCATTTCACCGATATTTATGTTTTCAGAATAAATCAGCTTGTAAATGTGGTCCTTTGTTGTTGTCTGACAAATGTAGGTATCTAGGCGTTATATTTGACTGTCATTTGAAATTTAATTATCACATAAAGTTGATAGTTAATAAATTAAGAAAGTTATTATTTTTATTTTTTGTTTGTTTTTTGTTTAGTGAAGCTCGAAATTTTTTGTCTGTCGTGCAGCTGAGAACCATCTACTTTGGTCTGGTTTATTCATTATTGAAATATGGTATTTTAGTGTGGGGAAGTGCCTGTAAATATTTAATGGGTCTTTTGCAAGTAGCACATAATACTATCCTTAGGATTATACTCAGGAAGAATGCTAGATATTCAACAGTTTTGCTCCACAATGAATTTGAGGTGCTGAATGTTAGGCAAGTACGAGTATTTTTGCTACAAGCTTGTCTATTCGTCTATAAGACGGCTATCCATCCTGATCATAGAAGCCGTATCTCTAACTCACGTACTGCAAAGTCTTCGAATATTCAGCTCCTAAAGAATACTGAGCGTGCAAAGAATAATTCATACTATAAGGTATTGCGCTTCCTCTATGCCTGTAAAATTAACCCGGGCGATTTTGGGGTGATTTAGGGAGCTTTAAGAAGGAGATTTTGATTAAAATTAAAGAATTTATGGAATAATTTTATTTAAATATTTTAACGTTTGTTTATTTGAGCGTTGCTCTCTAGGTGTTTGATATTTAGTTGCTTTTTGTTTTGTCTTTTCCCTGCGATTAGCTCCACCAGCCGCCATAAGTTCGTAAGAACTTAGTAGGTTGGTGGACAGAAGAAAGACTTCTTATGAGCCTATTGTTATTTCTGTGATTTGTTTTTCTTTCTGTCAATAAATTGATATTCTATTCTATTCTATTCTGATCCTTTGGCTTATCAAGTGTAAAGCGATTTTGTATCGATTTGCGTTATCACTATTTCATAACTGAAATTTCATCCTGGTCAGACGGAAGGATTACTATATCATCAATATAGGCGGAAGAATCCAACAATCATTCTAGTGTGGTTTAAAATGGAGAGAGAAAATGTTAAAAATCTTTATTTTTAAATTTTGTTGGCGTTTTCGCAATTACTGAATTTTTTCTTCAAAAATCACTGAGAATCTTTTTCCTACTTTGTTTGTTGTTATTGTTTCTCTTGTATTGTTTGGTCTTGTTTTATTTGAGTACCAACGGACGGAAGGGAAGAGGTACTGTGTTTTCATTTACACAACTCCACCACCATTTCCTGAAATTCAGTTATTCAATATGAATTCGATGAAATATTCACGACCGCGACGGCCTCTGATGTCGTGTACCCGTGTGAACATGTCAGTCACAAAGTTCGACAAAAAAATAGTCCGGATACGAGTAAGAAAAAATAAAATAAAAAGAAGGTGGCTCGCAGCTGTATCGATTTCATGAGCGAGGAGGACGAGGTAGATCCGAGTAATACCTGGGAGTTCGGGCGGGAAGCAACCATTCACTATACGCGAATAAATAATGTACGGACCTAACTGTAACGTATCAACCTCCAGGGGGCAGCGCCAGAAACTCGCTTTCCACTTTTCTCTCTTCCACTTCTCCCTTTTGCGTTTTTACTCTCAGCCCTCGAAAGTTTTAGCCCCCCTCCCCCTCACCACTGCCTTGTCTATATCAGGAAGATGTGGGAGGGAAAATCAAGTTGATATATTTATAAGTTAAGTTAATTTAAGTCGGGAGAAGATATAAGTTGATGAAAACGGAACGAGAAACCATGCAAATTATTACACAAATGTTAGTTATTTCTGTATTTGATAACCCTTCTATGCAGTACACTTGCCTATATATATTAAACAATGTATATTATACATTACCTATATAAATATAATATGAGGAGAAATTAACCTTGAAATACAAACACGAGCAAATACATCATCATTACTACCAAGGCGCCTCTGAGGTGCACAATACATAAACACGTCCTAAAAATAATTTGTGACCCCACAACCGCAGGATATTTTGTTACAACTAAGATAAAACAGGTTCTGGATGAAAAAATGAAAGGTTTTGGACCAATTTTGTTATTGTTTACGCTTTCAGAAATGCCAATTTATTTTTAAAAATTGTCATCTCACGAAAAATCACAGGTCATTCGCGAGCGCTCCATCCGGCCAAATGGCCAAAGAAGTTGTGTCAATAGGGAATGCCGCGTTTTTGATGGAGCTCTCGGCAGGGTTGGATATCCTATCACTACGAAATCCAACGCGCCGGGCCATTTGGCGCTTCCGTGAATTAAAGGATCGCTGTAGAAAAAAGTCCAGTCATGCAGCATGACCCCATGCGCGAATTTTTGAAGAGATCTTCGACATTTCAGTCGCTATCGATCGTGTAGAGAAATTTTAGTTTATGATTTTGATAGACAACATGGAATCAAATTATTAAAAATAATTAGGAGGTACTCATACTTTATTATTATTAAACTAATCTTGTAGATTCAAAGACAAATGTAGGTAAATATTCATAGATTTCGATGTCCAATCTGGTCAGTAATGAAGGCAGTTGAAATCTTAACACTATCCTCACACAACACCTTAACATCATCAAATCTTGACATAAAATAAAATAACATACCGACGTCATATGAAAGAAACGTATTTCCACAACCAGTCGATGATGAGGCTTTATATTACGAGTGATATAAAGTCAGTTGCATTCGAATCTAGAATCCCACAGCTAGAAATTGACAGACAAACTGTAGTCTCTGTTTCAAAAAAATATTACCGATTTTTACAACTAGCGAACAGCATTAGGTATTTCGATTTTTGACTGATTTTTCAACTTTGAAATTTTTGAAAGCTTGATACATATTCTTATAGGAAATGTTACGCTGATTCTGAATATACCACATGTTAGTATGCTGAAAAAATTATTTCGCACAACAAATCGCAAAAAACAGGCTATTTTGAAATTTTTGACTACATTTTTGAAAATTTCAACCCGAAGATGTAATCCGATCATGCTGGCCAACGAACTTGAACTTTCGTTTTGTGCCCTTAACATTTTAAAATTTGTTTGAAGTTTCTAGCACAATTCTACGGACAGTTATCATCTGGAATGACACATACATATATACATATATACATATATACATACATACATAAAAAAATGCGTTAAACTTCAGAATATGATTCAGAATAGCCTGAAACGGATTTCTGCATAAAAATTTTTCAAAAATTCACATTCTACAAATTTTGAGGCGAGAGCAATAGCTTAATTTTCTTCAAAAATTCGCTAAAACTCAGTTTCGCGTGGTGGCCGAATCGTAAAATACCAGTCCAGTGAGACAAATTCTCACTTGTCGGTAAATAGATATCCAAGTAAAGAATTACGATATCCGTATCATTAATAGCTACTGCGCATGCGCCAATGTGAAATACTTGTAATGACCTTAATTTCCACAGTTTTCATCCGATTTTGATGAAATTGTCAGCGAATGCGCGGTTTAGGTTGTAGATGGTCCCGTACCTATTTCATTGTTTTTAACTCATCAGTTCATTCTGCGCTTGCACAAACGTAAATTACATTGAGTGTAATTTTTGGTTTATTATTTCCAATAATAAGCCTATGTGGTCGTGTAGCAAAAAATTTTTATAACCCCCCCCTCAAACTTTGTCACTTTACGTTTCAAGGTGCGTAGAATCCAAATTTGAAATGTCCGTATGTATTGCTTTCGAATTTCATGTTCCTTCAAGGCATGAAAGAATTAATTCCCTAGGTCATATTTGTGTGTTAATACCAATGCTCTTCCTACGCATATTTAATAACATATCCTCTCGACTTTCCGTGCGTACTTAGATAATGATATTATTAAGGCAATAACTATTTGAATAGATAGGAGCTCAAATCGAGAAATATAAACATGCGTATATAATTATGGAAGTATAATTTGTGGCAACTCGGAATAGGACACCCCGAGGAGTCTGGACGGGTATGACGTACGCAAGCCAACTAAAACTACGATCATACTCAATTGAAAAAATAATAAACCTTTGTGAAAAAATTTGCAGCGTTTTTCGTTTCTTAATCGACCAATTACGACATTGCACGCTACTTCTTGATTTAGTCTCTTCCGCTATGGAATTTTTCAAGATCACTTACAACTTTTCAGTGCTTAGTGATATACATATTTATGATTGGTAAACGAGGAAGCTTTGTGCCACACCCAACTTGGCAGCCTTTTTTTTACCAATATTTTTTATGAACCATTAAAAAATTATATCGGATGGAGGATCTTCTGCGTTTTTCCCGAATAATTAACTCATTTAACCACTCTACTGTTACCACTAGATCTTTATTTAATGGATGTTTCAGTTTGCGGTTGTTGCGGCAGGGGGCTTCATTTATACTAACAAGAGCCGCGGAGCTCGCGATTGGGGTAAACACCGCAATTCAGCGTTATTTTGGTTTCTCGCAATGGTTTCGGTTCATTATTTTCAACAATGAATTATAAAAATGACGAAGTCATCTCTTCCCCCTAAATACTGAATCGTATTCCTAAAATCGATCTAGAAATGTTACAGAAACCAGTTACGCTACTAAGTTACAGTAACTCGAAAAAATCTTTCCTGGTTGACTCACGATGGTAAAATTAGAAATGAGCTTGTTTGGGACTTCTAAAATACAAATACAAAGTGCGGAAGCGCACTGATTAACGGGTGAGCAAATTTCAAGACAAGTGACCTAAGAAATGTTTAAGATTACAATATTCACACACATCGAGTACCACTAGTGAAATTTATTTCTAAGGTCGCAAGGACGCCGTCAAGTGAGTTGCTGCCGTTCGATTGTTGAGTGACATTTACAACAGTTTGCAATTACTTTTCATTCAGATGGGGGAGGGGTTATACAACTTTCTTTCTATGCATTGATTCCATCTTTCTAAAACTTTCTTTCCATTTGGTTCACACTCCCTTGACATTAGAGAGTTTTTGTACTTCTCGTACCGTAGATGGAGGCAACTTCGGCCACTTTTTGACGTTTTTTAAGAATTTATGTGTGAAAAAAAATTAGAAAAAATCTGAAAAAAATAATTTAAACTACCGTACTTTTTGAGAATAGTTTAAGCTTTGGAGCATTGTCGTAGGATTTTGTTAAAAAAAAAATCAAAGTGTGGTAGAGGTAACTTCGGCCACCCATCAAAAATGCAATGAAAACGAATTAAAGACACTTATAATGCAACTTCGGCCAACAGGCTAGTTTTTAAAAAGAATTATTAGACCTGATTCGTTCATTTTAATATGAATTAGGGTGAAATCAAGCCAAAATGACAATAAAATAATGGAATCTAAGGGCGGAATTGGAATGAACTGAACCAATGACACAAAAATGTTGCAAGGAACATGAAAGTAAACAGTCCGTTTCAGTATAACACATTTTATTTTAATTAGGAACAACTTTGTTTTAATAATTACTATTGATATTATTTGGTATACTATAACCACACAACCTTAACAATCTCACAGCTTTCTGGAAAATACCTTAATAAGGAACTAACATTGTACTACAGTCTTAAACGTTAACTAAGAGATCAAAATCATTCAAACAACGACTCTTGGTGATGGTATCTTAACATAATATGGTTAAAAATGCCTACATATCAATTATAGATCTGAACAACATGAAGCCATAATTAAAAAGGCACATAGGTATTATTCAAAACATTGGCACATTTTTTAGTTCAAAAAAGATTTTTCAGTTTAATTTTTCTTTTCTTTGTTCAGGAAGAGATCAGTTAAACCATGACTAGGCTCTTTGTAAATACAAAACCAAAGTGGTTGAAAGCACTGGAAATTAAAAAAACAACACAACATTGGGAAAAGGTACATTGTTTGAAAACAGATGAAAATTTTTTAGTTAAAAAGATATCATTTAATTAGTTGTAAAATATTGATGTCAAAATTAAAAGAATGTCTCACCCTCCTAAGCGACTAGAGTCGCAATTTTTAAAAAATCTGGTTCGTTTTTATATCTGCCCTGTCTTTTACATCGGGGAACAAAAAATAAACATCCTTCTTCCCTTCATGTTTCCTCAAAAAAATAACGTCGAAAACATTGTTTTTTTATAGTTTTAATGTTACCAACATAAAAAAACTTCTCTTATAGCATTTTCCATGTTATTTTGGATTCTATGCTTGATACTGGCGGCCTCCCACCTTCTTCTTATACTTGGATACCATGGCCGAAGTTACCTCCTAGAACATAAATTTTACGAAATTGTTGCTGTAGAAGTCACGAATTGAAAGGTAAAACTACGAAACTCGGGGGAAATGTAGCCAACATCGTACTTGATACGAATATGGTGAGTTTACTTCCGAGTCATTTTTAGCTTCTACTGCACAGGGAAACCTTTTCGAGTTATTCCAAAAAGTGATAATTAAGGTAAAACATTATATGCTTACAGTACAACCGCACAGTCGAATCGGGAGATAACACTGCCAAGGATCAGTTCGTTTATAACATGCCAACACAACGAGTTGGTTTTTCTCGCGCTCCTTCGTTCACGTTACCGTCCAGATCGACATTTCCCGCTAAAATACGAAATGGCCGAAGTTACCTCAACCGGCCTCCATCTACGGTACCTATTCATTTTCTCGTATACGAAAATGGCCTTTCCAAAACGAGAAGAGGTTTTCGTAACGCGGAAACGCTTTTCGTAACGGGAAGAGTCAGCTTTACTCGTACTCAGCTCTTTCGAAATCGTAATTACGAGACAACAACTTGACCTTCCTCTTGGATAACCCTAACTGCCTAACTTAGCAACCATCATGAGTTGGCATGGACACTCACACACACAAACACACACACACACACACCCGACAAAATCACCTGACTTTTCCCCGTCCCGTCTTTTGTGGTTAGTTTAACCTTTGTATTTGTCTTTCTTTCGTGTTTTTCCCCGCACCTCAACCAGAAGATTCATTAGCGGCATTTTGTTCTTGCTTTCCATGTTTTATTGAAGATTTCAGCTTTTTTGTTCTCAAGATTCCGTTTCAAGATTCATTTTACACGTTTTGAAGATTTGTGTTCTTCACACCAGAATCTTTTTTTATGATGTAAAGGTAAGCGGTCGTTGATTCTTACTTCATGTTACATTTTGAAAACTATCAACTGTGAGTTTTGAGTAGTGATTCACTACAGGAGTCACGTTAACGTCCCTATAAGAGTTCTATTTCTCTCAGGCTTACGAAAACGCTACGAGAACTCAATGCGAAAAGGTTAGCATTCATCATGTTCGCCCCAACATCTTGTTTTCGTGTATACGAGAAATACCAATACGATAAATACAAAAACTCTCCAATGATTAAAATTTCCTGATTCAAATTCAAAATATGCATAGATTAAAAGAGTTCCAGTCACGATCGTATGAGCGAATTTTCATGGATTATCGTACTATATTTTTGCTGAATTGGCTAATTTTCTGAGAAATTGGCTAAAACGATCCGACCTTGGTAGACTCGGAAGTAATTAACCTTAGGTTGTTGGAATAGAAATAATAATTTAATCAAGAGTAATTCCTAAGTATTTACTAATCAATAAATAAATAAATTTACCATTTTTACCTTTTTTTTACTAATCAATAAATTGATATAATTGAAGTAGGTGATTACCTACCGTTTTTCACGTACAACCCAGCCGTTGCTAGGGGAATGGAAGTTCTGCAGTTTTCATCGCACAAAAATCGTTCGCCACTCGTTGGAAAGCGCTTGATTTATGTGACAAATGTTCACATCTCAAGCTATCAATTTCCCCCTCCTTACGTACCTGGCTACATTCCGAAACTAAGTTGATTGGACTATAAACAATTTTAACGAGCCGGTTACAATATTCTTAACGTAAAGCAATAGGAAACATTTTCATCCTGTTGACAACAGTCGAGGACAACTCGAGGACAACCGTTATGAAATCCCCAATCAAAGACATATCCATGTAACATGGTAGGTATCTGCTTGTAAAGCGGATAGTGGAACTCATTTACGAGTTTAACATAACTACTTTGATTTCTGTCTGTTTTGATATGTTTTACTAGTTACGATTCACTCCCGTGTTGATAAACTCGGGCCTCGTTAGGAGGTAGCTTTCCGCTTTGATCCTGCAGGTAAAATGCTAAAACATGGAACATGCTCATTGGTCGCATTTTTGTTCTTCCCACTAATTCGTATTTTCCTACCAACGGACTATATAATGCGTATAACTCAGCTTACGTTGAAGTACAATGGTACAACGTTGACAAACTAATTAGCCTGCCACCAAGCGGCACAACTATAACCAAGATTACCACTTCAACCAAGACAACAAAACAAGGCCTACCAGCGGCACAATAATATCGGAGGCATGATACAATAATATGTATCCACAACTAATATATTCACAGCGTAATCTAGCATAATACCACAAGATATGTAGTCGCAGGGAATATAATTGCACCAAGACCAAGATTAACGCTGTCACCACACAGTCCAAAATGTATTACATACATCATTCACAGAGCGCTAGATAGTCATATGAAAATAGCTCAAAATTATACTAGACCAAACTATAAAAAGCAAATTTTAACGTGGCTTGTGAAAAATGGGGCAGTGGTCTGCGAAACTACGCTCAACAGCATTTATGTATAATACTGTAAAACAATAATTTTACAATTGTAAGTTTTCTACTTATAGAAGATAGGGACATCAAATACCATCTTCTTTATATATAATTCCGAACGGTCTTTGAAATTGTGAAGAACTTCACGGTCCGATTTCAGTGTTACACGGCTCATTCGAATCAGCACGGCCCCAAGTTTGTTGCAAAAGTGTCGCCGTTCGTCTCTATACCCGCCTTGATCTTGTTCTTGGCGGTCCTTATCAACGAGAGTTGTTTATTAGGCTGTGGCGGTAACAACAGTTACCATCAGTTCACGGTAAGTAAGAAACGTAATGTAGTTACTAACATCTAGGAGAGTTATTTCTGAGACTTTATAAATATATAATTCCGAACGGTCTTTATATATAATTCCGAATCAGCACGGCCCCAAGTTTGTTGCCAAGTAGCACTTTTCTGATCAGCTGAGTGAGCTAAATTCTTTCCTGTTCACTGTAGAAAGTTGAAATTCGATAGGGAGACTCTGGGACATTAAGAGACGAGTGAAGTGATGGGGTCTTTTCTGATCAGCTGAGTGGCGAGGACCACCTCAACTGGTGGTATTTATTTTATTACATTACTTACATTTTGATCGTTATTTCCTCTTTTTTAATCATTTATTAACATCGCCTTGGCTTTGCACCAGGTCACATAACGCCGCAAATAGGTAGGACTTATATCGTTACTATAATGTGCTGGGTTCCTGTTAGGTACTACTGTTATACGGACTAGATTAGGGCTTTCCAAGCCCTAACAGGCCTCTAGTTATATATAATTCCGAACGGTCTTTGAAATTGTGAAGAACTCCGAGGTCCGATTTTAGTGTTAGACCGCTCATTCGAATCAGCGCGGCCCCAAGTTTGTTGCAAAAGTGTCGCCGTTCGTCTTTGTACCCGCCTTGATCGTGTTCTAGGCGGTCCTTATCAACGAGAGTTGTTTATTAGGCTGTGGCGATAACAACAGTTGCCATCAATCCACGGTAAGTAAGAAACGTAGTGTAGTTACTAACACATAAATTCCGGACGGGCTTAATATATAATTCCGAATATTATATATATATATACAAGATTTTGCCATCAATTCACGGTAAGTAAGAAACGTAGTGTAGTTACTAACATCTGGGAGAGTTATTTCTGAACGAAGAAATTTTAACTGAAGAACTTAGCGGACTTTATATATAATTCCGAACGGTCTTTATATATAATTCCAAATCAGCACGGCCCCAGGTGTCGGTAAGTAAGAAACGTAGTGATGGGGTCTTTTCTGATCAGCTGAGTGAGCTAAATTCTTTCCTGTTCACTGTAGGAAGTTGAAATTTGATAACTCTCTGGAACATTAAGAGACGAGTGAAGTGATGGGGTCTTTTCTGATCAGCTGAGTGAGCTAAATTCTTTCCTGTTCACTGTAGGAAGTTGGAATTTGATAGGGAGACTCTCTGTTTATTAGGCTGTGGCAGTAACAACAGTTGCCACGGTAAGTAAGAAACGTAGTGTAGTTACTAACATCTAGGAGAGTTATTTCTGAACGATCTTTGAAATTGTGAAGAACTTCACGGACCGATTTCAGTGTTAGACGGCCCCAAGTGTCGCCGTTCGTCTCTGTGCTTATCTTGATCGTGTTCTAGATTAGGGCTTTCCAAGCCCTAACAGGCCTCTAGTTTGATATCTTTATCATTTATCATTTTATTATCATTTGATATACATGTATTTAAGCTATGTGTGGATTATGTAGAGGCATATGGGATGTTGTCAACGTGCGATGTTTAAAATTATGGGCAAATTGCCTTGAACTTAACCAACAGCACGGGCCAAGCCTACCGTTGGAAACGTAAGCTAGGCAAGTGGCCTAGTTCTACTTTTGTACTATCATCATATGTATGGGTCTTTATTAAAGTAAATCTATCTTTAACAAAAAATGTTTACTTATCATTTGTAACATCGCATCATTAGATTAATGTCTTGTTAATAAATAAAAAACTACGACATAAATAATCATAACTAATCTTCAGTAAAATGAGGGCTTTCCAACAAATAGTGAACGGTTTCTGTGCGATAAACACTGTTGAAGTTCCATTTCCCTACCAACGGCTTGGTTGTACGTGAAACTCATAAGAAAATTTGTGTGACAGTTTTTTCGTGGCATAAAAACGTGAAATTTTTGGCCAGCTAGGGGATGACTAAAGCATGTTCCATGCTATAACTTCTATGAATTGATGTGTACAGACTCTAATCTAAATTGATATATAAAACCTCTCATTTTATGTGTAAAACCTCCAATTTGACGTGCCAATGCTTTTAGGTTGCCATGAATGAAGATGCATGTGATCCGTACTTACCTATGTGTTATGACGCTCCTGTCACTTCCTATCATATGAGATCCTCTCGTTTTTTCAAGGAATGCGTGTAACTATACAGGGTGATTCCCTCGCAGATGCAAAAAAAAATTTGGGTGAAACTACATTGGAAATGGAGTAAAATGCCGCCAACCGCATATTTTTATCTCAATCCGTACTCGAGATAAGATTTTTTAAAGGCTTTTTCAGGAATACCGTGTTTTTTCATTTTAAACTCGGATTTCTCCACTTTGCCTCATTTAATTTTAACTTTAAACCTCATTTTCAATATCAGCATTAAATTTCCTATAAGAATAATGTACTTTGGTTCTTAAAAAGTACCATCCGAAGACCCTCACATCAGCTCAAGCGTTGACGATTTTGAAAAAACAATATTTCTGAAAATCTTTAAAACTTTACTACTCTTTTAAAAAGAATCTTGGAAATTGGCAAATCTCATGAAAACTGCTTCATCTAATATGCTTTCCAACGGTATTATCAATTTTACTTTTATTTTGTTATTTAGGGGAGAAAATAATGTTTTAATGTTAAAAAATGTGGGTTTTTCAATGAAATTGTTGGTTTTCTCGAAAGATGACCCTCCATGAACCAACGAGAATGGGGTCGGTTTCTATGTATTTTTTCTAACTGGATCAAATGGAAACTCTTGCAGATCTCTCAAATACGTTATAATCGAGTTTTACACTTTAATTAACTAGTTTTACCCCATTACACACATACATTTAATCGCAACAAACAAACTAAACATTTGCGATTTTAAGTGTAAAACTCGGTTATAACGGAGTTGGAGAGATCTAAAAATGTTACCATTCGATACAGCGTGAAAAAATACATAGAAACCGACCCCATACTCGTAGGTTCATGGAGGGTCATCTTTCGAGAAAACCAACAATTTCATTGAAAAACCCACATTTTTTTACATTAAAACATAATTTTCTCCACTAAATAACGAAATAAAAGTAAACTTGATTATACCGTTGGAAAGAGTATTAGACGAAGCAGTTTTCATGAGATTTGCCAGTTTCCAGGATTCGTTTTGGAAGAGTAGCAAAGTTTTAAAGATTTTCAGAAATATTCTTTTTTCAAAATTGTCAATGTTTGAGCTGATGTGAGGGCCTTTGGATGGTACTTTTAAGAACTCAAGTACACTATTCTTATAGTAAATTTAATGCTGATTCCGAAAATGTGGTCAAAAGTTAAAATTGAAGGATGTAAAGTGGAGTTTAAAAAGAAAAAACACAGTTTTCCTGAAAAACCCTTTAACAAATCACATCTCGAGAACGGATTGAGATAAAAATATGCAGTTGGCGGCATTTTACTCCATTTTTGATGTAGTTTCACCCAAATTTTTTTTGCATCTGCGAGGGAATCACCCTGTATAACGATTTCTGTGCGATGAAAACTGCAGAAGTTCCATTTCCCAGCCAACAGCTTGATTGTACGTGAAATTCATAAAAAAATTCGTATGACAGTTTTTTGTAGCATAAAAACGTGAAATTTTCAGCCAGTTAGGTGATGAGTAAAGCATGTTCCATGCTAAAATGGTTTTCAAGCCACTTTTACTGAATTTTCTCTCATCGGGAAAATTCCCCTTTGTCCTCCAAACAGAATTCCGGCTTTGCTCCGAAACGAAACCTTCAAAACAGGGACTCTTGCGGTTATGTGCGAACGTATAACGTTCCGTCTTGTACTTGGAAGCTCATTGATCGTTAGAGATCTCACCCTTCAGCCCTCCTCCGGCCTTACGCCGCTCCTTCTAGCCTAACGCCGCCGCCCCCTCCTGCCTTACGCCCCCACATTCCACCCTCCGACCGCCTTCCCGGAAGGTCCATCCATCTTACATCCTCCCCCACTCCCATCCCCCCTTTTATTGGCTAATCTAATTTAATTATACAGCGTCTTCTTTATCTATAGCACCATTCAATCTTATAATCTGCCATGAAAGTTTTTTTTCGCAACTTTATGTGTTTTCTCAGTTTTTTCCCCTTCGCGTTCTTGCGGAGCAAGTTGGATGAATACAAAGAAGCCTCTCGTGTTTTCTCAAGATTTTCATTTTTCAACTTTTGCCGTCTCGTGTAAATCCCACTCTTTATCCTTTCCTAGAATCTCCTCATCTCTGCCTTCAAATTTCGAAATAATAGACATAGAGTCCTACAAGCTTGCTGTAATTACACTTAACTTCCATTCTGGTACATTCATCCGCCCAACTGAATAGGTGATAAATCAGTAATATTTAACTGGATTCAGCTGTATAAGGCAAATATTGATATTAAACAGCGTTGGGCATAATCTTATCGTCGAATACGAATACGATTGTAATCGCGATAATTATTCATTGATTCTGAGGCAACGATTATATTCGTATTCGTGTAATCGCATTCGGGTCATTCTCATTTCATTTGCCGCTTTCATGTCGCCGACGACGAATTCTCACTATTCTTGACCAAAACTAGTGATTTTGGGGAAAAAAGGTAGTATAAGTTGGGAGATCAACGAAGTAATAATATGACTGCCCAAAATCCTCTTTAACCAATACTCACTGATGACAAATGAAACCTGAAATCCTGGAAACTCATCAGTGTTACTGCCCCTCCTACCTAACACCTAAGTAGAAGTTAGGTAGTTACAAAACAATGACAATCTAGAACTGGCCAGGGTTACTAGCTGCAGTAAGTTGGTTCCACTTTATTTAGAGTAAGGATTTACATTTTTAAGATTTTTCCCAACCCGTGAAAAACTAGTTTTTCAGTCAGCCCCCATATCTCTTCTCAATGGGACCTCAGGAGTGTTATCATTTTTGCGATCAAGAAAGCTGATGGAAAATGGCGGGAAACAGTCAGATGTGAAGGTTATATTGCCCAGTTGAAGATGTGAGACTGTAGTGGAGTGTTCGGAGTTGCAGCATTTAGAGCGAAATAAGCCTAAAAACATGTTGAGTATTTTTCTTTTCACTCATGAGTGTTACACAAATTACCTACGAGTGTTATTGGTGCTTAAATAAAATAATCCTATATCAACAACCATACTGCTTGGTGACAGGTTTCAAACAGTAGCCATCCCCGAGTTTTGTCACTTCATCATCCTGTGTGACACCATTTTTATCGGAAGTTCTCATGAGTGTTACCTCTCAGGAGTGTGACCTAGGATGGGTAACACTCCTGATATTACGGTAACACTAATAGGGTAACACTCCTGAGATTTAAGCTCAATTACACTGCCTTCAACATGAATTACGTGAAATCTGAATATTACGTTTGAACGTGATTCTTTTGTACTTAAGGTAGATGTACCCATAGTCGACCACGTACCAGTAGTCGACACCCTCCTCAAAAAACGCAAAAAGCTAAGAATAAGGGTAACTTCCAAGGTTTTTAGCTGCTGTTCTTGGTTCTTTGATGTGTTCTGGATATGTAATGATATGCTATCATGAAAATAGGAGGGAATCACGTTATCAGTGTCGTAATGTTTGTGACCAATTCTGTTTTCATCAAGTTGGAAGCCTCGTGTTAGCTGTTTGGTTAAGGACTCACCACATAAAGTACGTACATTCCACCTATCAAAACCTCATTTTTCGTTTGTTTCCTTTTTGACATTTCATGTCTTTGCTATGGCACACAACCAAATTTTCGTTATGTCACGTTACGTTACGTAACGAAATATGCTCAATTCTGATGATTTCCGCTTACAACCGAGTCGTTGCTAGGGAAATGGTACTTCGTCGTTTTTCATCCCACAAAATTCGTTGACCATTCGTTCGAAAGCTCTTGATTTATCCAACCATATTATGTTAACTACTGCGAAGTGCTTGGCCAACAAGCTGAGTTATGAGCATGGTTATATGAATAATTGTTTACACACAGGTGATCATTCTCAATAATTGATATTGTGAACATGATTGCAACCGCTTGTTAATTTCTGATGATTTCGTTGAGCTGGTGTTTCGATTATTTGATTCATGGCAGGTGATCCGAATATTGCGAGAACGGTTTGATTTGTGAAGAGGTGGTCAAATCATTTTAATAGGTAATCATTTTAATAGACGAGTCTGTAACACATACGAGTCTGCAACTAAAGACATAAAATGTCCCAATGTGTTGCAGACTCGTATGCAAGCGTTTGTGGTTTTCTTTAACTTTAGTGGTGGTATGATTTGAGTCGAGTATACTACTTAGTTTCTAAAGTCTCCTACAAGAAATGAAATAAAAATACGCAAAATTTTATCTGTAGAACAATATGAAACAGTTTTTCCTTAATTCTGAAAATTCTGATTTGACGGACTAGTAGGGTTTAGCATGGTTCCTTCTCTAATGGTTTATAATAAACAAAGATTACCTACATAAATTTAACTATTCCTAGCTATTATACAGTTCGTGTTTATTCAGTGTAGATGAGTATTCCATCACGTAAATGCTGGGTTTGAGGTATGTCGAATACTGGTACAGATTTTACCCAAGTTCCAGTAGTCGACAGGGGGTGTCGACTTTTGGAGTATCCCCAATGTTGCCTTGAGCCAGTACTCGACATGACGATTTTTCCCAATACCAAACATACTTACTAGGGATGGGTATCGAACGACAAAACATAGATTAATAATCTTCACTAAATAATCGATTTACCGATTAATTATGACTAAGGAAATCGATTGATCGGAAAAAAGTTCCAGTCATGCAACATGATTGTATTGACGAATTTTCCTAAATTATCATATTAAGTAAGTATGTTTATTTTGTATTATATAATACATTATATTATATAGGCTTTAAAATCCAGGAATCTTTTCAGAATACCTCTGAAAATGTTTGAAGCCGTTGTAATAGTTTCAATTTCTAAGAAAATTCGTCAAATCTTATTCATCTTTAATAAATCATCGTTAAGTACATTTAATTAATAATAAATTCCATAAATTAATCACTAATTGGAGAAGGACATCTTCTTGTTCCATAAAGAACTCTATTTTATGAAGAGTAGCTATAATGTCACAACTGATGTGAATAACTAGCATGATCAACCCAGCTCTTCCTTACCACAACCAGCACAAGATCCATCGACATTTGGAGGGATTCCGTCAACTTCTGTGTTACCTTTTGAAGTTCCTAATCCGTTCAAAACTGCGAGATTTTTTCCAGATAAAATAGAACTGGCCCGCGAAGAGGCCAAGAAGAAGAAATTTGTATTTCCTGACGACGACACATCTGAGAGCTGACAAGCATTCCACCGAAAGGAAGCACAACAGAAATTGGAAGGAGCAGAAGCAAAGAAGAGAAGGGCAGAAGAGAGGTCGAGGAAGAAACAGGAGAAAGAAAGATTGTAACTGGAAAAGAAGGAGAAAAAGAACACGAAGAAAAAATGCTCAAAAGGAAAAACTAGCCAAACCCAGATTACAAAACTGGTTTCGAAGAAAGTTGGAAGACAGTCTAAGAACGTCAAGGAGCCCTTCTTCCGAAGAAGATGAAGATTGGGATTCAGCTCAGTGAGCAGAAAGCTGTGAAGCTCCAATCAGTTCTGATCCAGAAGAAGATGGTGTTGAATCCACTGTTGCTTGTTGAGTACTCTCCTTTACTGCAGAAGATTATGTTCAGCTGATCAATGCACCTGATGGAGTAAAACCATTAGTTGATGATTCAGAACTGGAGAATGTGTGCAATTCATTGCTAGAAAGCGTTAACTTGGTGGAAAAAACTCATCAGGATCACACAGAGAACCCTCTTTATTTAGCTGAAAATGACATTGTTATTTCAGTTGAGGACCAATTTTTTAAAGTATCCTCCCTTATCGACGACAGTTTCATCTGTATTCCCCTGGTTCGCAAGTCTTTCCAATCGTTCAGATGAATAGAAGATGACGCCAAAGTGATATTTCTAAAAGACATTCGCGAAAAGGTGAATCTGTAGTTGATGGAAGAATAAGGGAATAATTTAAGTCAAAAAAGTTACCTAACAATTAAGTACTTTAAGTTCTTAAGTAAGTACTCTAGGTTTTTCAAGCTAGTCTTAGCTAATTTTAAAAGCATTCTTCAATAAGTATTTTGAGATGTTTCAGTCTAAAATGATTCAAGCAAAAGCTGAAGTGGTGATATTTTATTTTATATTGCTTGTTCTTTATTTTATATTGCTTCTCTCTACTTAAGTTGACAATTCTGTGATTTTGAAAGAGAAAGTCTGATGATTAAGACTGGAATAGCTAAGTGTGTAGGTAAATCTTTTACTTTCTTATTGTTCTCTGATTTAATTAAATAATAAAAACTGTTGCGACTACTTGCTATGTCGACTATTGGTTCATCCCCTCTGTCGACTACTGACGATTGTATGTCGACTATTGGTACATCGGCCATGTCGACTTCTGGGAAATTCGAGATTTACCATGTCGACCACTGGAAAAATTCCACTAATTGAAAAAATCCGTTTTCCTCTTCCTAGAAAGTAGTTTTAATGATAATAATAATGTGTTTTAATAGAGAGATACCTAGTGCACACTGTGAACAACTTTGAATATAAAAATTAAATACCCAGTAGAAGTTTCATACGTTGAAAGTCAATATTTGTCTAGAGGTGTCGACCATCTACCTTACTGCTTGGTGACAGGTTTCAAACAGTAGCCATCCCCGAGTTTTGTCACTTCATCATCCTGTGTGACACCATTTTTATTGGAAATTCTCATGAGTGTTACCTCTCAGGAGTGTGACCTAGGATGGGTAACACTCCTGATATTACGGTAACACTAATAGAGGGTAACACTCCTGAGATTTAAGCTCAATTACACTGCCTTCAACATGAATTACGTGAAATCTGAATATTACGTTTGAACGTGATTCTTTTGTACTTACTTACTTGAGCCCCGACAACAATTTTGCCAAATCATCCATTTTACAGAAATCAATTTTTGAAATCTGGTAACACGCATGAGTTGGATATCCTGTTTTTTAATACAAAAAAACATATAAAATACATAAATGAAAAACTCACTGTTCATCTATGGAACACAAATCTGCAATGTACAATGAGTAGTATTTGCTGATCTAACCTCATTTTCGAGCTCTTTCATATTTCACGTCACTGAGGTTCTCAAACGCCCCAAAGCGGCAAATGAAATGAGAATGACCCATTCGTCTGTCGGCGATTACACGAATACAACCCATAAAAAAGCATCACGGTCATCAATTTCAATAGGGAGTCCCTCGTATAATATGCGAAGCCTTGCTAATATTACCTAGCTTCAGAAGAGCGTCCTATTGAAATAGATTTGAGACAAATAGGCTGGGCTCGAATCGTTGAATTCGCTTCAAAGACGTCCCTTTCCACGAAAAAGGACGTCTATTTCCACAAAAAATAAAGAGTTACACTGTTGAATTGATTTCGATGGTTAGAACATCATCAGTAACAAACAATAACTGAAGACACATTAGAAAGGATACAGCTTCTATAGTCACAGGTAAAGAGGGATTGAATTCCATTGGTCAATAGAAAGGAAAGGGGCAGGAGGTGCAAACAATTAAGTGCAAGAAAAGTGAAGAGGGGTCATAAGTAATCGGATGTAGTGCAAGGAGAAAAATAACTAAATATGGTTTCAACATTGTGAAGGGATAATTCCAAGCTTTATAAAAACGCTGCAAATTATTTCACAAAGGTTTATTATTTTTTCAATTGAGTATGATCATAGTTTTAGTTGGCTAGCGTACGTCATAAGGCCCGTCCAGACTCCTCGGCGTATCCTATTTCGAGTTGCCACAACCTATACTTCTATAATTATATACGCATGTTTATATTTCTCGATTTGAGCTCCAATCTATTCAAATAGTTATTGCCTTAATAATATCATTATCTAAGCACGTACGAAAAGTCGAGAGGATATGTTATTAAATATGCGTAGGAAAAGCTTTGGTATTAACACACAAATATGACCTTGAAAAAAACATATATTCATGCCTCGAAGGAACGCCGGCGCCGTACCCACCACAAGGTGCCGCGGCGCCGGCGCCTCCTCTCACTCCACCGCCCGCTCACCCCCCCCCCCCCCCCCCTCACCACCCACCGTGACCCCCTGCCAAGCGTGCCAGGCGTGCGCGCGTAGAAAAACACACTTTTTCGCCCGTTTTTGGCCCATAGCATCTATGCGAGTAAAGCGATCGGGATGGTTAAACGTTAGGACCAACTAGACCCCAAATGGAGTCTATGTGCGAAAGAACGGGTTTTTTAAGTCAATTCTTAGGCCTTTTATGGCCCGGACGGCGAACGGCGGACGGCGGACGGATATTTCAAATTTGGATTCTACGCACCTTGAAACGTAAAGTGACAAAGTTTGAGGGGGGGTTATAAAAATTTTTTGCTACACGATCACATAGGCTTATTATTGGAAATAATAAACCAAAATGGACTAATCTGTGGTAAAATGGATTTTGGGTAAAATGAAGACCTCTGACGTTTCTCAAACATATATATATATATATGTTTACATATATGCATGTTTAATACATATATATATGTATATATATATATATATATATATATATATATATATATATATATATATATATATATATATATATATATATATATATGTATATATTATTAGGAGGCGTTGTTGCACAAAATGCCATTTCTGTCGTCTATCCCCAAATCATTCTGTGCGGTTGCCAAATCTCCCATTACTTACCGTTGCCATACCACTACCTACTCTCATAAGTCGAATTAGTGGTTTGTAACAGAGTTACCTCCTGAGAGGTCCATCAAGCTCCCGTCAGAGCACCAGAGATAGCGCTGTCGGCGTCCCGTTGAGGAATCAATGGGAACCACGCGCTGTGCTCGATCATTTTTGGCAGCTGGTTTGGCGTTGGATGGAATTCCAGGTGACTGGAAAATCAACCTTCCCCGAACATGACTCATTAAAAGCTATTAGTAGGGGTGGTATCTCTCTGACGGGATAACTGTTACTCTCCTCTACCTTTTTATGAGGATTTAGGCCCCCATTGCACCTCTGGGGGGGGGGGGGGGGGGGGCACCTAAATTCCTTATATGGTAGCAGAGCGTGATTTGGATTATGCACGGCTAACGCCCAGTAGTCCAATCCACTATTTTTCGGGGCGTTAATGTTTTAGAAGAAACATGGCCCAGGGTTCCAGGAGGAATTCCCATTATCACCCTATGGTATATAAATAATTTCATTCTTGTTTGCCTTATAATTTCTCTCTTTTAATCCCCATTTATATTTTATATTATTTAAATTTCATGCCTCCTGAGTATTGCTATATGTCAATTACCAGGTTAGTGCACATTTTAAGTCCCCATAGTTGGGCAATTTAATCTTACTGTGCCTAGTCAGCCAGTGTCTGTGCCTAATAAGCCAGTCGTCATTTTTTTATTTCCATTCATTCAATTTCTATATATATTTTAATTTCCTAAGGTATAAGTCTCCATAGGTGAGCATTCGTTTTGTCCCGATTGTTCAATGAAGATACTTCTTATGAAGCTTCATTGACAATCCAGTTTTAATTTCTATTTCCCCATCCAAATCGCCAATGCAGCTATTTATGATTGAATGAGCATTAGTTCTCAGCTATTAACTATTCCACCCAGTTAACATCCTTGATCTTCAATCAAGGATGTCTTTAAGGGGAGGAGTGTAACAGAGTTACCTCCTGAGAGGCCCATCAAGCTCCTGTCAGAGCACCAGAGATAGCGCTGTCGGCGTCCCGTTGAAGAATCAATGGGAACCACGCGCTGTTCTCGATCATTTTTGGCAGCTGGTTTGGCGTTGGATGGAATTCCAGGTGACTGGAAAATCAACCTTCCCCGAATATGGCTCATTAAAAGCTATTAGTAGGGGTGGTATCTCTCTGACGGGATGCCTGTTACTCCCCTCTACCTTTTTATGAGGATTTAGGCCCCCATTGCACCTCTGGGGGGGGGGGGGGGGGGGGCACCTAAATTTCTTATAAGTTACATTGTTAAATCGATTTCGACGGTTAGGCCATCATCAGTAACAAACAATAAGTTATTGTGATAATGGCCGGGTGATGATGGCCTAACCGTCGAAATCGATTTAACAGTGTAGCTCTTTATTTTTCATGGAAATAGACAACGTTTTTCACTAACTTCCGTTGTTTACTCCTATGGATTGAACTGTGAGCAGGTACGACAACCCTTACCTTCAACTTATCTCTTATTCCATATTTACTTGACTGTAGAAGATAGACTGTAAATAGCATATTGGGCGGAGGTTGGGTCGGTAGATAGCATATCGATCGAGTTCCTAGAAGCATAATTTTTTCTTGTAATTTCTTAACCATCCCTGCAATTACTAGAAAAGATATGAACAAATCTGAGAATTGATTTTCATAAAAATGAGCAAAATTCTCAAAGTATGGTCGATACGGCTATCGCGCTTAGGGTGAAAACAGTGGAGCCTGGTAGCCTAGCTGGTCGTTTACTCACTTACCACTATGTAGAATTAAAGCTCGGAACGGACTTAATTTTTAAAATGTAATCTCAAACCTCCTCCTGAAATTACGACCTATATTTTTGGCCTTGAGTCCTGGAGTATAGCACTAACCGGGGCTGGATTATCGACTCATGTGTGGTATTAATCGTTTACCCGTTCTTTTGGGGTTTTATTATATTTTTTAAATTTATTTATTTATTGTCATCCCGTGAAATTAATGCGCCAACTATTGAACAAATAGGCGCCACATTGTATGTGCAGCTACCCGCGATTCTACTAGCTAGGCTACCAGCGAGTAAGCGGGTATTATGTAGGTGAGCAACCAGCTAGGCTACCAATCAGGCACCAGGATATGTATTTACCCTCAGTAATATTGACATTTTATGTCTTTACTATGGCACATAACTCAAAAAGTGTGACGAAGAAAGCGTTATGAAAAATTTCTGATGATTTCCGCTTACAACCGAGTCGTTGCTAGGGAAATGGCACTTCGTCGTTTTTCATCCCACAAAATTCGTTGACCATTCGTTCGAAAGCTCTCGATTTATCCAACCATATTATGTTAACTACTGCGAAGTGCGTGGCCAGCAAGCTGAGTTATGACCATGGTTATATGAATAATTGTTTACACACAGGTGATCATTTTCAATAATTGATACTGTGAACATGATTGCAACCGCTTGTTAATTTCTGATGATTTCATTGAGCTGGTGTTTCGATGATTTGATTCATAGCTAGAGATCCGAATATAGCGAGAACAGTTTGATTTGTAAAGCGGTGGTTAAATTATTTTAATAGTTAATTTCTATACTTTACACTATAGGAAGCTGTAATTTCGTATGTAGCCTCTTTAGGACATTTACTTGACGATGCCCAGGGTCCGGATCAGCTGAGTGGCTCTTAGAGCTTGCAGACGAGTCTGCAACACATACGAGTCTGCAACTAAAGACATAAAATGTCCCAATGTGTTGCAGACTCGTATGCAAGCGTTTCTGATGATTATCGAATTCAACCTTATCGTCTTTGGTCGATCCTTTAAAAGTTTTCAAGCTTGGGTTTCAAACCCTATGGATTTTGTTCATAATATCGCAGTTCGTTGGTAAGTTTCAATTATTTTGTTATTTTAAGGGATTTTGTTTGAAGATAATCATGTTAAGGAGCGGTTTTAGTTATGGGAACATGTGGTATATTCGGAATCACCGCGAAATTTTCTACAAGAATAACCAATAAAATAATATATGGTCACACTAGGTTGCAACCACAGAACCTTCGAATTTCTCCCTTTTGCCATTAGTACAAGAGATCCCTCCAAAAAGACACTCCGCGTTCAAAAGATTCCAAGCCACAAGATGCATAATATCATTCAAGTTGCTCCAAGCCAACAGTCTGATCACCGCCCCCTTGTACGCATTTATTCTCTCACACTGTGTGCAGCGTTTTTCGATATGGCAAGTACAAATAAAGTGTAGAAAATAGAGAAGCACGTAAGGCAGTGTCTTACGAGGCTCCGCCGCGAGCGTCAAGCCGCGCGTTAAAAACTAGCGTTGGCGCGTTATGCCGCGCAGGGAGAAAAATGGTGTCCTACGTGGAAACGCAAAAACGCTTCGTAGTTTACCTAGTTGACCTGTTCTGTTCTCATCACCTGTGTTTTCAACTTCATTTTTTCAATTTGATTTTGCATTCATGCCGTTATCGTGGCCAGCTCAACGGCTCTAACTATAAATAATATTAAAAAAAGGAGACCGGCCGAGGAAATACTCGAAAGCCGGACCGAGTTCGGTGAATTTCATCACTTACACTCCAATAATCTTAGAAGAGTTTCTGAAGATTTTGTGTGGTAATCTTCCATAATTTGGTTTTATCATTCATATAAAAAAGACCTTTCAATTATCACTAATTTCAGTGATTAATTTAGATCAGTGACAATTTAAAGGTATTTTTTGTATGCTAAAACCTACTTATACTCAAAATTGAGGGGAACTGAATAACACTTTAAATCATATGCAAGAATGACAGTAAAAACCTTCGATTACATCGTGAACTAAATTAAGCAAGAGTTTTACCATTTATATTCAACAAGAATTTTAATTCGTTGCAATGATTTAAAAAAAAGACAACAACAAATATTTGGTAGAATCCAAAAGTTTATTTGTATGGCAGAATAATAGGAACTACAAGAAAGATTTCCAGAAAAATTGCTCAAATTTCAAAATAATCTAACAAATATATTCTGAACAATTGATAAAATTTACTCACACGAGCATGACTCAAACCTTCGTATTTTATTTTTACCATTGTCTAGAAACACTAGACAACATATTATAATTTTCTTCGAAACTGGGCATCTCCCGATAAAGGTGTATGATTAATGTATTAAATTAATGTAGAACTGGCCGTTTCTGTATCACCTAACTCCATTATCACAGAAGAAAACGTGCGGAAAAAGTACGAAAACGAGTTCGAAATGTCGAAAAATCGCAAATTTCATTGGTCCGCCATTTGAACACGTGAACGCCTGAACATATTGACGCGTGCGGCATATCCACGTAGGACACTGCGTAACGAGGCACCAAACTTCTCGGATATGATTGTTTTTGCCTCTTTAGAAGCAATAGACGATGTAAGAAAGAACTGGACTGAACTTCATGAAGTTTGGCTCAAAAATCATACCGGTAATGCACCAGTAACATCGGTATCCCGTTCTATCAACCCTAAATGGCCATATCGGGCAATAAAGGCCAATAAATGGTATATACGAGCCCAGATATTCCTCGGACAATGAGATCATTGTACCCAGGCGATCATAGCTCAGTGGATATTGCGTCTGGTTAGGGGCGCTACCGGCTGTCCGACTACTATTAACCGCCCGAAAGATAATTTGTCATGGGCCAGTGTTCTGTGTAGAAAAGCTATCTAATACAGAAATAATAATCCTTCGTGTGATATGCAGCTATTTAGGATCTTGTCGGTTATGAGCAGAGCCCTTCAAGTGCCATTTTGCCATGGCGTCATCCTTAAATGCCATGTTTGGCCAATTTTTTTGTAAAAAGCCATTTTTCGCCTATTTCTGAGGAAATGCCATATTTGTGCCATTTTTCGCCTAATTTTCTTAAAAATTTGTGAAAAAAAAAAATTTTTTTTTTGGAAAAATTCACAAAAAGTTGGGGTTCCAAGTATTTTTTCAAACATTATTCAGAAAAGGCAAGCTAATAAGGGTTTTTTCATGAAGGCGAGCCAACGACCGAGAATTCCCTTGAGAGGATTAAGGTCTCCAACGTCCGAGGATTACAGCCATTAGTGCTTGAAAAGGGTCATTGCAAGGTCACCTAATACACAGGTCAAGACCAGGGATTCCCCTCCTAGGATTGCCTGACTGTGTGTATGTATACTCGTATTTATATATATCCCTTCCCTCCACCAAGCGGTTCATTCCAAGCTAAAGTGTGTCGGTGAAGTTGACGTGTATTGCTCATATATAAGTTTTTTCATCTTCAAATTCGTTATGCCGAAAATTGCTAGTTCGAACGTGGTTCTTTATCCCCTATATAGATTTAAATTCAATTTTTTTTAGTCAATTTGTAATTTGTAGCATGCTCTTTGTAAATAAAGTAGGTACATAATGTAATTAAAATGGCAAATTTTAATTTTCCTATCAATGGGGAAAAAAAAGAATACAGAAAAAAGAATACATGCCATGTTTGGCTAAAATAAAAGCCATGTTTGGCCAAAATAAGTGCCATTTTGCTATGTTTTTTAGAGCCACGTTTGGCAAAATTAAAATGCCATGTAGTGAAGGGCTCTGGTTATGAGTCAGCAAACTTTGGGGCCCCCCAACCAACTAAGGACCTTTTCCGTTATCGTCCCACCCGGCCCCCCGGCTGTCCGACCATTCCGAATTTTTACTAAGGTATTGACTACACGATTGATTGATTGATTGATTAAGCATTTTATTTAACCACCAGGGACAGGATAGGGCCTTTTGGCCCTCCCTTACTCCTTCCCTGGCTACAAGTATTTTACAGTCCCTCGCTATAATCAATATATATATATATATATATATATATATATATATATAACATTACATAGTATTTAATTTAAAAAACGTCACAATATTCACTTCACTTTATAATGTCAACTAAACAACTTAACCCTAGAGAGATAGGTGTGAGTAAATCTTACTCACAACAAGAAGCACCCGTTGATTTTCCCTACACAAAGTGTGGTGGCGCTTGATACCCCCACTGCTATTCGTTTAGCAAGATGTGATGGGGTGGCCAGTCAGTTCAAATGCAGCCATTGTGGAGCGTGGATCATTTGAGAAGGTAAGTACTAAAACATAGTGAGTCAATTTTACTCACTCCTAACTTCCTATGAAAATTTTTTATGAGCAATCTTTACTCACACCTATCTTCACATGCATATTTACGAGTATATGAGTAAGTTTTACTCACCCCTAGCATCACCTACCATTATATGTGAGTAAATTTTACTCAAATCTACCTTACCTAATAAGTCTAGTAATGTGATTCACTCACATTTACTTGCACATGTCTTCTGTGGAACAATTTTATAATATATTATTGTGCAGCATAACTGGAACTTTTTAAAAATTTTCTCCGTTTAAGTTTTCATAGTTGTTACCGATTCACACAATGGCGTATCAAACTAAAGGTGGCGTGGACAGTTTTGGCCAGATGTGCCAAAAATATGAACTGTGGACGAAAAAACTAGCCTTTGTGTTTGATTTACAACATGCTGAACATTGCATGCATAAATGCTTACGTCATATATATTGCCATAATTTCTATCGTCAACCAAGCATTCGAGCTGAAAAATCCAGCACGAAAGTTAAACGTCGACTGAAAAGAAAAAAAAAAAAAGAACGACCACTTTCGAGATTGGAGTTTATGATGGCATTGAGCAGGCAGTTGTGTGAGCCATGGTGGTGTAGTCGTTGGAAATCCGTTCCATTGGTAGTTTTTCGAGGAATTTCATCTTCGAAAACTAGGCAGAGACAAACCAGACCTGAATCTCCAGCTTCAGCAAGGATCAGCGAAGACCCAAGAAGGAGAAGATCGAAGCCTTCAGAAACCCAAACGCGTATACTACTCGATTTGCCCTTATTCGAAACGCCGTTACACGGTAACTTATTGCCACTAGTGTAATAAGCCAGTGTGCGGGGAACAACAAATCAAATTTTGCATTTCATGTGGACGGACTCAATAGTGGCCATTGCCAAACCATTTTTGATGAAACCTTTGTAGTATCGATTTTTTCGAAAGATTTTTTCTATATTTCCATTTTGGTTTTTTTTTTTTTTTCCAAGTAGTAGTTTCCTAGTTTTGATTTTTAATACTGATTTGTTGCTTTGTTTGGCTTATTGTACAGGCCTGTTACCTGATTGTCTGACACATTGTGCATTATCGATTTTTTTCGGAAGATTTTTACTTGTATTTTGAATTCAATCTATGAGTCACCTAATTTTGATTTTGGAGACTGATGTGCTGCATTTCATAAAACGCAAGGAACGTCCAGTAAGACTGTTCAGTTACCTCTCATAGATGAAGTACCTTATTTTTATCAACTTTGTAGCTACTTCACATGAAATACTTTAGACGAAAGTGAGGCCTTCCAAGGCATATATTTTTTCATAAATGGAGTAAATAAGTAGTATTATTTCTTCTCAACTACTTCAAATAAACACTTTTGGACAATAGTGAGATGTTGTATTCAATGTTGACTTTTCCTGGATAATAGCTAGATGGCGTATAGGCGAGTTTTCCAATGTAGGAGTAAAACTTACTCACCCCAACCTTTAAACGCTTAGTGTAGAGCCCTATCTCTCTAGGGTTAAAAAATAAGATAAAAACATACATAATTTCTTCATTGATTATTATTAAATGTATACATTCTGTTTATATTTTGCTTCTTACATTCTTTTCAATATTCAGATACGTAATATTATCCTTTCAATTGTTATGTATATATTTATTAAATTAATTTTATTTTTATTTCCATGTATAATTTTCTAAATTGTTCATTAATCTATATTATTTTCTAACATTTGATAGATATTCTAAATTATATTCATTTCTATTAGGATGTATATTTTTTATGTAAATTTGTTTTAAATTCTTCTTTAAAACTCTTCACCGATTTATCGAAATCAAATTATTCAAAATTTTCATTACATATTTGTGTACCTTGGACGATTTATTGAAAATAGCAGTTTTATGCATTTTTATCTGAAGCATTCTGTTTGCATTACGGGTGTTTTTCGAATGAATAGAGTCCATAATTTAAAATTTTTCGTAGAGATATGTAGGGTTTTAAATTAGAGAATTTTGAAAACCATTGTGGCCAGTGCTAGTTTTTTACTGTCTATAAATTTCAGTATGCCTAATTTTATGTAATATGGTGTAATATGTGCATCGATAGGGGCTCCAAAAATAAATCTGATTTCAGCGTTTTGCGATTTTTCTATTGCTGCTACTTGATCAGCATTAAGGTCACAGTACGACAATGTGGCATAATTTAGAATGGGAAACAACAGTGACTGAACAAGTTGCAAACGCACATGTTGTGAGAAATCCACAGCCATTCTGCGTAACTGGTAGATTCCACCGAACATTTTGCTACATATTGTTGCTGTTTGTGTATCCCATGATAGAGAGTCCTGAATCATGATACCAAGATTTTTGATTTCGTGTACATATTCTAATGGCGTCCCCTCAATTTCAATCTTAGATATTGTATTATAATTTATGTTATGTAATATTTTTTTGTATCCTAGTTTTGATTGCTTTACTTTTTAGTTGGTTTATCGCCATCATATGTGCTTTGCACCATGACACTAGTTGTTCAATATCGAAATTTAGTTTTGATACATTTTGGCTGAGATCTGCTAAGCTATAGAATAAGTGCATTTGTAGATCATCAGCGTAGCTAATGGGTTGACTGAAAGTGAAAGCGTTTGGCAATGAATTAATGTATAAGGAAAACAAGGTTGATGATAAAATCGACCCTTGAGGAGTGCCAGTATATACACACAACCAAGAGGACAATTCTCCCTCTGGGCCTTTAATGCATTGCT
Organism: Adelphocoris suturalis; assembly: GCA_030762985.1. NCBI lineage: Eukaryota > Metazoa > Arthropoda > Insecta > Hemiptera > Miridae > Adelphocoris > Adelphocoris suturalis. The sequence goes on along the minus strand of CM061044.1, from coordinate 27,636,518 downwards.
CTCTACCCGTTAAATATGATTGAAACCACGACCCCATCTGGTTCGCTATACCAACTGATCTTAAAACGATGGTTTGTATTTTTAAGATGCGAACGTAGCGAGCATCCAGGTAACTAATATGTTCATGTAAGTAGTCAAAACTAGTGTAACCTAGTATACAACTAGGCTTAGAGAGATATCACACAGATCGGTTTTTTGTTTAGATCAGTGGTCTGGATACATAATATAAAGTAGTCAATCCCGTAGGGAAAATGTGGCCAGGGGGCCTCCAAAGTATGCTGGGACCTTACCGACTAGGTATATCCCTTTTTTCCTATGAATCACTCGTCGGTGAATCTTGTAACAGTTCCAGTCGAAGGAACGGTTACTCGGACCGTTCCCAACAGAATACCAAGTTTTTCAGCTCCCCAGTCCAATTCCAGATCAGACCTCCTTCAAAGTAAGAACTCTCTCATTGTGGGTATAAATATCAACTATTATTCGTATCCCATTGATTAATATCTATAACCCAATTACTTTCCTCACCCTCTTACGGTATCTTCTTACCTATTATTTAATTATACCTATTTAATATATCTAGACAACCATTGCCTGATGATGGCTACAATTAAGCCAAAAAGCTTTTTCACCAATTGGCATCTGGAGAGAGCCTTGAAATGTCTTGAATATTCCACCCCTCTGCACTGAACCCCCTATCCCCTCCCCCAAAGCTGATTCTACATATTACCGTTTCATTGAGCTTAAAATCTGACAAGCTGTAAGCTGAAAGGAATATGAACCTGAATTTTCATTTTGAAATATTTAACGAATAATGCCTAAGAACCATTTGCTTCGTTTTCAGCATCGTGATATCGTACGTAGATAAAGTTGTGGTTTCCTCGAGAACTTCTCAAGAAAAGAACAGTTGAGAGGAATCGATGAAGGGGCCTCGTCATCTAAGAAACATTAAGGTTTGAAAAGACAATAAGGGTGAATATGAGAAACGTCGGGAAGAAAAAGAAATTGAAAGAGGTCGCGAGACGGATGTAGAGAGAAAGGATGGTGGGAGGAGAGAGTGGTGAAAGGGGGTTTAGTGGAAAAATAAAAGACATGGAAATAATTACTGTGGAGCTAAGAGCGGAGCGCGCTTGTTTCCGGGTATTTAGGCCTCACGAACTGCTGATGCGAGTAAAAACTCGGGCCACGAGGAGAGTACGGGTTAACGGGGTTGAAAGAGAGGCTGAAGAGAGAAGGGGTTACCTTCATAGAGAGGTTTTATATATAGGAAGAAAAATTCAAGGGGGTTTTCAAGGGAAAATGACTCGAATCTGTTGATGGTAAAGGGAAGTTTTAGGGGGTATTATTCAAGGAGACCTTAAGCGGATTGGGCAGATTAGCCGGTGCTTAGTCGGTGGTACCATCTTATAACCGAAACTCCTTTCCTTTTTAAGGGAAGCCCTGTGTAGTGTGGCGTTGAGGGAGTGAGGATCTCGGCTTTTGCCATTGTGACGCGTGTAGGGATTGTGGATGGGGAAGAGCGCGAATTGGCTCCCACAGACGGATGACATTGTTGTCATTGCGGATTTCAGTAGAAATAGATCCTTCTCGAGCTTTTGACTACAGGAAGCGATTGTTTTCAGTCCCCCTCGATCTCTTTCCAAGGAGGGAAAACACACAGTTTTCTCCGTTCAACCCTTTTCTCGCGGTCTCTAAACCCTCTGTCTATTTCCTTTCCGCTGTGGGTGCCCGATCCTGGGCACCTCATCCTCCGCCTTCAGTATCGAACTTTTATTTCCAAGTCTCGCGAGAAAAACGTGCGCCAATCAGTGTCTTAATCTTTGGTAGACGTTTGAATAAAATGGCTTTACCACTCTTTTGATCGTGTAGCACTACAACCTAAGCTTTTTCGTCTCAATTCTTCTCTTACCCGTACATATCTGTCCTCTACCAGCGCGATATCCATATATTTACCCTGCTACCCTCGATAAAGCAATTCTGAAGAATGAAACAAATAAATATATCATGAGTATGTATTAGCGAGATAATTTGCCCTAGATGTTGAATTTTGCTAAATTTTCCTTATCCATTCAAAAGATTCGCACAATAATCAAGATGATCTATTGGGTTATGGGGAGTAGCCAATAACGGCTTCTTCCAGGTTAGTTATATTTGATTTACTTATTCGTACGGCTAGTTTTGCCAGTTTGTGGCCTCTTCAGGTACTGTATGTATCTAGTATAAGTTTTACAGGAACCCCTTCAACCAACCTTCTGCAAGTCTTAAGCCTACTTAGCTGGTAATACCATGGTAAGGTGTCTCTTTTTTGGGACATCCCAGGGCCATCAACAGAATATCGTGTTTCCACTGCTCCGTTGGGTAATGCGTTTATGTTGCGTTATTTTATGACGCTTTATGGTAAATTTGCACCCGTTGTAAAGAGAGAGAACTAAAATAATTCCGAGCAAATTACTAAAAATGTTCTTCATAGTTCAACAAAATCAAAAAAATCAAAAAAAGTAATTTGCTCTTAATTATTTTAATTCTTTACACACTTTACCATAAAGTGTCATAATATGACGCAACATAAACACGTTACCCAACGGGGCTGTGGAAACACGATATTCGGTTGATGGTCCCGGGATGTCTCAAAAAAGAGTCACTATACCATGGTATTAGCAGCTATGAAGGCTGAAGACTTGCAGAAGGTTGGTTGAAGGGGTTCCTGGAAAACTTATACCAGATACATACAGTACCTGACGGGGCCACAAACTGGCGAAACTAGCTGTACGAATAAACCAAATACAACTAACCTGGAAGAAGCCGTTATTGACTTCTACCCTCAAATCAATAACTCATTTAAAGATGGCTGAAACCACAAAAACTACTATCAAGATAATATTTTGCGTATTATTCGAATAAATTATTATTTATTTGTTGGGTTAGTGAATACGTGGATTTATAGGAGATAGAAAATTGCTATTCAGGGCGTCCCTTATTGTAAGAGCAAGAATCACTAAGTATCACCTTTCGTACAGTCAACTCGAAATTGATCTCCACTACTTCACGAGATTATCGTAGAGTTCGAGGCAATGGTGAAAGCTAAATGCAGAGGAGAAAAGTTAAATCTTAATTGGAAATTTTTGGTGATTTTCATTTGCTCAATAGTAAGAGCTGAGCGTGAGATTTCCAAAGAGGTGCTATATGGTGGGTAGCTGACTAGTAAAACAGCTGTTAAAATTCGTGTGCACGATGACGTCACGGCCCCTGCTCGCCTAGAGTGAACCCTCAGCTCCCTTGCACTACTACATCACGCGTGATCTTCCTAACCGTTTATTGATCAGACTAAATGTTCTTTTTTGCTGAAAATTGCTACTATGGGTGTTTTCAAGCGCACTGACTCAGTGTGAAATTCCAACAGATGACACTTTCCCATTGGCATCCTTGGATTTCTCACAGGATCTACCTCTGTTCCTTCAACCTCAGGGCCTAAGAGTGTACAAGTCATTTTTTGGTGGGTGGTCCAATGCTGGGAAATGCTCGATTAAGATGCTTAGGACGTATCACGCTGAATCTGGAGGAGCTGCTATCGATTCTGAGTGGGTCAGATTAAAAGGGATTGTGTCAGTTTTGTAAGGAAGCTGGGTGGTATAGGGAATCCCTCGTTTCTGAATCCAGTTACAATCAGTGATTAGCCGTAGCATGCAAGTAACAATTTTAATTCAACTAAAATCTTCTATTAAACGAACATCTACAAATGTATTGTGATACATTCGATGTCTCCTACAATCAAAATGCATCACATGAACAGTTGTCGTTCACCATGGTTATATTTTATAGTTTATCAACTTGTAAAATTCTCATTCGTGTAATAGGTACTCAGTTTTGTCTAATACAGCCTTAAGCTGAAAGAGGTTTAAACGCTATTACAATTTATTAGACAAAACTATTTTATCACACATGGATTCACGCATTCTCCAACCCGATAAATTCAATGGATCCCCGGAATCTCCTACGGCTGCTAAAGAATGGAAGCATTTTTTCGGACGATTACCAGCATCATTGAAGAATCAAAAGTTACCGACGAAAAGAAGCTAAACGTACTGGTCAGCTTTCTATCTTTCTCTAATTACGAGTACATTAGTGATTGCTCCAACTATGCCGAAGCAATTGACGTTCTAACCGGACTATTTGCGCCTCAACAAAATGAACTATTTGCAAGACATCTACTGGCTAATAGGAAACAGCAAAACGGTGAGACAGTTGATCAATACTTACAGACACTACGGGCATTAAGTAAAAATTGCAACTTCAAAAATGTCGATGCCCTCACGTATGGCAATGAATCTATTCGTGATGCTTTCATTAGTGGGTTGGCTTCATCCCATATTCGACAGCGCATACTAGAAAATGTAACTCTCACACTGAAACAGGTAGAAGAGATAGCTAAATCAATGGAATCTGCCCAAAAACACTCTGAGGTGTACAAATCTCTCTCACCGACCGTTCCTGAACCTATTTGTAATTTCACAGAGGTTCCAGGGGTACCTAATCCCGATGCTAATAACGCGCAAGGCACTCCTTCAAATCTCAGTGCTGCCGCTTCCTTCCCTAGATCCCGTCAGAAGTGTTTCTTTTGTGGTGGCTTGAGGCACCGAAGTCGAGAGGAATGTTGACTCCATCTGCAAAGGTTGCTCAAAGAAAGGTCATTGGCTGAAGGTATGTCAATCTTCACGCATTCAAAAAGGTAAGCCAGCCATATCTTTCTCCATTGCAACTATCACCTCTGCTACTTCTCCTAGCATTCTATCAAAAGCTATTGTTAAAGGTAAAATCAACTGTTTACCAGCCAACATTCTGGTGGATACTGGGAGTTCAGACAGCTTTATTGATCACACTTTCGTCTTAGCAAATAGTTTCAAAATTTTCCCTGAAAATAGAGATGTTAGAATGGCTTCAACCTCCCTTCATTCGCAAACGATTCATTGAAGTGGTTAAAAAGTACAATTTAACGCTGAACCTCGACAAATGCAAATTCGCCCAAACTACCATAACCCTTCTTGGCTATCAGATATCAAATATGTCAATGCGACCTGACCCAGACAGACTGAAACCCTTACGTGAAATGCCCCTGCCACTCGATGCATCTGCAATGAAACGTTCCCTTGGAATGTTTTCTCATTATTCTAAATGGGTTCCTAAATACTCTGAAAAAATAAGAAGTTTAGTCGATTGTAAAACGTTCCCCATAAAGCCAAATTCTGTCCCAGCTATCAATTTTCAACAAATAAAAGATGACATAGCAAACTCTGTTCTCACTTCAGTAGCTAATGATCAACAGCTTACAGTAGAAACCGATGCATCAGAAGTAGCTATCGCAGCTACTCTGAGGCAAAAAGACCGCCCTGTTGCGTTTTATTCTAAAACGCTCTGCGACTCTGAAAAAAGACTATCTGCCCACCCAGGAATCACCCGTATGAGTCATTGGGTCAGAAGTAAAAACCTTCCGTATGGGATGGAAGACATCAAGAACATTAACGCCTCCTCCCCTACATGCGCTGAAATCAAACCCAAATTTTTTTAAACATCAAAATCAGCATCTTATCAAGGCCACAGCCCCTTTACAAAGGCTCAACATTGATTTTAAAGGGCCTCTACCATCTAGTAACCGCAATCGTTACTTGCTAAACATAAACGATGAGTATTCACGTTTTCCGTTCTCATATCCATGCAAAGACATGACGTCCAAAACAGTAATTCATTGTTTTAATAACCTATTTTCATTGTTCGGTACCCCTAGTTACATTCATTCCAACCGAGGAACTTCATTCCTTTCCAAGGAAGTAACCACCTTCCTACACGAACTTGGAATTGCCACAAGTTCAACAACGCCATATAATCCTGCCGGAAATGGACTTGCCGAGAGGTACAACGCCATAATATGGAAGTCCCTCAATCTGGCACTGAAATCAAAAGGACTGAACATTGCTCAATGGGAAGTTGTGTTGCCTGAAGCCCTGCACTCCATCCGATCCTTGTTGTGCACTTTAACGAATTGCACACCTCATGAGCGTTTTTTTATCCACCCTCGACGATCACCCAACGGAACTACTCTCCCACATTGTTACTCCAACCTGGCCCTGTGCTGGTTCGAAGAGACGTAAGGCCAAGCACATACGATCCACTTGTAGATGAGGCTGAAGTACTGGGAGCAAACCCGCAGTATGCTCTTGTTCGATTCTCAGATGGGAGAGAGTCCACGGTCTCGCTCAAACAATTAGCACCGTGAGGAGACACACAGTTGGACTATGAGGCGGAAGACGCTAGCCTGACATCAAAAACATTTCCTCAAGCATCAATTTCCAATGATTCTCCATCTACGTCCGATTCACCAAGAACTCCTGCTTCAGGCGTCCCATCAACACCGCCCCATTCAAGAACTCCCGCGACCGATTCCTCACCTCCTTCACCGATACATCCCAATCAAGATGAATCACTGGGAACAAGGCCGAACAGAAAAAAGAAGTTACCTGAATACCTGAACGACTATGTTTTAAAGTGAGGTCTATATCTTCCAGCGGGGGAGGGTGTGATATATTCGATGTCTCCTACAATCAAAATGCATCACATGAACAGTTGTCGTTCACCATGGTTATATTTCATAGTTAATCAACTTGTAAAATTCTCATTCTTGTAATACTCAGTTTTGTCTAATACAGCCTTATGCTTAAAGAGGTTTAAACGCTATTACATGTATCAAGTTCGGAATTACTCATTTTGTAAATATAAATTGTCTGAGTAGATATAAATATACTAATCTATTTATTTTCCGGTAGGAAAGTTGTTCGTGGAATCAAAACTCCGCTGATGGTTTTACACCAAATCTTTTCATGTTTGTAATGATATTCATGTATATATTACTTTTTGTCAATAAACGTGTAGGTAATTCATTCATTCATGAGAGATGGGAGATCCACATTATAATCTCAAAGCATTACTAACTCAAAAGGCCTGGTGATCACTTATGGAGAAACACCTTTCTGTTCAAAATCAGAATATTGTCTCGAATCGCAAACTTCAGAAATTTTCGAACTACCTCAACTGAACACGCAGCGATTTGCTGCTGGCAGCGTCACGACCATCTTAAACTCAAACTATGTTATGTAATCAGGTGATCATCCACAACCACTATACAAATGGATACAAATCAGCATTCAATTTGCAAGATTTGTGGCAACTTTTGATGATGACTACAATGACTGTGTATACATACAGTTACGTAATTTGAACAATATTCTGGTTATCGGGGATGCACATATTTCTTAAAAACTAATATTTTGGGAGTTGTGGTTAATTTTTCCACAACTGATCTTTCGTCCTTCATTATATTTTTTGAGTGTTAATTTGCTAAACCTCATAACTTAGGCTCAACTAGCTCAGCCATTGAGCTACACAACAAAACCATTAACTGCGACCCATATGGGGACCTGGTCAGATCAGACAGATGGCAAAATAACCGTAGCCAAACGAATCTCCACGATGGTTTGTAAATGAGCCAAAATATGTACATCCCTTTGAAATACGTGAATTTGTGGACTTGTTTGGTCAAAAAACATCTATTGAGAGTTCTGGATAAACGAAAATCCTCGATGGTTGCCAGATGTGTCGACCTATGTGCATCTGTTTGAAATGCATAATATGTGGACTTTTTTGGCTAAAAAGTATCTCTTGGGAGTTGAATAATTGTTTCAATATCAATATTCCAGCTTTCATTTTGAATCCTAATGTAAGATTATCATCCAAACAGTAATGACCGAGGCACACTGACAACTGTAAATATCCTGAACTCCTAATCAATGCTCAGACTTAAATTAACATGTATCATGTTTTAGCCCTGGGGTCCTAGCAATTTTTGCGAGTCAATTTCTTTCCGCGCACGAAACATATAGTGTTACAGTGATTTCCGCCTACAACCGAGTCGTTGCTAGGGAAATGGTACTTCGTCGTTTTTCATCCCACAAAATTCGTTGACCATTCGTTCGAAAGCTCTCGATTTATCCAACAATATTATGTTAACTACTGCGAAGTGCGTGTCCAACAAACTGAGTTATGAGCATGGTTATATAAATAATTGTTTACACACAGGTGATCATTCTCAATAATTGATATTGTGAACATGATTGCAACCGCTTGTTAATTGAGAAAACATGATACATGGTTGAAATTTTTGGTTCTAGAACAGAAATAATCTTGCTGATTTATATTTACTAATAAATCATGAACAACAACTGAAAACACCCCTTATGACGGTCATGTCCATACACTAAACTACAAAACTAAGCAACGGAAGTTGAATAAAAAGTTCAAAAGGTTTGCGAATAGATCATGCTTGAAGGTTTAATATCAGGAACTGTCCGAAGAATTTTATGGTGCTATGGGTATTTGCAATGAATATTACAATAGCTGCCAGATAATTTAGGTGCATTTCTTATATTATCATGAGTACCTACCTATCTATCAGTACTTATTTCCTTAAGCCTCATCGTTTCAGACTTTTGGATAAACATTTTCGAACACAGCGGTCAGGAACTAGACAAAAGTTCGGCTGCGATGCCGACGAAAACCCATGGTGAAAAACGATACTTTGAAGTACCAGAAAACCAAAAATTCAAACCCCAAAATCAAAGCGGTGCATCTCCGAAAACGGCGCATGAATTGAGAATGTATCGGTTACAACATTTTTTGACGTTCGATTATGACCCAAGCACAACGATAGGGTGGTTCAAAAAAAACAAAAAGTTCTGGGATTTCTTGTCCCCATTGTTTTTTTTTTTTTTTTTTTTTTTTTTTTTTTTTTTTTGCTTCCTCGGTATGTCAGGATGATACTCCTAAATTTTTAGCAAAAAATATTAATCCTAATCACTTTACCTGGGTCGATTTTGGCCAGTTATCGACCGCTATCGTAAACCAACCTCTAAATTGGTGCCGAGATGATGATTTGAAGGACGGATTTCAATTTTTTTGGGTCAATTTATGGGTTATTGCATGCGCTGAACACGATGAACCTATTTATTTTACGCTCCATCTACTAGTTATCCGGTAAACTGGCAGAGGGCGCTGCTTGAAGATAAGTAAAAACCGAAAATTTCACCGAAAATGCTGTCGCTATTGCTTCGTTTAACGGCCATAACCCTCAAATTAATTATAGGGTAATAGACAAATTCACCCTAATTTCACCGGAAATTATGTCGCGTTGATAATTTAAGGTTCTAAAATACCTTGTGCCGATAAAATGTGGTATTTTCCAGGATACTCGGTACAAAGCCGTTGGTAATTTGGCAAGGACTTGAACCGGCATTGTACTTATTCGCTTAACGACCCGATACCATTGTACAAGCTTTTACACGTGACCGATACCGCTGACAATAGGTAACCCTACGCTCAAACGTCCAATAACAGTTCAGACAATTCAGAACTACGAATTTGACCCCGGAAAACCGATGGAACTAAGGAATTTTACAGAAACATCGGAAAATTTTAGCTATTTTCTCCATTTTGCCGCTATATTTGGCTAATAAGTACAATGCCGGTTCAAGTCCTTGCCAAATTACCAACGGCTTTGTACCGAGTATCCTGGAAAATACCAAATTTTATCGGCACAAGGTATTTTAGAACCTTAAATTATCAACGCGACATAATTTCCGGTGAAATTAGGGTGAATTTGTCTATTACCCTATAATTAATTTGAGGGTTATGGCCGTTAAACGAAGCAATCATTGGCGGAAAATATAGGAAAAAACGGGATCATGTTCAGAACATGCCAAAGCATATTATCCGACCATAATAGCATGTTTCTAGTACAATTCTTAACCAGGCGACAGCATTTTCGGTGAAATTTTCGGTTTTTACTTATCTTCAAGCAGCGCCCTCTGCCAGTTTACCGGATAACTAGTGGACGGAGCGTAAAATAAATAAGTTCATCGTGTTCAGCGCATGCGAAAACCCATAAATTGACCTAAAAAAATTGAAATCCGTCCGTCAAATCATCACCTCGGCACCAATTTAGAGGTTGGTTTACGATAGCGGTCGATAACTGGCCAAAATCGACCCAGGATTAATATTTTTTGCTAAAAATTTGGGAGTGTCATCCTGACATACCGAGGAAGCACAAGAAACAATGGGGACAAGAAATCCTAGAACCTTTTTTTTTTTCGAACCACCCTATCGTTTTGCTTGGGTCATAATCGAACGTCAAAAAATGTTGTAACCGATACATTCTCAATTCATGCGCCGTTTTTGGAGATGCACCGCTTTGATTTTGGGGTTTGAATTTTTGGTTTTCTGGTACTTCAAAGAATCGTTTTTCACCATGGGTTTTCGTCGGCATCGCAGCCGAACTTTTGTCTAGTTCCTGACCGCTGTGCGAAGCGATCTTTCAACTTTCCATACAATTCAGTGATGAGATCTAGGAGCACATTCAAGCTCCAATACCCCAAAATCTGTACACAAACACAATATCGATGAAATAGCAACAGATATTAAGATACGAGTACATGTATGTCTTGAGTGCGAAGAAGATAGGTGCAAATGGTGGATAACCTGTGCTATTTGGGAGTTTGGTTCGATGGCAGAATGGATTGGTCAGTTCACCTCGAAAAACTCCAAGACAAATTAAGACGGTGCTCATATAAGCTGAACTCCGTAAAATTCCTTCCTGACCTACTTCTAGGGCCAAAATTCATATATTGGGAGTTCTGGAAAATGCATCCAAGGGCAACCCTACAGGGTTTATCCATAGGGAAGTTCACCCATAGATGTGTACCTACTTCTAGGATTAAAATTCATGTATTGGAAGTTCTGGAAAATTCATCCAAGTGCTGTTCCACAGGGAAGTTCACCAAATCACAAAATTTTCATAGATGTGTACCTACTTCTAGGACCAAAATTCATGTACATGGAGTTCTGGAAAATTCATCCAACGGCAACCCCACAGGGTTTATTCGCAGGGAAGTTCACCGAATCTCACAATTTTCATAGATGTGTACACCTACTTGTAGGACCGAAATTCATGTATTGGGGGTTCTGGAAAATTCACCCAAGGGCTATCCCAGAGGGTTTATCCATAGGGAAGTTCACCAAATCACACAATTTTCATAGATATGTACCTACTTCTAGGACCAAAATTCATACATTGGGAGTTCTGGAAAATTCATCCAAGGGCTATCCCACAAGGTGTATCCACATGGAAGTTCACCATATCACAAATTTTTCAAAGATGTCTACCTACTTCTATGACCAAAATTCATATATACCACTTATACCACAATTTAATTAACTAGTTTTACCCCATAACACACATACATTTAATCGTAACAAACAAACTAAACATTTGCGATTTTAAGTGTAAAACTCGGTTATAACGGAGTTGGAGAGATCTACAAATGTTACCATTCGATACAGCGTGAAAAAATACATAGAAACCGACCCCATACTCGTAGGTTCATGGAGGGTCATCTTTCGAGAAAACCAACAATTTCATTGAAAAACCCACATTTTTTTACATTAAAACATAATTTTCTCCACTAAATAACGAAATAAAAGTAAACTTGATTATACCGTTGGAAAGAGTATTAGACGAAGCAGTTTTCATGAGATTTGCCAGTTCCCAGGATCCGTTTTGGAAGAGTAGTAAAGTTTTAAAGGTTTTCAGAAATATTATTTTTTTTTTTTATCGTTAATGTTTGAGCTGATGTGAGGGTCTTCGGATGGTACTTTTTAAGAACCCAAGTACACAATTCTTATAGTAAATTTAATGCTGATACCGAAAATGAGGTTGAAAGTTGAAATTAAATGAGGCAAAGTGGAGAAATTTGAGTTTAAAAGGAAAAAAACACAGTTTTCCTGAAAAAACCTTTAAAAAATCATATCTCGAGAACGGATTGAGATAAAAATATGCAGTTGGCGGCATTTTACTCCATTATCAATGTAGTTTCACCCAAAATTTTTTTGCATCTGCGAGGGAATCACCCTGTATATTGGAAGTTCTGGAAAATTCATCCAAGGGCTTAGTCACAGGGTTTATCCATAGGGAAGTTCACCAAATCTCACAATTTATAGTCATCTAGGCTCTAGTTACCATTCGGCTACACCACAAACCTATTAACTGCGGCCTACGTCGGGACCGGGTCGGATCAGAAAGTGGACGGCAAACTGGCCGACGTCGGTTGACAACTCGGCGATAAGGATCCCCGCCTCCCATTGTTCAGCTCGGCAGCCGGGGGAGGCGAGCGCCGCGAGCGGAGATAGCGACATCTCTTATCTCACGTTCCGAAACCTCTCGCCTTGGTCAGCCTGTCACGCCGGGGAAGTCCTCTCCGGTTTCATGTCAACCCCACCCCTCCCACCCCTCTCAACATCATCAGAACCTCCATTCGCCTCTCAACATCCACTTCCCCGCTTTTCCCACCTCAGTTAGGAAACCATTGATTCTCCTCCTGAAATCCAATTTACACCCCCCCCCCCTCCCCTTACCGTCTCTTACCTGAACCTTCAGCTGAGCGGTAGTTCTCTACGTCGCCACTAATGAATCGGGTGGCTCTGAAAGCCCATTCACTCTAAACCGATCGGACGAATCGTCACTGACGATATCATCTGCTGGTAATCACAGCGACGTAATTCAATCGGAAAACAACAGGCTAACTCGAGCTAAAGATCCCAATCCTCTCCCAATATCCACAACAACAAGGTGCCTTTGCTTTGGCACAAAATTGAATTCAGACATTTCCTATCGGGATACTTTTTTCGATACGGCAAAATATAATGCACGCACGGTAGTTATTTATCGCGTTATTCTGGACAAACTACCTAATCCTGGTGCCAGGTCCGAAAATAGGTACTAATTTGCGGAGAAGGTTTGAGATGAGATTTATAAAATTTAGCTCGTTCTGAATGAGAAATTCTTAGTCTGTAATCTCAAAATTGGTGGAACACAAAATGGCGGCCTCATAAAGATGGCTTAATTTGCCCATTTTAAAGTTTTTCTCTAATAATTCCTAAACCGTACACCCTACAGAAATTTTTATACGTAGCAAAGTTGTAGAGCATAAAAAACAAAAAAACGATTCGATCCCAAAACTCTGAATTATCTCTTAAGCGAATTACAAACAATTGAAAATCGGGCTAATTTTGGGCCAGTCCTCCCCTCCCACCGTCAAGACTATTGCCCGTAAAATCCACCTAGTGGCGTTAATACTGGTCTGATTTCAGTGTGCTAAAGTTATTCTATTCATGATTAAATACTTTCCAAAGTTTGTATCGAGCATATTTAACATGGAATCATGTTTTAGCGATGGATCCCCCGCCGAAAAGTGAGACTATACCTAAATTGAGATGAAAGTAGCGCCAATAATTGTGATGATTTCCGCTTACAACCGAGTCGTTGCTAGGGATATGATACTTCGTCGTTTTTCATCCCACAAAATTCGTTGACCATTCGTTCGAAAGCTCTCGATTTATCCAACCATACTATATTAACTACTGCGAAGTGCGTGGCCAACAAGCTGAGTTATGAGCATGGTTATATGAATAATTGTTTACACACAGGTGATCATTCTCAATTATTGATATTGTGAACATGATTGCAACCGCTTGTTAATTTGTGATGATTTCATTGAGCTGGTGTTTCGATTATGTGATTCATAGCAGGTGATCCGAATATTGCGAGAACGGTTTGATTTGTGAAGCGGTGGTTAAATCATTTTAATAGGTAGGTAATTTCTATACTTTACACTGTAGGAAGCTGTAATTTCGTATGTAGCCTCTTTCTATAATAAAGTGAATGTTTACTCGCGAGTTTCTATTAGAAGATCATAATCTCACAGGAGCTCAATCGTCGTGATCATTTCTATAATAAAGTGAATGTTTACTCGCGAGTTTCTATTAGGAGATCATCATCTAACAAGAGCTCAATCGTCGTGATCATTTCTATAATAAAGTGAGAGCGAGGAGCTAAAACATGATTCCATGTTTTTTACATTTTAGCAGTCGAACTTATCAATTTTATGTCATTTTACACACAAAGTTCGTAAAAACGGCACTTTACTGTGTACTTTAATGGGGAACAGTCTGAGCAAAAACTTGCTCTAAACGAACATTAGAAAGGATTTAACCTTGAATCGAATGAGGTTTGGCAGACTTGAATCAGACCAATATTGAGGTCGCTAGGTGTTTTTGAAGGGGAAAAGTCCAGGCGTCTTTAAGAGATTATCATCTATTGAAGACGTCTAGACTTTTTTTTTTACAAAATTTTGTTAAAAAACAAGTTTTTTAACAAAGTCTAGACGTCTTTAACAGATAATCACTTAAAGACGCCTAGACTTTGTTAAAAAATTGTTAAACCCTTAGTATTCGGTTCAGAATGTCTCAAAACGGATTTCAATGACGAAATTTTTCGAAAATTTCGATTTTAAAATTTTGGGAGTCGCAGCCATAGCTTAATTTTCTATAAAAATTTGCTAAAATAAAAAACTATTTTAATCAGACCCATAAACACATTGAGTTCCTTAAATTCTCCTGCCTCAAATTCTCTTATTGATTGTTGCTGTGAATATTATATCCCAAGCCCTCATTCATTCCGAAATCATATTCCTGTGCTGGAAGTGTTCCAACAATTTCATGACATGCCACAGGAGACTATTTCCCTTCACCTTCTTGCAGCATTTCAACAGCACATCCTCTACAAAATAGCATCATACTAACTTTTACTACAGCAACTGGACAAGTTTCGATTTTTCAATGGCCAATTTCAATTTCTGAAAATTTTAACATGGGACATGTTTTTGCCAAAAATGAGACATAATGAGACGTGCGTCATGCTATTTTCTGATGATTATCGCTTACAACCAAATAGTTGCAACCAAACTATATATCTTGGGCAGTTATCATCGTTCAAAAATCGTTCACAAGTCGTTTAAAAGCTCTCGATTTACCTAACCGTATTATGTTAACCACTGCGCAGTGCGTGGCCAGTAATTGGAGGTATAAACGTGGTTGTCTGAATAACTGTTTACATACAGATGATCGTTCTCAGTTAATTCTGAAAACATGCAATCAGTATTAGGCTGTAGCTTGCTTGTGTCATTTCAGATGAGAGACATATGGATCGCATCAGACTGGAAAGAAACTTGGAAGTTGAAATTGGATAGGGAGACTCTCTGGGACATTAAGACACGATTGAAATGAGGCTCTTTCCTGATCAGCTGAGTGACCTGAATTCTCACCTGTTCTCCCAATTTACTACTTCATATGAATTTCATTTTCTTTCAATCAGACTGTACCTTGAGGGAGATTTGATTTTCTTCTAATGAAGAAGATTCCTGTTATAAATTGTGAACGATTTTCGTTGATTGGGGAAAGGTACCTTCTAAATTATGATTTTGTCAATTTATGAGGTAAAGTCGAGAAGAATCAAACTCACAAACCATACCAAAGCCGTGAATTTTCGGCGAGCGGCGCAAAAAAGGTCATTTTTGCAAGAGCCAACTCAAAAACGTCTTCCAAGTTGGGTGGGCAGTTAAGCTTCCTCACATATTGTAACGTGGAAGTATAGAATTAGTTAAGAACGAAGTACAAGTCGAAATGATTGATAAGTCCACTTTATAATTAATTAACGTTTGCGATTGCGCACAGACTACTACCTATGTGACGGCAATGGAACCTATAAGGGACCGTGTAGACGCTATCCCGAACAACCCTTGAAAATTTCATAAAAACCGTTCCATTAATCTCGGAGCTTTGGTTGTGTCAATCAATTTAGTTTCGCGCATTCGCAATGGTTATAACTCTACCAATTGCAATATAATTTATAGGGCATTTTTTTAAAAACATATACCCAATTACCAAGTTTAAACGAAATCGGACCAACAGATGATGAGAAAATGGCTTTATGAGAAATTCACGTTTGCGCATGCACATAGGCTACTGTTGTGTTGACGGTATTGAAAATTAGAGGGGGCCGTCTAGGAACTATCCTGCACAACCTCTGAAAATTTCATCGGAATTAGATTGAAACTTGGTATAGTTTTGGGCGTGGCAAGGATTTACCACAGACATAGATGGAAAGACAAACATGGAACCAAAATTGATCAGCAAGCTCTGAAACGCAAAAAGCAAGCAGAAATTTTGATTTTGGAGGACAACAATTTTTTCGACTTTAATCTCGAACACAAAGCTTCCCTACCTTCGGTTGTGAGGAAGCAAAAAGAAAGGTAGGTAAAAAATCTTGAACGCTCTGATTAAAAATGTCTATCCTGTCACTTGGTCACGTCTGCGTCTGCCACTTAACCCGCGTGTACGAGTAATGACAACCTATAATCAGATAAAAACTTCGATATTTAATATCGTTATAGGTTCTACTACAATCATGGGTAAAATATGAACGATTTCGAATAATCCATCTATGGGTTTGGGAGGACTCGTAACAGTGAGATCCGCTCAGATTTGATTTTAATCTCTTTTCAACTATAAATCACGCTAATTCCCGATTTTACAAAAGAATCCCACAGAGAAACTTCCTCCTTTTCTCTCGCCCTTAACGACATCCCAACCTTTTTAACATAAATTTGCAGATTATGTACCTTTAATTAGCGCCATTGTGCTTGCGGCGGTATAATTAGAGGGTTCGCAACGGACTAACCTCGGTTAATATGTCAACTTAATGATCCCATAAAATTATTCAGGGTTGTTTGATTATATGGACAGAAGGCGTGGGAGGCGGGGCAGGGAGGCCTATGGGTAGGTAGATATTACCCTTAGTAATAGTGCTCTGAATTATACATCCCGCCGACCCGGGGGCTGGCGGGTCCCTTGACTCAGCTTTTGCTCTAATATTAAGTAGCTGTTATAACATCGCTAACTCTTGGAGTCGGGAGGCAAGCGGTGTGGGAGGGGAGATTGGCCCCTTTTCCAAGGGCCATCACATAACCCGCGTATTGGCGGGGGTAAATGGGCCGACAGAACGAGTATTGGCTCCCATCTAATTTTGACGGGGGATCAATTCAGGGATTATCAATTTATGAGCGCTGTTCCGAGAGCGATCTTATGAATTGTACTATGTACCTAATTAGTATCAGGAACGTACATACACCCCAAGGGAGAAATTACCACTGTTTCATTAAACGGTCTTACGTATTACACTATGTATGTAGGATTGTGGGGACAAAAAGGACACGGGTTTGGGATCAAAGCGCATCGATTTTGAGATCATTGAATAGTTTAGTAGCAACGGTTTTGGTATTATGACATACATAACTCCAAATTTTCGTTTATTGAGATGTAGATAATACGTAAATACTGTCATATAGAACCCTAATGAATATTTTCATTGTCGTCAAAAACGGCAGGCTTTTGTCCTCATTCCTCGTCTTCAAATTACAGAACTGGTGCTCAGCTCGACAGGCGTTCTTGTCGTTGGCATACGTCTCCCACAGATCCTCCAAGTTGCGAAGCATGTCTGCTGAATCTTTTCGTGAAGTTCCAGTTAGGCGTGCGGAGCGCACGTGTTTTTTGCGAGCTCCCTATTAAGTATTGATTTAGCAGGGTTGTATTGTGAATTTCAATTCAGTTTTTGTTTTTAGTGGTTGCTCTTTGATTAACTCATCATTCACTATGAACGAAGTACGTTGGAGGATTCTACATCTCCTGGGTCAGAAGGAGATTAATCTGAATACTCCTCCTCCGTCTCTTCCCAAATATTTCAGAAAACAGGTCAAGAAGAAGATGAAAATCTACAAGAGATAGAACGAACACCAACACCGCTTTGGATATTTTGGCAATGGAAATTATTATTGAAATTTGGCAGTGGAGTGTAGCCACTACTGATTGTGATCTATGTTTACTATTTAGTGCTCATTTATTATACGTAAATTATGTAGATCTATATAAGTAATTATTTGATACATCATACGTAAAAGTCTAAATTTGTTTGTTGAGGCAGATAATGAAGGGAAGATATCATGTGCTATTTTTTAATGTGTATTCAAGGAGCTCCTTGTAATACCTACGGGTTATACAATAAAATTGAATAGTATTTATGAAATAATAATTGACGGAATCACGCTTGTTACATATGGACGGTACATCCATAAAGCGTACAACTCGGAAAAGTTTCAGTAATAGCTCGATGGGCAGCTTTTTCGAAGTCAACAAGCATAGCTTCGAATTTAAAATCTTCCTTGATGAGCGATAGGCGTGTTGACTGGTTGACTCCCATCCAATCTTATCTCGATTCCTAACCCGTGGCGTTGGCGATCCCAAATCCGAGAATTTTTCAGCCCCGCATCACCGCTCATGCGGTGATGAAAATTCTGTCATAGAGGGGTTACAAAGAGGGTTTTAAAACTAGAAATAGTCTAAGAGCATTAATAGTTCGGTTAAAGACAAAATTATTATTATTATTATTATTATTATTATTATTATTATTATTATTATTATTATTATTATTATTATTCATTTATTTATTTATTTATTTTTTTTAATGATGTGAACTTTTATTGTAAATAGTTTACATTTCAGTTGTGATAATGCTTAATGTTAGTAGACCAGGTCTAATTTACATGGAACGTGGAGAGAGGTTGGTATCCATTGATACTCCTTTCATAAATATAGCTAACAATTATCACATCTTATACGAGAAAACAATATTTGGTTGCATTTGGTAACATAAATGGTTAAGGAATAATTACATAAATAATATACATAGGTATAAATCTTTTGCGAATGGTTTTATAAATAATGTTCAAATATTAACTACCACTTTTTCAAATGTTTATCACGCTAAGTCTCTGATTCGCTTTCTTTTAAGTCTCCTTTGTTCTTGCTCAGGTGGTTGATTATCCAGGAGTAGTTGGGGAGTTTCATTGTGGTTTTCTTGAAGTGAAGACAAGTGGCGATGGCTGTTTTCTTTGATGACTTCAGTGACCGTTGGTATTTCGAGATCCGATTGGAGAGTTGAGTTTCGAACATACCAATCTGCATTCGTTACTAATCTGAGGACTCTGTTTTGAAATGTTTGGAGTTTCTTAATTTCAAACTCTCAAATTAAGAAACTCCAAACATTTCAAAACAGAGTCCTCAAATTAGTAACGAATGCAGATTGGTATGTTCGAAACTCAACTATCCACGCGGATCTCGAAATACCAACGGTCGCTGAAGTCATCAAAGAAACCAGCCATCGCCACTTTTCTTCACTTCAAGAAAAGCACAATGAAACTCTCCAACTACAACAACAAAACTCCAACTACAAAAGTCGGGTTTATAAACTAAAATGTTCATGCGGCTACGAATATTGCGGTCAAATTGGTAAGAAATTCAGGGAATGAATAGAAAAGCATCAGGAGGATTTCAGGGAAAATAAGGGTAGGTCTACATTTGCAAAACAACTTAAGGAATCCAATCATACTTACGATTTTGATTTGACAGATAGACTGTTTGTAGACTTTCTTCGTTTTTGTCCAAAGGGAGGTACTTACGTTGAATGTATTTGAAAAATTAGAAAGTATCAAAAGAGACAGATCTGGTAAATGTTTAAATGAGGATATCCCTCAATATATTTCACCACTGATAAGTCCATTTCTATAAAGCTTGGAATAATCCCTTCAAACTGTTGAAATCAGTAATTCTTCCCCTCCTTTCACTTCATCTGATTAGCTATAATGCCCCTTCACTTCGTTTGCACTTAATTGGTTGTACCTCCAACCCCTTTGTCTATCTCTCTACCTATGGGATTCAATCTCCCTTCACCTGTGGCTATATAAGCTGTGTCCTTTCTAATGTGTCTTCAGTTATTGTTTGTTACTGATGATGGCCTAACTGTCGAAATCGATTTAACATTGTAACTCTTTATTTTTTGTGGAAATAGACAACGATTTTGGTTTATTATTTCCAATAATAAGACTATGTGATCGTGTACCCAAAAATGATTATAACCCCCCCTCAAACTTTGTCACTTTACGTTTCAAGGTGCGTAGAACCCAAATTTGAAATGTCCGTCCGCCGTCCGCCGTTCGCCGTCCGCCGTCCGGGCCATAAAAGGCCGAAGAACTTACTTTAAAAACCCGTTCCTTCGCACATAGACTCCATTCGGGGTCTAGTTGGTCCTAACGTTTAACCATCCCAATCGCTTTGGGCCAAAAACGGGCGAAAAAGTGTCTTTTTCGAGAGTTTGAGTGTTAGACTTAGGCACGCACGCCTGGCACACTTGGCAGGGGGTCACGGTGGTTGGTGAGGGTGGTGAGCGGGGGGTGAATTGAGAGGAGGCGCCGCAGCACCTTTTGGTGGCTGGAGTGACCAGGGGCGTAGCAGAGGGGTGTAGGAGAATGGATATTTATTACTTTTACGTGTTATATCCATATAATACACCGCGGCACCATGAGGTGGGTACAGCGTTCCTTAGAGGCATGAATATATGTTTTTTCTAGGTCATATTTGTGTGTTAATACCAATGCTTTTCCTACGCATATTTAATAACATATCCTCTCGACTTTTCGTACGTGCTTAGATAATGATATTATTAAGGCAATAACTATTTGAATAGATAGGAGCTCAAATCGAGAAATATAAACATGCGTATATAATTATAGAAGTATAGGTTGTGGCAACTCGAAATAGGACACGCCGAGGAGTCTGGACGGGCCTTATGACGTACGCAAGCCAACTAAAACTACGATCAAACTCAATTGAAAAAATAATAAACCTTTTGAAATAATTTGCAGCGTTTTTCACTAACTTCCCTTTTAAAAATATCGGTTGCTTAGGCATAGAATAAGCTGAATTCATCGATCGATACGCAAATCCACCTTTCACTCCTTAGCGTTCTCCTTCGTGCATTAGAGGGAAGTTCGACCCCGAGCGGAAGGGAACACCGTAAATATGAGTTTCTCTTCGGCTCCGGGCACCCACCTCCCGGAGAGCCTGGTGATATTTCAGTTTTGGGCACAAACTTGAGGCCAAAGGGAAGTGAGTATTGAGATATGTGGCTCCTTGAGGCTCCCTAAATCAACCATTACTCTTCCTTCAAGGAGTCTCCGTTTTGAGTGTATAAAACGTCATATTTTAACGTAGTAGTTTCTCTTTTCAGGTTTTGACGCTACCAGAAAGGGAGTGAGGATGAGGGGCTACAGATGAAAGAATAATGATGTATATTTATGGGATGTAGCATCCTTAGAAGACCAATATTGAGTACAATAGGTGCAAGTACAATCCTTCAGATGTGTTTCGATGGAGCTAATGCAATTATATCCAGTAATTAAATAGTATGATGCACAACGGTAATCTAGTTTTAACTTCTAAATCTATAAAAATTATTTTATTTTTTAAAATTATTTTGAAACAATTTTGTGCTTGGCACTATAATGTATGCTAAGATAGTGTTGTATAACACGCTTAGAGACATGATTCACATGTATTCGTTTGCTAGGACTTAGTGCACCCATTTATCCTAGGTGTAGGTGTTGAGAACCAAGCATGGTGTAGTGGAAAAACAACGGCTCCTTCGGTGGTACGTGGTGAGTTCACCACACATGGTTCTGTAAATTTCTTATAGCTGTAAACAAAATATTAAACATATCTACAGATAATTAAGATGATATAGTATAAGCGGAGTAATGATAACAGTATAACGAAGTATGGTGATAGAGACGGTAATTTCTTTATCACAGATTTAGAGGTGCATAAAAAATATTTAATATTGTGCACGATTTCAATCGAAGCCATCAGCCGAATGGTGTCTCCTTTTGAGGCATTTTATGTGTCTTGGTGGAGGACGATGGTTGAGTATTGTAGAAACGAGTGGATTCGACCCTTGAATGTGCATTTCATTTTACGCTGCAGTTAGCCAATCGTGGACTGTGGGGATTTCCAAATTCTTATGGAATTCCTTGTTCCTCACGTACCACGGTGGTTATGTGGGAGCGGCCTGTAGTGCTCAGCATCTATAACACAGATAAAACGAATACAAGTACTCCAGAATAGAGTACTTAGAATGGTAACAAAAACTAATGTTTGTAAATGTTTTTGTATATACAAATCCACATTTTTAATCCGATCTCGATGAAACATTGCAGATTTACTATTTAAAGCACAATAATTCTGACTACGGCTATTTCAGTTGGTGAATGCTTCATTCAAGCTATCTCTCAATATATCCCACTATTCATATGTGCATTTGTCTAATGCTTGGAATTAATCCTTCATAAAATTAAAACTAGTTTGAGTAATCCCCCTTCAATTTATCAAATCAAATACAATCCTTCTTCCACTTCTTTTGCACTTGATTGGTTGTTCTTCTAGTCCTTCCTTTCCCTCGACCAATGGGATTCAAGCTCTCTTTCACCAATGGCTATTTGAGTTGCATCCCTCCTGATGCACTTGATTGAGGACACTGTGCTACTGCACTATACGCACCATCCTACGCCAATTTGTTCATGGCAGCATTGGAGAATAGCTTCCTAACATCAAGAGAGAAAACTCCTTTGATGAGGAAGCGGTTCATCGATGACACCTTCATGATTTGGCCACATGGTGAGGAAGAACTTCAGACATTCCTGAACGACTTGAATTCCCGCGATTCTGTCACATTCACGTGGTCATACTCAAGGTCGACAGCATCATTCCTCGATGTAGACATTGTGATGGAGGATGGAAACCTCTCGACCAGTGTGCACGTAAAGCCTACAAACAAGCAACTTTACCTTCACTATGAGAGTTGTCATCCTCCACACACAAAGCGGTCTATCCCACGATCATTGTCTATTGGAGGCCACCAAATATGCAACAACAGGGGGAACTTGGAAGGCTATTTGTCCGGGGTTAAAAACAAATTGATGGAGAGAGGTTACCCAAGACACTTTGTGGAAGACAGAATGGTTCCATCCCACGTCAACTACCAACAACGACCTAAGCCAACAAGTGACCGAGTTCCACTGGTAACAACGTTCTTTTATGGTGCTCAAAAGATCAATGGGATCCTCAGGGAACTCCAGCCGATCTTGAACTCCAGTCCACTGACCCAGGAGGTATTTCGGGAGGCACCTCGGATGACCTATCGACAGGGAAAGAACCTTGGTGAAATACTGTCGCATCGGCATCCAGCTGTCCAACGTGAGAATCCGCAACAACGAGGTCTCCACCCATGCCAAAGACCGAGATGCAAACTCTGTGATTTGGTCATTGAGGACTCGGATTTTACCTCCCCAAATAACACCCACACGTACAGGTGCCAAGGGTCAGCAGAGTGCCAGTCACGGATGTGGTCAACCAACAATTTCCGTGACGCAAAATTTATGTCACAATTTCAGTGTTTTTCACGTACAACCCATCCGTTGCTAGGGGAATGGAACTTCCGCAGTTCTCATCGCACAGAAATCGTTCGCCACTCGTTGGAAAGCGCTTGATTCATGTGATAAATGTTCACATCTCAAGCTACCAATTTCCCCCTCCTTACGTACCTGGCTACATTCCTAAACTAAGTTGATTGGACTATAAACAATTTTCGTTTGGCGGAAACTAAATAGCGTCTGTATTGGAGAAATAACTTTAACAGTATTTATATATGCTTTCTGTGTCTCCAAGAATAATAAAATGAATTCGTTATCCTACATTTCGTCGCCTACAGTCCAAAGTAAAAGGATATGTCTACAACTCTCGAGGACAAACGTTATGAAATCCCCAATCGAATACATATCCATGAAACATGGTATCTGCTTGTAAAGCAGATAGTGGAACTCGTTCAACGAGTTTTTTTTTCTTCAATACCTTCATACCATAGCAATCATCAAATGTAGCATCATGCGACGAGGCATGGCGGCTTACTGGCAAATCTTCTTTTTTCATTACTACCGATGCTCTATGGTTATTAACCCTCAAATTAAGCGCTGTCTCCGCTTTTCCCATGTAGAAGGCAGGCATTGTTTGCACAACAACTGATACACAGACATAGGCGTCTGGCAATCTGCTGACCCTTTGCATGAGTATGAGTTGGGGTTATTAGCTTCTATTGCCAGTGGGCAAACTTTACATCTGCGCTTGCCACAAAGATGCAAACCTTTTGGTGGTGGCGCCGTCCTATCTGATCTTCTATGGGTCAGGATATCTCCGATAGACGATCCTTGTCGATAAGACATTGACGGTACTTCTGGGAACACTCTTTTAGTCACTGGGTTTGCTGAGAGGAATGGGTAAAGATATTTTAGAATTTTGTTCATCTTCACAATGCCGAAAAAGAATGTTGTTGTGAGTTGGACTTTTTTGATCGGATTTTGGGGTGTCGGGTGGTGTTTAATGTGGGAAGGAATAATCTTTTGCCTTACCACTTTTGTTGGGTATCCTCTGTTCACCAGTTTATCTGCTAGTCCTTCAGGTATGTCTCCCTGTCTGCATCCTCACTAAAAATACGATGACCCCTTATTGTGAGAGCTCTTGGTATAGACTGTTTTGTGTGTGGGGGATGGCAACTTTCATAATGGAGATATAGTTTTTCATTTGTCGGTTTTATGTGTACTGAAGTGGCGAGTATACTGTCTGTCAATCGTATGTTTACATCAAGGAATGTGGCTGTTAAATTTAACCGAAAATTGCGAATTTCGATTTCTTAGAAATTCTTTTAGCGTTTCTTCCCCGTGTGTCCAAATCAAAAAAATATCATCAATGAATCTTTTCCAAATTATAGGTTGAAGGGCCTGCGATGAAAGAAAGCCTTGCTCTAAATGGGCCATAAACAGATTCGCATAAGATGGTGCCATTCTGGTACCCTTAGCTGTCTCTTTTTGTTGAAGGAAAAACTTGTTATCAAATTTAAATACATTTTTGGTGAGAACATAATTTGCCAATGTTGTTATGAAAGATGTGGATGGTTTGTGTGGGAGTTCTCGCATATTCAAAAAGTGGGTCATCGCCGCTAGGCTTTCGTTGTGGGGGATCTCTACAAAGAGAGCAGACATCCACAGATGCTAACAAAATTGGATGTTCAGATTCAGGCGGCAGTAGTAGTTCATGGAGCACGCTCAAAAAGTGATCAGTGTCTTTTAGATATGATGGTTGATTTTTTACGAGAGGTTGCAAGTTATAATCAACATAAGCTGATAATCTCTCGGTTGCACTACCAAAGCTCGCCACTATCGGTCGTCCGGGGGGTAATCGATCTGGAAGTAAATATTCCTTGTGAATCTTTGGCAGAAGATAAAATTCAGAGCATCGAGGAGTTTCTGGGACCAATCCTTGAATATCTGCGGCAGATAAATTTTCTATTCGTTTGTTTCGCTTTATGTAACCTTTTATTTCTTTTACGAATCGTTGTGTAGGGTGGGATGCCAGTTCCGTATAAAACCGCTCATCATTTAATTGCCGAAGTGCTTCTCTCCGAATATCAATGGCATTCATTATGACCACTGATGAGCCCTTGTCTGCTATTGTGCAAACAATGCCCTGCCTTCGCGGAGAAAGCGGAGACAGAGCTTAATTTGAGGGTTAATAGCCATAGAGCATCGGTAGTAATGAAAAAAGAAGATTTGCCATTAAGCCGCCATGCCTCGTCGCATGATGCTACATTTGATGATTGCTATGGTATGAAGGTATTGAAAAAAATGGGGCCCACAGAAAATAAATTAATGCTGCTTCATTCAGAGAGAGCTCACTCGAATGTTTTGGGCGCGTATGATCCTCCAGGGTTGAATATCAGACGCTAACTGGGCAACCACGCTTCTTCATTGCAAGATTTTCTCACCAATTAACAAAAATCAAAATTCTTTTCTCGTATTTTGAAAAAGAAATAAGCCGAAATATAAAAATTAGTTTCATGTTGTCAATTGTTGTTTTTCCTCAAAAATTGTTTGAATATGTATATATATATATGGGTGTGTGTGTGTGTCGTCCAAGACGATAACTCTCCTGAAGATTAAAACACAAATACCGTTCTTACTCCAGAAAATCAAGCTTTCCAATCGAAAGGATGGATTCGTTGGCCAGCACTTTTTGAGCATAATAAATTGGTCGAATTTCAAAAAATGTACTAATATAATCACCAAAAATTTAATAAAAACGGCTAAAAACTTTACATTTATATTTTTAGCAAACTTTTAGTCTAATAAAGTTGGTCAACAACGAACTAGAACATTATAAAATTCATGCAAGAAATTATGCAGAAAAACGTACTTAAATTTCATTAATACTTGCTGAAAAATCGATAAAAACTTCTTCAAAAAGCTACTAAATTTCGAAATCTTGTTTGGATCGCTGTATATTATTTGAGACGAGTTTTGTTACCAAATAATTGTTAGTTCACTATATATTTGTACTCTAAGTGATCAAGTTCAAAACACTGAAACATAATACAGGGTGCGGCAGAGAGGGCGGACGGTTTTAAAATATATACCCCCCATGTCACTTATACTTGATAGAATTCACGTTTGCGCATGCTCAGAGTGAGGTATTGAGTCAAGAACAATGAAACTGATAGGGAACCGTACAACCCCTAGCCCGCACATCTCCTGATAATTTCATCCAAATCGGATTAAAACTGTGGGGGTCAATTCCAAAGTCAAATGACATTGTCTTAGTTGACGGTGAACCGGAAATTTCGTTACGCATAGGAAAATGCTTGCATACGAGTCTGCAACACATTGGGACATTTTCATGTGTGTTTTCTTATTGTATTTATTACTAAGCAGATCTCAACCGTGCATTGCACGGCGGGGGGAACAAATGGTTGAGAACCACTGTTCTATAACACACACACACGCGCGCGCGCACACACACACACACACACACACACACACACACACGCGCGCGCGCGCGCGCGCGCGCACACACACACATAATTGGCCACTTGGGACCGAAATTCGTGAGCAATTTTCGTGACGATTTTTTTGTTATGTGCCATATGAAAGACATGAAAATGTCAAAAATCATGAAATAGTTAATTTTTACTCAAAAACAAATTTAGTGATGTAATCAGGTTTGCAAGGAAATAGCATTTGATACAGTCAAGTGTGAAAAATCACATCAGGTATGTGGTGGCCGGCATTGTTGATGCAGTGCTAGAGGAGTTTTTGGGCGTTCTCTCCAACATAGGCGACTTCCATGCTAATTGCGTCCTTCAATTCGTCCAGAGTTCGGGGCTTCTCGTACACTCTAGCCTTGAGGTGTCCCCATAAGAAAAAATCGCATATGGATAAATCTGGGGACCCAGGAGGCCAAAAAGACACCTCACTCGACTTTTTTCGTAAACTTATGATTTCTGAATTTTTCCCCCCACTCGCCCCTCTCTAAAACCATGTTCCACCACTTTAATTTATGGAGACTCTTCAGATATCAAATTCTACTGCTAAATAGAAGCTATAACCAAAGTTTCATTGATGGACGAATTTTGTTGCCAAAACACCATTTTTTGGTCTTATTTGACTGGGCTACAATGAACATCGCCAAACCTGGAAATATGGCGACCAGGAAAGAGAGGGCAAATAACGTCCATTGATTATCTGGCTGTGTGGGCGGTCGCCCCATCCTGCTGGAACCACAGTCGTCGGTTTGGAACACGTCGCCGTCGTAATCCAGGGAAAAAGAAGTTGGTGATCATTTCGACGTATGTTGAAGAGAGTCTACGCGAACTTCCAAGAACGTCTCCAGCACTGCATCAACAATTTCGGCCACCACATGCCTGATGTGAATTTCACACTTGACTGTCTCAAATGCTATTTCCTTGCGAACCTGAATGCATCAATAAATTTGTTTTTGTGTAAAAATTAACTATTTTATGATTTTTTTAAAACCGTCCGTCCTCTCTGCCGCACCCTGTATAATACTATAATTTATGAAAATTCGCTCATACGGTTATGCTGCATGACTGGAACTTTACCTTTTACTCCAAGTAAGGATCGCTAGAAATAGTCGAAGAAGACAAAGGAGAGGGAGGAAATAATGAGCCGGGCGGACGGGGAGTTTGTAGGTTTTATTACAATAAGACTTAGGCTGCACTCCCCTCTTGGCGATTTCGGGAGGTGAAGGAGGCCGTGCGGTAAGTCGCGGTTAGCGGTCAGGAGGTGGAGAACGGAGGAATTTCCCTGGAACGGCGGTCTTCCTCTGGAACAGGGAATTTCTGGAACAGGGAAGGTTTTCCCTGGAACCCCCCCTTCAACATCTGAAAACCCCTTTTGCACCGCGGGGTAAAAACACAACAGAAACCGTCTGATGAAGGACAAACAAAGGCAGAGGGGGAGGAGGTCGGAGTCTATTGCACGCTCCCTATTGTTCCCCTCTACCGCTCCACTCGCACCAACCCCCTTATATTCCCTATCCCCCTTATTCCTTTCCCTCCCTCCCCTTATTCACCCTATCCCGCTTACTCCCCCTTCCCCTCCCACCACCACCATTGTTCTACTTCAGTGGTAGATTGAGTTTACCCCCCCTCCCCACCACCAACACCCCTCTCATCCCACCTCCTTAACCAAGGCTTTCCTTTTCGTTGCCAGATGCGGATTCAAATATCTTTGTTTTCAATACGGCCGTATCTTCAGGCCTCAGTGTTCTGATGTTTTCGTTATTAAAACCCAAAAATATTCTTCTCCTTCACCTCGAGCTTCGCCAACAATGGCTTTGTCTTTCTGTTGCAACAAAGGTTTTGCTTTGTGATGCCATTCTCCCTGGTTTTCCTTGAAGTAAGTCTGAATGTTGAGCTACGAAGACCAGCTCGGCATTGGTGAACTACAACTCGTATTCACTCATCGTAGCCCCGGAAAAATTCTAGTTCAAAAAACTTATAATGACACATGAACGAACCCTCGTGTTGTGGCGGATCCAGTAGATGATGTGACGCCATGTTAAGATTGTTTTTTCATATGTTTATTTTGACGCATGGCTAATTTTATTCTGAATAAATTACTCTCCAAGTTCGATTAGTGCAAGTCTGTCTTTTCATTTCTTAAATTTTCCTAAATCTGGCATCCCTTGTGGGGAGTGGTGAGAGGATGGTGAGGTCAACCAAGGAATGCTATTATTGAAGCCAGTAGCCAGGGGAGAGCCGTCAGCCATCAATGCCAATTCTGAAAATCATGTGTCGATCAACGCGCTGGAGAATTTGATGCCCAGTACGTCAAGATCAGGGCGAGCAATCAAAATTCCTCATCGGTTTCTGCAGTGATTGCGCAGAGCGGATACTGGACGTGCGCAGGGCTTATTCTGGGTTCTGGGGCGGAGGATGTTGTGGCGGATCCAGTTGATGATGTTATGGTTTGTGAAGTCTAACCCTATTTAGAAATAAAACGCGTACTCTCAAAAATTGGCAAGAACGAAGGAATTTATTTTAACATGGAATCATGTTTTAGCGATGGATCCCCCGCCGAAAAGTGAGATGAAAGTAGCGCCAATATGTAATTGTGATGATTTCCGCTTACAACCGAGTCGTTGCTAGGGATATGATACTTCGTCGTTTTTCATCCCACAAAATTCGTTGACCATTCGTTCGAAAGCTCTCGATTTATCCAACCATACTATATTAACTACTGCGAATTGCGTGGCCAACAAGCTGAGTTATGAGCATGGTTATATGAATAATTGTTTACACACAGGTGATCATTCTCAATTATTGATATTGTGAACATGATTGCAACCGCTTGTTAATTTCTGATGATTTCATTGAGCTGGTGTTTCGATTATGTGATTCATAGCAGGTGATCCGAATATTGCGAGAACGGTTTGATTTGTGAAGCGGTGGTTAAATCATTTTAATAGGTAATTTCTATACTTCACACTATAGGAAGCAAGAGCTCAATCGTCGTGATCATTTCTATAATAAAGTGAAAGCGAGGAGCTAAAACATGATTCCATGTTTTTTACATTTTAGCAGTCAGGCTCAAAGTAATAACATCCCGAAGGGCCGATTTTTCTCAATCTCTTTTCAGACAAACAAAAGGGTACCTAGCAACTGAACACATGATGTCAAACAATAGATCGAATGGTTAACTAGATTGAATGAATAATTTAATAATAATACGAATATGTAGCCACAATGTGACGTCATGTTAAGATTGTTTTTTCATATATATTTATTTTGACGCATGGCTAATTTTATTCTGAATAAATTACTCTTCAAGTTCGATTGGTGCAAGTCTGTCTTTGAATTTCTTATATTTTCCTAAACCTAGGGTGGAGGGACCTGTGTTTGACAAGGACCCAGTGATTGACAAATCACCAAAAAGTTTAAATAATAAGGCATAAAAGTGTTTTACGGGCTTGATCCTTTTAAATTTTGAGACAAAATACCTTCTCAGTGAGGTATAAAGGCGGGAAAAGGTTTCAGGCGGGTTATGTGGAATCTGGAGCACCTCGTGTTGTCATTTCTTTGGTAGGCACTGTTTCTTGTGATTTCCTAAGGAGGTAAGTGTTTTATTTTGCCCTTCAAATTTTCAAATTCAATTGTCCCTGCGGCTTTTCTCAATCAGATTTTCATGTAGATTGCATTTATGCTATCATTTTTTGGAAATAATCAAAGATAACATGTAAAAATGTAAAATGTCAATTACTAGTCCTCAAACTGATACTACCCTCAAGAATTGACAGATGCTACCCTCTCTATTCGTTCGTTATTTTTTATATTTATATAAATACATACCTACTCATCAACTCACAAGCTGCTAATTTACCGATAGAATCGAATCGTTCCTATGGTATTGAGAAAACATTTCATTTTCAACTTTTTCTTTATAATACTCATATTAATTTTATATTTAGATTAATAAAACTAAGTTCAAATGCTCGTTTTATTTATAAAATGTTGAACTAAATGTTTTGTTCATAAACGGAATCATTTATTACAGAAGAACTGCTGTGTCAACCATAGGGTGGCAATCATAGGGTGGCAATCACAAGTGGAACCGAAACTTTGGCTGTCAAATACTGGGTCGAAAAATGGATTTCGAAAAAACTATCTTTTTGATATTTTTTTCATCTTTTTATCCATTAGTTACCTGCGCCCGTTAATGTATTTTTCATTGAACGGAAATCTATTTTCTTTCCTTTTTTTTAGTCATTATTTCTTACACTTTAGGTCACAGCTACTAATTGTGGCCCATGTTTCTCAGGAGAAAAGCTGATTCTGAAAATCAGGATCAAGAAGAACAGCCTAGCAAAAAACAATGCAGACATTGAGTCGCATGAATAGAACGGAAACAAATGCTTTAAAGCATAACGTACTTGAAGGAAAATCATTTGGTAGGGAAGGTACATAATGCTTGAAGTAGGTTTTACTTCTATTACAAACACTACAAAATTTAGTGGTGGTCTTGCATCAGGCCGGAGCTTGTCAGTTTCTTACGTAATTTGATGTGCTGAATCCGAATCCGAGGTCCATTTTTCTTCGTTTAGCTCGTTTGATTATACCATTGGAAAGCTAAAATTCTGGCACAGTTTATAGACTTACCAGCAAAAATTCACGTTACTGATTTCTGGGACCTATGAGCGATGAAAAAACCAAAGATTTTCGAAAACTCACCTAATTCACTTCTTAGGCTGATTTATCACCAGTTCAATTCAAGCAAAAAATTTTGATTTGGCATAAGCAAGATAGGAAATGTGATGCATTTTCCAACGGTCACCTTAGATTTGATTTTACTTGCAAGATTAAGGGAGTTCTGGCTGTTTTATTGTCATAAGGTCGAAAACATGAAAACAATCTCAAATATTAAATTACTCGAAAACTGAACGTTAAAAAAATCTCTAGGAGACACTTTCGATCAGAATTAGTTGTAGAATTGAACCCTGGCCGATGGTGTGACCTCAATGTGTACACCCTGTATGTCACATTGTTCAGTGCCTACGGAAAATTACAGAAAAAAACAAACGTCAGCCAAGTTGGGTCTGGCTTATAGCTTGCTCGTTTACCTATCATGAATGTACCTATTGAAAAGTTTTAAATGATCTTGAGAAATTCTATAGCGGAAAATGTTAAATCAAGAAGTAGCGTGAAATGTCATGATTGGTCAATTAAGAAACGAAAAAATTATACTCAATGTGATTTACGTTTGTGGATGCGTAGAATGAACTGATGATTTGAAAACAATGAAATAGGTACGGAACCATCTTCAACCTAACGCGTATTCTGTGACAATTTCATCGAAATCGTATCAAAACTGTGGAAATTAAGTCCATTATAAGTATTTCACATTGGCGCATGCGTAGTAGCTATTAATTATACAGTAGTGTTGAAATCGATATGCGGTAATCAAGTCATCTTCTTCCAACTATCGTCCGAATTTAACCGAAATCGAACGACTAGAGTGTGAAAAAATGGAACATAATGGAATTGACGTTGGCGCATGCGCAGAATGAAGTATTGATTTGTTAACAACGAAACTGACCATCAGTTTATTATTACCTAACGCGTGCATTCTCTGACAATTTCATCGAAATCGGATGAAGACAGTGAAATTAAGGTCGTTACAAAGATAACACATAGGCGCATGCGCAGTAGCTATTAATGATGCAATCATGTGGAAATTGAGATGGGATGATCAAATCGTCATCCCCTAACTATCATCAAAATTTGAGCGAGATCGGACGACATGGGCGAATAAAGTACAGTCATGCAGCATGACCCCATGAGCGAATTTTTGAAGAAATCTTCGACATTTCAGTCGCTATTGATCATGTAGAGAAATTTTAGTTTATGATTTTGATAGACAAACATGGAATCAAATTATTAAACAAGCACCTACTACCTACGTTTTACACAGCATGGTTCTAGGATTGGTTATACAGGGATACTTCCATAAGAGTAGTTCATTCTGAATTTGGACAATGTTTCATGCAAATATTACCGATTTTTACAACTAGCGAACGGCATTATTTCGATTTTTGACTGATTTTTCAACTTTGAAATTTTCTTATAGGAATATTTTACGCTGATTCCGAATATACCACATGTTAGTATGCTGAAAAAATTATTTCGCACAACAAATCGCAAAAAACAGGCTATTTTGAAATTTTTGACTACATTTTTGAAAATTTCAACCAGAAGATGTAATCCGATCATGCTGGCCAACGAACTTGAACTTTCGTTTTGTGTCCTTAACATTTTAAAATTTGTTGGAAGTTCCTAGCACAATTCTACGGACAGTTCTCGTCTGGAATGACATATACATACATACATACATACATAAAAAAATGTGTTAAACTTCAGAGTATGATTCAGAATAGCCTGAAACGGATTTCTGCTTGAATTTTTTTCAAAATGAAGCATAATGTAACTTACGTTTGCGCATCCGCAGAGTTAAGTATTGATTAGGCAACAATGAAACTGACAGGGAACCGTCTACTCCCTGGCCCGCACATTCCTTGAAAATTTCATCCAGATCGGATGAAAACTGTGAAAAATAAGCTTGTTACAAGGATTTCATATTGACGCATGCGCACTAACTATTGTTGATACAATCATATTGAAATTTATATAAGATAATCGAATTATCATTTGCCAACTATCCTTCAAATTTGACTGAGATCAAATGACTCGGGCGTAAGAAAATGATGCTTGGTAGAATTTACGTTTGCGCATGCTCAGAGTGGGGTATTGAATGGAGAACGATAAAAGTAATAGGGGATCGTCTAACCCTTAGCCTGCACATTCCCTGAACATTTCATTCAAATCGGATGAAAATTGAGGAACATAAGCTTGTTACAAGGATTTGCGGACACGACAGACACACACACAGACATACATACAGACAGACAGACAGACGGATCGACAGGCACGGAACCAAAGTTGTTCAGAATGGTCTAAAACGTAATAGAAATTTTGATTTTGGAGACCAAAAATTTTTTTCTCCCGAAAGTGAAAACAATGCTTCCGCTACCTTTAGGTAGACTCGGAAGAAATAGGTAGGTTAGGATAGAGAGGAAAATCCAGTGAATAATTTTATAAAGTGGCATGAAGAAAAAACAAACTGATTTAAGATCGGAATCCGATTTTTATTTTTTCATTTATTTTCTTTCCTATTGTAGAGAAATAAGGTTCTGTAGTGTAGGTAGAAGAGGGCAGAACTCATCCCACCACCCGAGTCCCTGGCCAGCGTATAAAAGACCTCAGTTATATAGGAAATATATTGCGATGGGACCTTTTCTATATTATTTAGTCAGAGGCATTCCTCGTTCTGTCTTATTCAATATTAAAGGGAATAGCGAGGGTCGGAATGGACCGTGAGGGGTGTGGGAGGGGGGGAGAGGAGGCAGTGCCCCCTTTTCCTCACGAAGGTTGGGAGCATTACGTGTAAAGGATGTGTGGTCTGAACCGAGTTCGGTCTCCTTCGTATTTTCCTTCTTTTTACCTGAAAACCAACCTTTTCCGAGGACGCTTTATTGATCACTGATGTAGCCTTGGTCAATTCCGGGCCGGTTGAACCAAGTTGCGAAATCCTAACTGGTTGTCTAGGAGCGTGTACTTATTTTAGGTGTTCGTACGTTGTTATTTTAGCACAACTTTGTACATAAATTTTTGAATTTTCTATTTTATAGTTAATAAACTTTATTTAAGCAATATTCAGTTAAAAAATATAACTTTAACAATTTTTAGCCGTTTTTAGTAGTTTTTTCAGAACTTTTTTGAAATTTGACTAATATAATGTGCTCAAAAAACGCCGGCCAACAAACTCTTCCTTTCGTTTGGAAAGCTTGATTTTTTGGCGTAAGGACAGAATTTTTATCTCAATTCTAAGGAAAGTTATCGTCTGGAATGTCGAATATGGTAATAAATAAATAAATATAAACATATAATATGAAAAAGAGTTGAACTCTAGGATTCGTTTCAGAATGCCTCAAAACGGATGTCAATGAAGAAATTTTTCAAAAATTCTGATTTTCAAATTTTTGGAGCCATTGCAATTTATTTTCTTCGAAAATTCGCTAAATATGCAACTTAAACTAAGAAACATCTAAAATAAACACTTAACACAAAACTATCTACCTACTTGCGTACTACAATAGAAATGTCACTAAAAGAACAATTATGTACCTACCAACCACACGGTACTTGTACCATACTCACTTACTCTTGCAGTCCCTGCGCTGGACGTCATAAGCTTACACTTGGTTTATTATTTTGTAGAGTCTTAGAGAGGCCCGAAGGGGGACAAAATAAAACAACAAAAAACTAATTGAGGACGCCAGTATCTGCATCTCACCTCCACACCCTCCTACGACTTAAACGAAAAACTCTACAACCATTTTTGGTGCCAGGACATCAATCTGGTTTACAGTGCCAGATTTAATATGTTCTATAGGAGGATAGCGGACTATTCAGGTAGGCAGAAGTACTTGGGACTCATTCAAAATGTCCAGATTGAGAGGGTGTTGTGCCAGTTGCGTCTGTCTTCAAAGTTTTTCGTAACTGTTTATTATAGAGGTACTTCTCATAAGTTTAGAAGCGAGAGCTTATGCAATATATGCAATATGAAAGAAGCTGATACCCTCTGCCATTTTTGTCTACGTTGCCCGATCTTAGAACCGTACCGAAGGCAATTCATTGCGAAATACATCTGTGGGCTCCCAGTGGTTGAGGATGAGGATCGTCTGGCTAATTTGCTCGATTTTGGTGATGATAGGGAGAAAATGTTAAATTTATTTCATTTTGTTACTAGTGCACTAGCACTTCGATCAATTGCGCTCACCGAATAGTGTCTGATATGTACAGCATTAGCATTGTATAGTGTACAACAGGATAGGCTTGTTGTGGATATTGTACGAGTACCACAGGTATAGCGTGGATGTTATGGATTCATAACGGATCATTATTCTTTATATTAATTTCATATCGATAACCTCGTTTATTTTGCATGTACTTCATTAAGCTGTAATGCCCTGTTAACTAGATTAGGAAGAAGATATATTTGACTTATTTCTTATCCATTACATATTTTTCTAATGATGATGTGTAAGTGGACCTGAACTCTTTGTAATGATCATTGATTTAATAGAATAAACAACTTACTACTACTACTACTACTACTACTACTACTACGAAT
Organism: Adelphocoris suturalis; assembly: GCA_030762985.1. Classification (NCBI taxonomy): domain Eukaryota; kingdom Metazoa; phylum Arthropoda; class Insecta; order Hemiptera; family Miridae; genus Adelphocoris; species Adelphocoris suturalis. Next base: position 27,600,489 of record CM061044.1, on the reverse strand, counting down.
AAGGGAAATTCGTATCTGTTTGTGCCTTCATTTCGAAAACGTTTACCACATTTTTTACATTTTTATGTCTTTACTTTGGCATGTAAACTGAAAAATCCAGAAACAGAAAAGTGTTATAAAAAAACATTACTGTGTTTTTGATGATTCTCGCTTACAACCAAATCGTTGCTACGGGGTTGTATCACTGCCATTTTTCGTCGAACAAAAGTCTTTCGTTAGTCGTTGGAAAGATCTCAATTTATGCTAAAATCTCACGCTATCTAAAGAGCTTCGAAAATAAAAACAGCTGAGCTACTATCTATAGCACATTTGATTGAAACTTAAGTAGGTACATTTTAAAGCACAGTTTTGTGTAGATATTTTTTAATGTCCTTGTTCGTGGGTGATACGCTTTTACCAGGTCCAGTAGAGGTTTCAGAATGTATCAAAACTGGTTTCAAAAGGAAAGTGTTGACAAATTTTACTTTTAGGTATTTCGCAGCCATTGCAATAGCTTAATGTTTTCAAAAATTCTCCAAAATTAGCTGATATTTTCAAGCGCTTAAATATCTTGAACTTTAACGAATAATAAGAAATTCGCTTCTTATTAACACTACACGGTTGGAAACACAGGATTGTAACGCATGGAAAATAATATCATACATAGTTCTAAGTCGGTGTCACAATGACATTGGGATATTTCCAAGCATAATCAAATCGCCAACTGAGATATTCTGTGACATTCGCGAGTAGGGTTCGGTCCCGTTTTGTGCAATCATAGGTGGAAGTTGTGTTCTAAACGTGGCATAACCTCGGAGTCCGGCGGACGAGGGATGGCATGAGAATAGAGGAGGAAGGATGGAAGGAGGGGAAGGGGAAAATGAAGGGTGGTGGTGGGTGCCTCTCCCAGCGACATTTCTGAAATGCTTGGCGTAGCTCGGACACAAACTATGTATAACCCCTTGCCGTGGCTTCACCATGGATGAAGGAGAGAGAGGCGAGGGGATGTTGTAGCGACCCCCCTCGCTTCCCTGGAGTTGGTTGCACATCAAAGTTACCGCCATCCAGACATCTTCACCTAAACCTCTCTCATCCTCTGTGAGGCTCAACTTTCCCTTATTGATCCCGCGCGAGGCTCTGGGGAGGAAGGTAGTTTATGTTTACTAGGGAAGGAAAGTTCTTAGATGCCACTAAAAACTTGCCAGCTTAGTCTAATAGAACACCAAGATACAAGATGAAATATTCATAGGCATACGTACTGAATAGTAAGTGTGCCAAAATAGAGGTGAGCCAACCCATTTTATTTCAGTGTACGGGCAGAAACAATAAATTGTACTTTTATCCTTGAATCAACTTGTGCTCTTCAACCATCGTACTTTTCAGGCATCAGGCATATGAACTTCTCCAGACCAAATGACAACTTTCTTCAAGAAAAAATACTCTTGCATTCGGCTATAACTATCCTCCATCACAATGGAATGAATGTGGGCATGCTCATTTATTATTGACAGTGTAAGAGAAATATATATGATGATCATGTAAGCTGTAAGACACCGGTGCAATTTAACAAGGCTCAGGGAACCAATCTCCTCACATACCTAGTTCGAATGGGCACTGATGCCGTGTGCTTTTGGCCCCGAATCTCTAAACGCTGCTGAACCATGTCCGGTAAGGCAAGAGAGGGTTGTATTGATTTTTCACATTCGGGAGATGGGAAAAAACTTAAAAATCTAAATTCTCACTCGTGATTTACGTTTAAGACCATTCTGAACAACTTTGGTTTCGTGTCAGTGTGTCGGTCTATTTGTGAGCTTTTACCCGATTTTGATGAATTTTTCAGGAATATAGCGGGTCAGGCTGTTAGTAGGTGATGCCCGATCAGTTTCATTGCTCGCGAAAAAATACTTCACTCTGCGCATGTCCAAACGTAAACTGTGTCAAGCAGCATTTTCACGCGTAATAGCAGTTCGATATTGCTCAAAATTGGGGTATAATTGAGAAAAGGTCAATTAATCATCTCATATCAATTTCAAGGCAATCGTATCTTTAGTAACTACTGCGCATGTGAAATCATTGAAACAAGTATTAGATACAGCAACTGTTTGCCTAATTACATTCGCATACTGTTACATTCGATGTTTGGGTTAGGCTGAAGACGATTTCCAATCAATTTCTTAACAATTATGGGTTTGGGAGAAAAAAATTGAAGATTGTGGGGTCCTGGAGCTGTAAAGGTGTTAACTCTTTTCACTGCGTCCGAAATCCATCAATATTGTCATGTTCGCACTGCCTAATTATCACGTTTTCAGGGATTGGAGAGTTTGTCCTTTGAGATTATTAAAAAAAAAAGATCTATACATTCATCTCACGGATTCGAGAAAGCTGTGTGACTAATTCAACGTCGGAGATGGTTTTTGCTTTTCTATACGAACTTTGTAGTTCGTAACATATCGAGAAGTTATTCTATAATCAACCCACAATTGAAAACCTCTGGATGCATATGATGCATTCCAACGTCAACACACTTGTTTCGTATTTGAATATACTCTTTATACACACGATTAATTCCTTCATATAACTAGGTATACTAAACGTGAAAGTTTTTCTTGAGCGATAAAATCAATAAACTATTTAAATTCTCTGAATAAACTGGTCACTGGTATTGATCAGTTGGTGCCGGGTAATTTATAACACGAATATAGGAAGGGTGGGTTTTTCGTCATACTATCTGAATGACTCATTACCCTTTTCAGTCACCAGACTATTTTCACGTCTGAGCAACCGGCACCCGGGAATCTTCACCAAAATATTTCCATAGTCATGTAATATCTTTACATTATCGTATGTCAATTACCTCGCAAGGTCATGGGCAATGGAAGGAGCAGGTAGGGGGTTATTATTAAGAAAAGAATATCCGTACTGATAACACTAGACACTTCCAGTTCAATTCTTACATTACAACACCAAATAAGAGAATGTTCGATTCATACGATCTGGATGGTACCTGATCTTATGAATGATGGATCTATACCAGCGCTTTCTACTTCAGTTTATCTATACAACTAAATAAAAATCGAATGGCGTCAAATCAAATGGTGGTCGTGTGGTGGTGGCGGTGGTGATGTGTGTGTGTTATGTAGTCTCGTAAAAACTACTGGACCCATTAAGCTGAAATTGCACATGGACATTCCTAGGGTCCCTGGTTAACACATAGCCTATATTACTATCCTCCACACTTACTAACGACGTCGCCCGGGTATACAACTTTGTAATTGAGGAAAAACCTGAATTGAAGCCTTTTGGGAACTGCTGGGTAAAAATGACAAGGTACAATTGGATAAAATGACCCGGTAAAAATGACCCGTAGATATGGGTCTGTGCAACGCACGGGTAACCGGCTAGTGTTCTATAAAATGTTTATTTTTCTAGAGGAATTAAGTTTGTGTTAAGTTCGGTGTGGGAAAGGAGCCTTTCTTCTTCAATGACTATGATAACCTAATCTAGGGAGAGGGTTGTGGATATAACCCGGCATCGCGGACTTTAGATAACGACATGGCATTTTGAACGAAACCTAACGTATCTATGTGAGCAGTTAAATGCAGAATGAATTAAACCTTGTTTTGAAAACTTGTGTTGCGAGAAGAAACTTGCCAGCAACATTCACATTGAATCTGACCTCAAGCCACCTGAATCAATGGTGCATTCCCACGGTAGGTAAGGCGTGTAGTGATCAGATTCGACTAGATCAAACTTATCTTGGTGTGTCCAGTCTCATGGGTGGATTCTTTGGATCTTTCAACAGCTCCTAATAAAAGCTCGGAAATTAAGTGAAAACTGGCATTATACTGACTCAAACGTTCTATGTATTAAGATTAATATAGAGATGTACTTATGTATACCTAACATAAATGTAGAAGAGGCAATAATAACGTCATTTTCCAACTGCACAGGTTTGCCTAACGTTAGGTCATGTATTTATTTGATTCATTTATATTTCATCAATTTGTACTTTTTATGAATAATCTTTATTAATAATATCGGGAAACTTTTTGCAGGTAGAGACCCGTGAGGCAGGCAAGTGAGGCTGCAGTTTTACCAACTTAATATATCGAAGACTTGAAAGGTATTGTGTCTCTCAAGAGTTTGGTCTACTGCGAGGCTTCACCGTTTATTTCGGGCGTCAAGACCTTCTTTGTCAGGGTTACTGTGGCCCATGGATTTCAGAAAAGCCCTTAGCGAAGTTTTGATTCTGTGATTCTAAAATTTTTTCAAGGATTTTTTGAAAATTGCAGTGATGCATGCATCTACCAAAAGTATTAGAACGATCGTACCTGATTAACGGCTCTTGCGGTGGTGAACAAGACTTCCTTTTGTATCGCATCTTCCGAGCCGCGATTAGTGTACTGATCCATCATACAAATGAAATCGTGATTTTCAGGGCTCAATCCCACTTCTGATTTCGGAGGGAGAGGGATTTCAAAATAGCACTCGAGATAACTCTAACAATGTAATGCGTAATGAACTTCAATAACGACGTTCAAAATAAGGATAACTAAGGATAACTCAGTGAACTCAAACGAGAATTCGTTTCCCAGAGAACATCATACCTACTAAACTCTTTAGGGGCGCAGTATTCTTTTTAGTCTTCAATAGGTTTAAGTTGGTACAACTGGTGGATCCATTGCTTGCCTCGGAGTTTCTACCCGCTTTGGTTCTGAAAAGAATCCAATGAATTCGGTACATCTCTTCCAAACTTGCGTGAATCTCCACGAACATCGTTGAACCTCAACCCATGTATCGGAAGGCTTTAGAGCCTTAACTGTAATGTAGAGTAAAGAAAAACGTTTTCTATCCAATAAAGTTTACTAAAATTAGAAAAATCAGTACAGTATTTATTAGAGTTCAGTTGTTCGACCACAATCCCTACGATAATGAGCCACGTAACCCACCAGGGACGTTTAGTGCCGAGTGGAAGAAGACTTCCAAGACTTCCCCTTATTTCGCCATCAGTTAGCCGCCTCTCCCGCCTTTCCCTAGAGATCACCTCCACCCTCCAGCCAACTCCACCCCGAATCCTAACCAACATATGTCGGCTCAGATGTACTAAACTTCATCCTGGCATTTACGACCGTTCTTCTTTCCCAAGATTGAATTATTTATATTTAATATTTTATAGTTTTGCGTCTTCTTCCCCCCTCTCTCCAGGACCTCTTTCACCTCCAATCGCACTTTCCCCGACCGCACATATTGGTTTCTCCCCAAGATTTTTTCTTTTTTCCTTTATCAGTGAGAAATCTGTTTGTCTCTTCCTCCGCTGACTCTCAATGTTTATGTTTACATCGAGATCTCGTTTATTTTTTTCATTCCGGTGGATCCCCTTGTAGCAATATACTGGGTGACGACCTGATCCGGTTTTCCAACATACTTGGATTTCATACCTTTAACTAGGGTTTCGATAAAAAACCGAAGTATGGTAGGTAATCAAGATAAGTTGAATACATACTAATTAAGGATTGTCATTATAGTGCATAAATTATAATAGAACTAGCTGTGCCTGCTCGTTTTGCTCGCTATTCCTAGTTCCAAATGTAGATCACAATGTACCATCATTTATACTTATAATTATTTGCCAACAAATTAGTGCCTACAATAAAACAGTAAGATATCCAGAGAGGGTACATTCAAAATTTCAGTACCTTAAGTTGAATAGGAACGAAATTAACTATACTTATTCTCGGCCTAAACGTCTATTTCATCCGATTTTGAATGAATTCGTCAATAAAAATATATACCTATAAGGTACTTCAAGTCGATGTGGTCCCTGGCTTCCCTTACTCCTATTTTCCTCAGATCGAGGTCTCCAGACTGCTTCCTTCTCAATCCTACGATTTGCGTATCTCGCGCAAACTCATCCATCCACCTGTTTATCGGACGATCGCTTCTCCTTCAGGATCCTAATCTTGATTTGAGCATTTCTTTGGGTTCTTTCTGTATATGTAGCCAAATCAACGAAGTCTACAGAACTTAATATGTCATAAAATGTCTTCGTTCTCTAAAATGTCCTTTATCTTGCTATTTTTTCCGATTCTCTAGCTACCGATCTTAAAAACTTTTTTTTTAATTCTTCTGATAATTTTCCTTTCAAAGGCTCTAAGTTTTTGCTCATCCTCAGCTCGAATCGTCCATGTTTCTGAACCGAAGCAAACTTCGCGTCGTATTAGGGTCTTGTACAGACGGAGTATTTGGTATTGGTATTTCTGGAAATCAGGGAGAAATTGGATCTCCAAATTTGCGAAATAAGAGCGATCGCCAGCCATTATTCTTGCTCTTATTACATCCTGGACAGTGTTTTGGAAACTTACTGTGCTCCCAAGGTACTGGAAGCATCCCACTCCTTGAAACTTTTACTCACCCAAAAAGCCAGCTTCGAGGAGCTGGTAGAGGAGGAATCTTAGGTACTTGGTCTTTTCTTGGCTTATTGTAAGTCCAAGTTTTTGTATTCCTCGCAAATTTCATTAAAAGCTTCTTCTGATGCACTAGGCCTTCGGAATAAAATGGCAATGTCATCGGCATAAGCCAGAATCTGCCGGCGTTTATTTACAATGATGCGACTCTCGCTCACTCTTTGCTAGACCTCCTAAAGTGCAACGTTGAAAAAAGAAGCAGAGAGAGAGTCACCCTGTCGGACACCGACTTGACATCACAAAAGCTTCTTGAGCTCCTCGCTTTGTTTTCCAGGAGAAATTTAAAAACACGAAGAGTCATGCCAATCAAAGTCACCAGCTTATCAGGCAAACTATTCTTCAGAAGCATATCCATCATTGCTTTCCGATCAATAGCTACTGTCGAAAGCTTGCAGGTAGTTGGCAATCTGCTCATGAAATTGGATATCATGCTCAAAATACTTTTCTAGATAAGAATGTTGCTCGCTTCGCTCGCAAAGTGTGGCTGTATACATGCGATGTATTACAATTGAAACATGTAGGGGATGTTGCTCGCTTCGCTCGCAAATGGTAGATCCCTAAGGGTAGGTTTTACTTCTGTAGGGGATGCTGCTCGCTTCGCTCACTTGAAGAAGTTATACTGCCCATCCAACTTGGCAGACGTTTTTTTCTGTTGGAAATTCTTACAAACAAATTAATTCTTATAAAACTACGTGGAACCACGAAAAGTTTATTAGGGAATGTTGTACTGCCCACCCAACTTGGCAGACGTTTTTTTTTTAAGTTGGGAATTCTTACAAACAAATTAAATCTTATAAAACTACGTGGAACCACGAAGTTTATTCGGGGATGTTGCTCGCTTTGCTCGCAAAGTATACCTGTATATGTGTAGGACAAAGTCCGTATTTATTATTTGAAATGGCTCTCGCTTCGCTCGCCTCGCAACATTGTGACATCGAACCCTTCACGTCAATTCTTGAGCCTTCTCTCGTCCACGGCACAATAATTTAAATCGCTTTGCTCGCTTCCGCTCGCAATTTGACCTACTTAACGTCACTTTTTTTCGATATCCGATTTCGGATTCAGATTCGGCGGACCCAAAGCTGTATTTCGCCCGCGAAAACCGTTCCGAAAAACGTACCTTTATGGGGTATATTTTAATCGGAAAAAACCAAGTTTTTCGGCGGACTTTTCGAGAAAACGGGTCCGTACTCTCGCATTTTTTTAACGCATTTCCCGATACTTTTTTCGCGATCCGATCGCGCCGTCGTCTTCCTCGTTCAAAAACCTACGAAACCCGTATTTTTCCGGAATTGTCAACGGCCGTTTAGAGGGGTAGGGGAAGCGGGAAGTCCAAAAAGCGCACATTAATTCTTACTTCGACCCCCCTCCCGCCCTACGGCCCATGGTTCGGGTGGGATTAGAAAATTTTAAATTCGCTCGCTCCCACTTTTGGAAAATCTCAAGAAGATCCCCCCACTCGTACACTCCCCCCACTCAGCCGTTTGGCCGTGCATAGACACGACAGACAGACAGACAAACAGACAGACGGAGTTTCATTCTTATAAATAATAGAGATATGAGTTGGCTTTTCAAAAATAACTGATTGAAAATGACCTGGTCTTCCAGGTTATAGGTTAGGCGATGGGCTAACAACCCATCCCTGTAAAAACTCACTTGTTACGGATTCCGAAACAAGTACAGATCCCCCGGACTGGACTTTTTGGCTTGCATCCACGGCAAGAAAATCGGATTAAACATAGGATGAATGATTTAAAATTTGCTACTTGAAATGTAAGTATATTGTTGCAGTCTAGGAAGACAAAGGAAGTATCTTTCGAAATAGTGAAGTTCATGTTTGATCTGATTGATGTGCAGGAAATTCAGTGGCAGAGAAGTGGTAAGATTGTATAAGAAGGTGCAGTCCTTCTTATCAGTGGACCATAATTCCGGACAGTGTTGAATGTCACGGTATTCTTTATGTCGGAGAGGTTGAGAAAAGCATTTCTTAGTTTCGAATCAATTACAGAAGCTGCTTGAGTATAAGCGAATGGTTCAATTACCTTACCATATTCTCAGTATATGCTCATAGAGAAGATTCCTCCGACGAAGAAAAAGAATAATTTTATTCTATCCCGCCGTATAGAAAAGCGCAGCGATATGGAACTCTGATCATTTTTTGTGATAGCGGAGCCGCTTTTTAGTAAAAAGATTGATAGCAAGTGAAAATATTAAGAGATTCAGTTACTGCAGCCGCTAAAGAGGTAATAGGGGAGCGAGAACGTGCTGAAAAAATTGTTTTATGATGAATGTCTGCAGATGATCCACTGAAAAGAACCTTGCTTAACAAGAACCTTTCATTCCCAATCAACCTACAGCGATGAAATTTGAAATCGAGTGTTTTTCGATCTCATTAATTACAATTACAAAGTATGGAGGGGAACTGAGGGACCTCATAGGTTAATTTCTACCCCAATCAAACTACGGTGCTGGAATTTGAAATATACTTACCGCATTTTAAATACCTTGAAAACAATGTTAAAAGGTACGGACGACCACTTGTCTATTGAGGGTTTCTGTGGCAGATTTATTTTCTAGTAGAACTACTGAACAACATTAATTTATTCTAATAGAGAATTTTATGTGCAATAAACTAACATAGTTTCAAATCAATACACACTGCATGCAACCCTTCTACATGGTGGGAAAATTCATTTTTCATAAAGGATTTTCTTTAATAATGCTTAGGTGAACGTAAAATTGAGGCGTTCCAGCACTGTGAGGGGCCAAATCTTGAAAGGAATATATATCGAACACTAAGAGGCTCTTATTGTAGGAAATTAGTTGTAGAGATAATCCCTAGTAGGTTCATCAGCAAAAGTTTTATAGATGTTTGGATGTAAAAATATGTCGTCAGTCCTTACTGAGATCCCTGAAGTTTGGCAAAGGAGTATTTTTTAATATATTTATACCTAATAAAGTGCCCTAATTCCTTCTTTCAACATGAAACCATTGTTTATCCTTTTCGTCTGTCCTATCACGGGCTTAAGTCTACCAGCTCCAACCGCCCGTCCCTAATCAGGGTATCAGAGCTTCTCTAATCGCGGTAGGAGCTCCCCCCCTTTCGAGTTTAATAGAAACTTTCTCAACTCGCGGATCTCTCTCTTCCCAACCTGTTGCTAGCCGCACAACCATAGCAGCCTTTTAGCCCGAAAGTTGGAAACAATGAAGCAATTAGCAGAATGAAATTGGGATTCCTTATTGGAAAGATTAAACTTTGAACAGCACGCATTGTTTCTAAAAGGCTATTGTTCTTTGTGTGGAATTGTGTATCATAAAGGTATAAAATTCTGAAAGCGGAAAAACGTGGGTTCGGTTGAAACAAAATCTCAGGCAACACCCATTGTAGAGTTTTACCATTTCAACGAATTTTCTCCGAAATTGAGCTCTTGTAGTGATTTCAATTTAAAAAAATTAAATTAATGATTAAAAATGAAACAATAGGAGCCAATCAGCTGATCCGGGCCGAGGCATTGTCAACTATAAGTACCTACTGAGGAGTCTAGATACTAAATTACAGCTTCATAGGGTATAGCTATATAGGGTATAACGCTTTTGATTAGTTATCTCAACACCATTTTCTCTCATTAATTAAGTCCCTGGGTGTTTTCGGGAAGCCCTTTGATTGGATTGCGAGCTATGTGTTCGACCGGCATCTAGTTGTCCGTATTAGGAATGCTCTGTCCACCCCGTTTGCCGTCTCTACAGGCATTCCTTAAGGAACTCATCTTGGTCTGCTTCCTGCTAATAATAAATAGTGTGGCTCACATTTTCCATGAGAGTGTCCATTGCTTGATATACGATGACAACCTCAAATTGTTCTCCTACGTAAAATCATCTGATGACTGTACCAACTTGTAATCTGCGATCCGAGACCTAGATAGCTGGTGTTCGGTGAACCACATTTTTCTAAATCTATTTAAATGTTCAGTGGTTACCGCCCACAGCTCCAGCCAACCTATCTTGTTTGATTATTTGTTATATGATGGCCAGCTAATGTAAAATCTCTACTCAATTCATGTTCCGTAATTCTCTAATAGAATTTTGTAATAATGTTTATAGTGTTCTTCTTTTGTGTTTCGAATGTTAATTTTTTTCTTATAATTATATTTTTTTGTAAATTTTATTAAGATGTGAACTTTTTCTGATTATTTTGTTATTTATGTACAATTGGACTTGGTCCCGTAAATATATAAAAAAGAAAAAATGGAGAATAAAATCGTAGAAATTGGCTATAGGAGTCACTCAGCTGATCTGGGGCCTAAGCATCATCAACTATTTATAAATCCTGAGGAGTTTAGATACTAAATTACAGCCTCATAGGGTACCTCCTATATAGCAACGTCTAAAATCAAAAGACATGTGATTAAAGTAGCATGTCGTGTCGCTCGGGAATTCGGTCAAAAGTTTTGTCAGTCATTAGTGAATGATAAAACATCTCGTGCGAGGCTTCACACCACTTTCTTTACGTTTATTCAATTTACATGGATGTTGTCATGATGGATCACATCTTAGAAGGATGGGGTTGTAATTCGATTGTTTGATTTTTAAGTATAGGACTCCATTAGTCCAGAAGTTTCTTCAGATGGCTGTCAGAAAGAAACCGATGAACACTGATAGTGTGACTTCCTGTATTTACTTTCTGAGCGAGTATGAAAATGATAACTGCCTTCTAACCATCCCTAAAAATTGCTAAAAACTCCTGGTTTTGGCAGAATATTAAACATGAATAAATTCAACATTGAAAACTCTTGCTCGCCTGATCTGTTGAAGTTCGAATCAATTTCAAAAGCCAGCTCAATTACTGCTTCGTCGCACAAAAACTCGTTAAGTTATGCTTCATTTTAAATGTTTGCTGCGGTAAGTGGTTACTACTTTCCGACTCGCCCAAAGAGTAATGTAAGAAAGTCGTGCGATCTTCTTAAAAAAATTTCTTCAACTCCCAAAATACATGAGTATAGCTAGATCTTATCTGAACACACATCTATACGAACCGAAGAGGTATATTAATGTATAAACAAGGCAGCTGGTCGCAATAAGAATTTGGCAGTGAGCGCAAGCTACTAGAAACGTTAATGGCAAAGATACACTTTCCGTAACTATGATGTGATTGTAAGCGATGATCCTAGAAAATTTTGCAACCCCTAAAAATTGTCGCACTTTGAAATTAGTTCTTTTCACATTTGTGTGCCAAAAACATGAAAATGTCAAAAAGTTTAAATAACAACATTATTCTCATTTCCTTCTCTTAGAACGGTGTGGGAGTAGAAATAGTGAAGAAATTGTGCCAGAAGAACTTGCGTCACCCTGACCTGACTGGAATTGGCACAAAGTAATATCATGGATTCAGCAGACGTATATAGAATATTTCCTCTAACTTCGTCTTTATAGAATGAAAATGGTGTTCGGTATAATTCGGAATGCATTGAAAATCGTTATTTGCAGATGATAAACTGGATATGGAGAAAATTACATGCTATTCATGAGTTATCTAGTTCGAAGAGCCTTAGCATGAATGCATCTAAAACAATAGTGGTGTGTTTGTGGAAAAGGGGGTTGAAGGTATGTATCTACACTGGATGTTTGGTTGAAGGCGAACGAACCTTCAAGGATCGGTTTTAGAGCTCATTTCTAGTCGAAAGTTCCTCTTATAGTTTTGCTTCCGAGACTGCAAGGCAGCGGAAGCTTTGTTTTCACTTTCGAAATGAAAAACAATTTTTTGCTCCAAAATCAAAATTTTGCATTTTGCGTTTCAGAGCCTCCTGAACAAATTTGGTTCCGTGTCTGTCTGTCTTCTGTCTGTCTGTCCGTCCACATTTCCTTGTAACAGCCATAACTTCCACAATTTTGATCCGATTTTAACCAAATTTTCAGGAATCGTGTGGCTTAAGCTCTGGATGGTCCCCTATCAACTTCATTATAATCGAATCAACGGTAGCTTCTGCGCAGGCGCTAACGTGAATTCCTTGCGACGGTCATAACTCGGTCAATGTTGAACGGATTTCGGTCAGATTTTCAGGGATGATGTGGGTAAGGTCCCTTAAGGTCCCATAAGACAATAATCATAATTGCATTAGCGGTACGCTCTGCGCATGCGTGAACGAAATATTCTTGTTACGGTCCTTGCAACAGCCGTAATTTTCCACAATTTGATGCGATTTTCTTCAAATTTTTAGGGATCGTGCGGGTATACCTCTACATGGTCCCCTATCAGTTCCGTCATGATCGAATCAACGGTAGCCTCTGCGCAGGCGCAAACAAAGTTTCTTGTTTCGGTCGTAACTCAGGCGATTGTGAACGGATTTCGGTCAGATTTTCAGGGATGATGCGGGCAAGGTTTCTTGAGGTCCCGTATCACATTCTTCGCGATCATCAGCAGCGGTACGCTAGGCGCATGCGCGAAAGTGATGTTTTCGTTACGGTCACAGCTTAGTTAATTTTATCGGATTTTGTTCAAATTTTCAGAGATGATCCCGGTAGAGTCCCTTGAGGTACCATACGTATGTGTGTCACCTTTGATTGATCTTCTCAACATTTATGATATGTACCATTCAGCTTCCAATTTCCCACCTTATTAATTCCCTGATGCCAGAAACTCCTAGTTTTCTGGAATTTACTGGTGACGTACTGTGAAGGTCACGTGGAAGCTCATGTGCCATTTCCTTGGCAGTGTATTTTTATTACGCTTTGTTTAACCGCGTTTAAATTGACCAGACTATAATAGCCGTTCACAGCTCAGGGTGGTCTCATTCAGTTTGGGTGAGCTGAGTTCTTTCTAAATAAAAATAAATAAATAAATACAAATTAAATAATAACAGTAATAAATAAATACCTACTCATTCATTTTCGAGTATTTAAAAGAGGGATTTTTTTTCACATTTCAACCTTTGGAAACGTTAAATAGCCAGATTCATGGACAACTACAACCAACTACCAACCCATTTCAGAAATTATGATTCTCTAGTAAGGAAAAATTTCTTCAGAAAAAATAACGAGAAATGATGAGGGGAGGGGGGTTAAATTTATGTATCATGGTCAACTACAAAGGTTTACTATAATAAACCTATTGATAAATTTATTTGCTGATTAGGTTGGTGATGTGTTGGTATTGTAGGAACAAAGAGAAGGAACGTTGACCTTTGTTAACCTTGTTTTGTTATAGCCGGATTTTGTTACGCTGATTCCCACCGCATTATCTAATACAAATCTGGTCTGTTACGTGTCGATGGGGGAACTTGGAATTAGGCAGTAAACCATGCGGAACAACTACTCGAGAGAGAAAGAGAGAGGGATAGAAAAAGAAAACGAGAAGAGAGAAGTCCTCTGACCCGAAATAATAAAATGAGTAAATAAGAGTTGATCCCCCGAACGGCGGTGAAGGTATATTTACGGGTGAAGGCTGTTAGCCCCCTGGTAGACATAACCAGGATACATTCGCACATAAAGTCCGGGAGAATAAGAGGAGAGACGGGATTTGGTCGGGGATCACTATTCCTGGCGTTTTCTCCGGGAATCCTCACCCTTCTCCCCGGCTGAGGTGACATTCATAGGTGAAATGGTGAAAGAGAGGCGAAGGGAAGGTGAGTCGGGAGCTCCTAGTGCTTCCCACGGGAGGAAAAGTCCCCTTTGAGGCCTTAAGGAGCCTGTGTAAGGGAGCGGTAAGGAAGATGGTCCTCCTCGTTTTTTCTATACTTCTCCCAATTAATTCTTTAAACTTTAACTACAATTTGTTTTTATAGTTTCACATTCAACGTTACTTCCTTGTTATTGGGATCTGGGGAAAGACGTGGCGCGATAGCCCACTCGGCACCGGTGCCTAATTTAGCGACTCCTAAATGTCTCCCGAAGACCTAGAAGAAGCAATATTCGTTAAAGACCTTATCCATCAGTACAGCAACAATAATGTCTCGACTTGATTTTGTGTATCAAAATTGTTGCAATCCAATGCTTCGCCTTGGATATTTTCCCACAGCATGGAAGTTTGCCTTCTTCACAATGATTCATAAACTTGCGAAAGAACAAACTGACCCAGCATCCTATAGACAAATTAGTCTATTACCACTTTTTGCCAAAATTTTCGAGCGCCTGTTACTACCAACCATACTAAGGATAATTAGCCCATTGCTTCCTTCCACACAGTTTGGTTTTAGGAGCTCCCACTCTTGCGTTCAGCAACTGCATAGAGTTGTGAACAGTGTTCTAGATACCTATGAAAATAAAGAGGTATGTCACGCAGTGTTTTTGGAAACCGGAAAGGAATTTGATCGCGTTTGGATACCCGGCCTATTGTTTAAACTTAAGCCTGTGTTGTCAGATTCATTGTACAGACTCGAGCATTCGTATCTTCATAACAGTACATTTGCTGTGAGGGTCAACAATCCAGTGTCACCTGTGAGAGACATAAGAGCAGGGGTACCACAGGGTAGCGTCCTTGGACCCATTCTGTACATATACAATGTGCATGATATTCCCGAGTCTTCCTCGCTCACTATTGTACAGTTTGCCAAGGCAATACTCTCCTCTGGATCTGATGAAGAGTCCCTTATGGAGTTACAGCGTTTTTGTGGACCAAATTGGAATGTGGTGCTGTCGCTGGAGAACAAAATTAAACGCTCAAAAATCTAGCCTAATGCAATTTACGTATGAAAGGAAAACGATAACTCCTTCTCTTCAGCTGAACAACATACCCCAAAAACAGGTAGTGGGATACCTAGGCCTGCAGCTGGACATGAAACTAACGTGGGATGACCACATCACTGATGCACTTCAGCGATTGAGACACCGTTACCGGCAATTATACTTCCTTCTCTATAAGAACTCCCCATTACCATTGAACACTAAACGACTCATCTATCTGACAGTCTTGCCACCTGTATGGCTCTAACGGCTGCCAGATATGGGGCTCTGCGTCCAACTCTCAAATAAAACGCATTCAAACATTCCAGAACAGAGTCCTCCGAATAATTACAGATGCACAATGGTTTGTTCGAAACTCCCTTCTGCACAGAGACTTGCAAATACCTGAAGTCACTGACGTCTTGAGTGCTACATACCAGAAACTCCACTCAACTATGGTCACTCACCCGAACGATCTCATCTCAAATATCGCGAACGACCCCCCACCCCCAAGGCCGGATCGCCGACTGAAACGCAAAAGGCCACCAGACTTACTATGAAACCTACACACCAAAGACGCAATTTATACTTACCTACTCGTAACTTGATTATATTTGTTCCTAAACGTTTATTGTATTTATTACATTGTTAATGAATACTTTCTACTATACTTATGTTATTACTCATGTACATGAATTAGTATAATTATATTTCTCGTGTTATTGTTTATTAGTGGGGGTGTCAGTGGACGTAATGGGACAATCGCTATATTGTTACATATTTATACACAACTAAAATGTAAGAAACTATTACAATAAAGTTGACTAATTTCCGGAAAAAAAGGATTGTTGCAAAACTTTGCCTCAGTTCCACATGAGCAGAGACTTCAGTGACCCTATGGCTCCTCTACACAGCACTCGTTCGGCCACATGTTGAGTTTTCCTCCCAGGTCACTCATATATTCTTAGCCTTGGAGAATGTTCATAGGAAGGCATTAAGATACATATAAGAAGGGCATCAGATGGGACGAATTCAGTTATGAGGACTCACTGCGAGGTGCTAATCTCGTTACTCTGGAATGCCGCTGAGGATGCTCGATGCCCTATTTCTCCATGGGCTATTGTATGAGACGACAGATTACCCCCTTCTCCTTTCCTATGTGAACACAGCTCCTCCTTGCTGCACGAGGCTAGAGCAGCCATTTTATTTGAGGCTAGCATCCACGAACTACCTCAAAAATACCCCCTTGTTTCGCATGCAGGAATTCTGTAATCGTCCGGTCGGTTCGGGCAATTCGGAATTGAACATGTTTACAGAATCTGTGGTGGCATTAAAGGAATGGTTAGGCGCTGAGTGTGAAGCAAGAACTGTCAGCGAGTGCTGGTATTCTGAGTTTTTACCTAAAAGTCAGTTGTTTTGTTAGTTGTGAATTTCCTCAAGTATGTATATCTGTATAACTTGTCACAATAGACCAATAGTGGTCTCCACGACTAGGGCTCATACCCCCCCCCCCCCCCCCCCCTAAAAAATCTGTATAATTTGCTCAACTTTCTGTTAATCTATGGTATTTTGTATTTACTCATATTAATTATTTATGTCTAATTATCTGTAATTATGTAACTGGGCTTCAGGCTTCAGCCCGTAACAATGAACAATTAACAATGAGCATGAAAACCGGTCGTTTTGGCCAAACCCCCAGGAGAAGATGACCGCCATCACATTTTTAGCCAATTTTCGTAGAAAATGAAGCTATTGCAATGGCTCCAAAAATTTTAAAATCAAAATTTTCGAAAATTTTCTTCATTGAAATCCGTTTTGATGCATTCTGAAACGAATCCTAGAACTGTTTTTTATAATTATGTATATATTTAAATATGTAACAGTGTGTCCTTCCAGAGATAAGTTTCCTTAGGACTGAGATAAAAATTCCGTTCTTGAGCCAAAAAATCAAGCTTTCCAAACGAAAGGACCTGTTCGTTGCCCAGTATTTTTTGGGCACTTTAAATTGATCAATTAAAAAAAAATCTAGGAAAAATCACTAAAAATAGCATAAAACGGCCACGAATTGTTAAATTTATATTTTTTGCAGAATATTATGCTACAAACCTATGCTGAAAAATATACTTACATTTCAATAAAATGTGCAAAAAAAGTCCATTATAACTGCAAAAATGTTTCAAATCGAAAATCTCGTTTTTGGAAAGCAGATTATTATTTAGAAACGTTTTCGCCATAAATATGTTGGCTTACAATTTCTTTTCACTCAAAGTCCTAAGTTTACAAAACAATGTAACATAATACACGAAAAATTCGCTCATACGATCATGCTGCATGACTGGAACTCTTTTTTAACACACAATTAGATAGAAACTCTTCCAAAATTTCTGAGGGCTTCCAGTTTACACGCCTGACTGTGGAAATCGGGTGTAAATCTCATGTCATGCTGCTCCATCATATCCGCAACACAAAACCGCATCCAAAATCTCCCAGTATAGGACAAGGGATGTTTCGTTTGTGGAAACACAAGAACCCGCTGAATCCCACGATCTAATATTCACAATTCGCTGGAGAGAGGGTTATGGAGAATGCTGTTAATTTGATTTGATTATAAATTTCACTCGTTATTTTATGATATAAATATATTTTTTTTAATCATTATTTCACTGGGAATTCCCTATACGACCTATCATCATTGGATCATTAGCTCCTTCTGCGTAGGAAAGGCAGTAGGTACAGCTAACACTTATGTCTACTAAAAATTCGATTCTCATCTCATGATTTCATCGCATACTACCTCTTTATGCACAAAGGATAATTCAGAAAACAATTTCTAAGATGATTTGCTCAACGAGATTCATAAAAAAGTTTTGGACACCTCACTTTTTGTTTATTTTAAGGTGGCATCCACAGGAATCCATCAAGATCACTCGCTAGCAATCAATCACAACTTGATCAGAGGGGTGAAACACTTATTGGGAGATATTTCACGAGGGAAATGCCTGGCGGCTTCACCTAATCTGAACCACCAGTTTATATCCTCCCTTCACCTTCCCCTTAAGCCGACAATTATTAATGACATGGAAAATCCTTAACATTGACAAAGTGAACAAAGTTGAGTTTCCGAAAGAAGTGGGAAAGGTAACCTTAGCGGGTTCCTTCCGCTATAGGGATGGATCGTTTAGGGAATGAGAGCCTACTACGGGAAGAGGGGAAAACTATGAGAAGTTAGGGGAAAACTTGGAAAAGTCTTGAGAAAAGCGGTTGGTAAATACTGAGAATGGTTTTCCGGAAAAGGGTTTCCGGTTGGGCACAAAAGAAGTTGAGGAGCTGGGAGTTGTCAAGACCAGCTTCTTTCAAACCCGTCCCCCCTCGTCCCTAGTTTTCTTTCCCCCTGGAGTGTCTTGAAGATTTTTGAAGGGATGAGGAGGCAGTGGTTGAAAGAAGTACCCAGCGACTTTATGTTACCTTAGCAGATCCATCAACTGACCAGCAAAAGTTGCCTCACTTTAAGTATAGCATATAAGAAGTGAAAATTATAGAAATACAGTAATATTGGAAGTTTTACTGAAGTGGATGTAAGGTAAATGTACCTTGACTTGATGAGCTATAAGTATAGGGCTCTATCTCCATAGGCCGCACAGTGTGGCCGAAGTGTGAACCCCCCCTTCATATCCAAACGAACATCTAAATCCTTCCAAAACTATTACTCTTCATACTTCGGAGCACCAACCCTGAAGGTTTCAGTCCAAAAAGTCACTAACCTGGTTTTTGCAGGCTGTAGAACCAGCAGGTTTTGGGGAAATTCCAATATTGCAAGAGCAGTTTTATACTTATCTTTGAAAAATCTTGGCCAAGTCTTACCCTCTACAAAAATGGTGAAACATGAAATTTGTTCAGTATGAACTCAGCAACGAGAATGTATTTCTCTCTTCACGAAAAAAAACCATGGCAATGTTTTTAGCGATTTTTAAAGGGAAACCCGTATCTTTTTTGGTGCATTTTATTCTATATAAGTCGAGCTCAAGGCTCAAGCTAGCTACGGTCTACGACTGGATTTCCTGAATAGTGCAATTTCCATAGAACAACCTCTAAGTCTTCGAAGACCTCGTTCTCCTCCTTTTTTTCTACAGATTTTAATGTAAAGAATATAAAAGAAAACTAGTTGTCTACACACCGAACTTCGAACTCATTATGGTTGCCAACACGCAGTTCGGGCCCTTCCTTCAAGCGTGTTTGGTTTTGACGATTTCGATCAGCTGAGTGAGCTAATTTCTATCCTGTTCACGCTAGGAAGTTGAAATTCGATAGGGCGACTCTTTGGGACGTTCAAAGATGATTGAAATGATGGGCTCTTTCATGATCAGCTGAGTGGCCTAAATTCTCTCCTGTCCACTCTAGGACGTTGAAATTTGATAGGGAGACTCTATGGGACGTTAGGAGACGATTGGAATTGAAACCGACTAACCCGTACACGTGGGTCCGTGCAACGCACGGGTAACCAGCTAGTATAATATAGTCGTATAATATATATATATATATATATATATATATATATATATATATATATATATATATATATATAGTTTCTCGTTAGTTTTCGAGAAAAAAAAATCACGAAGCGTTGGTTTGCGGGTGTATTTAGGTAATTGAATGTATAATGACGTACCTGCAGTAAAATTAAAATTTTTACCTGCAATACCTGTGTACTTTGTCGTAATCATCACCAAATAGAGAAGGTAAGGGAATTTTAATACAGTTCGATGAAAACAAAATATCTCTGAAAATGGTCAAAATTGACTGAAAAAAATCGCAAATTTTTGAAATGAAATTATATCCTTACGCTGAATAGAATATTTAGATCATAAATTAGATCATAGTGAATGTTGATCACCTTTGTGTACACAAACTTGCATATTTCTGCACAAAAAGTTTAATGTTTGAATTTATGGTCTGAATGATTAATTTTTTACGATTTCTGCCATTTTAAGCAATATTTTTGGTTCTTTTTTCGTATGGTCTTGCTGCATGACTGGGGATTAAGAATGTATTATAAATTGTCCTTTCTTTTTGTATTTTTTCTTCCTGAAATATTTTCAATTCAAGATGACAATCTGTTTTCAATGTATGGAGTGATTTCCGTTTTTCGGCCATTTGGCCACACCGCATCGTACCGAAATCGTAGCTTGTTGGGTGGATCATGCTCCTTTTCGTCAACCTTTGTGGTCTGGAAAAGATTCCCACTTTCCAGACCACAGGCTTGAGATTCCGTTTGAAGTTGTCCTCAAA